>CM040190.1:37065849-37543349 GCA_022606455.1 Callitettix versicolor | reverse complement strand
TCTAGGTTGTATTGTGAGCAATGGGAAATTACCTAAAGGGTTGATTCAAGGTTAAATAAGGAAATACAAAAATAGTTTTACAAAAAATCTGCAGTTTTTAGTGTTACATTTTTGAAAGATTTTTCAAATTAATTTCTATAAATTTTTCATTTTTATCACAAGTTTTTATAAAAACAGTTTATTTTGACTGTTTCCCTAATAACCTTCATAAAAAGTCTGATCGCTTACGAAAGGTTCTGACAATTGTTTATCTTTATCACAAAGTGGTTCAAAATGACACAGTCTTCCGGCAAACATGCCTTCTCTTATTTCTTTGTTTATGATAGTTCCATTTTTCAATTACAAAAATAGCTATTAAATTTTGAAAGGTAAACATTTTATATTCATTCTGCATGTGCATAAGCTGTCTAGGTTGTATTGTGAGCAATGGGAAATTACCTAAAGGGTTGATTCAAGGTTAAATAAGGAAATACAAAAATAGTTTTACAAAAAATCTGCAGTTTTTAGTGTTACATTTTTGAAAGATTTTTCAAATTAATTTCTATAAATTTTTCATTTTTATCACAAGTTTTTATAAAAACAGTTTATTTTGACTGTTTCCCTAATAACCTTCATAAAAAGTCTGATCGCTTACGAAAGGTTCTGACAATTGTTTATCTTTATCACAAAGTGGTTCAAAATGACACAGTCTTCCGGCAAACATGCCTTCTCTTATTTCTTTGTTTATGATAGTTCCATTTTTCAATTTTTCAACTGATAACATCTCATGATACTCCACTTTACCATTTGTGGTAAGCAGTGGTACCAACATCTTGCCTCCATAGTTCAGTTGTTTTATCAGCTGTGAACACATAACATCTAGTTAATAAAGTCTAGCATCATCTGTCTCCTCTAAATCACATGGTTTCTAGACCCTTTGATGTCAGTCTTCCAGGCTGAAATAATGACTGTGTTCAGAGGAATTGAAATGAGCTATACCGATAGTTATGCAGCAATCAAAGCACTTGCAGGTCCTATAATTTGGTCCAAGCTGGTGTGTGACAATGTCGGGGAAATCTCAGTGCTCAGTCCCTGGTTTAACTGAGTCTTCACTAGGTTTTGGAGCAGAAAGAGGTTGAGAGTAATGAAGAAGCAGGTTAACTGGCTGGACTTGGACCAAAGTAAGTTTTTATGGATTTCTCTGTTGCTGGCCAAATTTGCTATCAGTAGATGGATTAACAAGAAATACCAGGAAAGATGGGATAACCTTCATGGGAATTTCCATAACAAGTGCTTCTTGGATAAGTTTTCTTATAATGGGCTTGGAGTAGAGTACAACTCAGGAAAATCATGAGACTCATTACAGTGCACTGTGGCTGATGGTACACATGAACAAGATAGGTATGTGCAATGGAGAAACCATGAAGGAAACCATGTGCTCATACAGGAAAGAAGAGGTAATTGTAGGACTCATAATTCTTAATTATAAGGCTCTTGCAAGCAAGGGGCTAAGGGTTTTTGATTTGCAGGACTGTAGGGACCTTCAGCAGGATGAACTACTGAGTGGATTGTTGGATGTTACTGAGGGTACCAATATGTTGAACTAGGGTACTTTAGAGGTTTAGTTGCACAATACGTCCCTTGATGCAGTGCCTGGGGTTGTATAATCCCATCCTCTAGTTTCTAATCTAATCTAATCTAATCTAAACAGTCCTTTTAGGCTTCTTTTACACAAGCTTTCACACTTTGGTTCTAAATACATTGAAGAGTTTCTAAAAATTATTAACTATAATTGAATATTCTTTTTATTTTTTTTATTTGGTCATTTTCCTTCATTTGTGTATGTGGACAATACACAACATTTTTACAATGTTTTATTCTCATTCACACTCTCATTCTCAATTGTATAACATAAAACATAAATTTGAAAACTAGAACATAAACCTGAAAACTTGAACATAAACTAAGTTGGAATGCTAAAAAGAGGAAGGAACACTCAAGGTAAATAATCTGAGCAGTCAAAACATAAAACTAAAACTTACATGTGATTAGGAAAATCACAAATAAAAAAAATTTGGCAAACAATACCATAGCTGGATAATATCCAACCAAACAAGAGATATGAACAAGATAAACAAATAATCAACAGCAGGTGGGTAGCAACTGGTTAGGGTAAGCTGTCCTGTTTTTCTTTATCTCAGATTCCTAGTTTGAGCTGTAGCCTACTTTTAGTTTTATGTTTTGACTGCTCAGGGTTAGCTTCTAGCTTCAAATGTTTGTTTTCATTTTTAGTTTTTAGTTTTTTTAATATAGGCCTTAACATCTAAGTAATGTTCTAGTTTCTATGGATTTAAATTCAACACTTGAGATTTAGTTGATGTAAAATTCGAAATGTAATTAGCCTCTCCCTATACACAAATAATGGCAAAATAAATGTCCATTTGAAAAGTAATAAATAATCATGGACAGAAGTTTCCTCACTGACATTGTGTAAGTGAATTTTTAACATTTTTTAAATTATACATTTTTTTGAAAATTGATTTCATTATCACAATCAGCATTGAAATCTGCAATTTTAAGCATTTTAAAATTTTCAAATTAGATGGAAAATACAAGTAAATCCTGACTGTCATTTTCAAAAAAATGTTTGAAATTCATGCTCAAAACATTAGCGAAGAAACTGCATGATTTGTTATTTTTCAGTCATTTATTTTGAATAAAGTTCAGTTCCAATATACTTCATCATTTTCCAATGAAAATTCTCTGATATGAGCATATTTGTTTAATTATCTTCCAAAGCTTAGTGACTACATTGTGGCTACTTACTGTACGCGGTACATGACGAGTCATAGCTCCAATATGGATTGCATCGTAAGGCCCTAGCTCAGGGTATCCGAGTCTACCATCTCCTGCTGTAATATTGATAACTGTCATAAAACAAGATTCAATAATGGACACTGTAGAGATCACCTTAAGTTTTTGTTAGTAGCATAAATATAATTAAAATACTGTATAGGAAAAATACTGCATAATTTGTTTCAAAATCAATACTAGTATATTTTTTCTTAATATAATGATACCCGGCTTATGATCGACTTGGACAGTAGTCATATCGGACAATGGTCTAATTCACGGAATGCAAAAATTACCCATAAACTTATATATTTTTTCTGTATTTGGTTCACTACAAAGACCATTTATATCAAATTTTATAGTGATTGATCACATTCATTTACTTGTAAGAATATTTTGTTGATAGACAAACAGATGGACAAATGCACAAATTCTAAAAATTAAACAATAATGATCATTGCACTATTGCTATAACTCAAAATACTCAAATTCTGATTCACAGAATCTAAAATTAATTCTAAAGTCTGTAATCATCTTGCAGATAGCAAGGATAGGCAGGATTGCTGTATTCAACACTTACCTATAAATCTGATCTGCCCTGCCTCTAACAGTGATGTGTGGTTATCTTTCTTAACATTTTCTTTAGCGTATTCCACCAGCTCTGGGATATGTTCAATGCCAACTGCATATCCAGTCTTGCCAACCATCAATGCCATTAACATGGTTAAATACCCGCAGCTGGATCCAATGTCCAAAGCTTTCTTCCCTTCTGTTAAGTGCTCTTTTAGATTTTCAAGTATAAATGTTTGCTGGAGTGGAAATCAAAATTTAGTACATTCCTAATGTTAAAACATATTTTCTTGGTCTAAATGACACAAAATATTTTTTTCTTCCATGCACCTATAGGATATGACTTGTTCTGCACAGAAAGTGTAACCACTGATTTGTTTTAAAAGTACTACAGTTAACATTCAAAAGTACTACAGTTAACATTCAAAAGTACTACAGTTAACATTCAAAAGTACTACAGTTAACATTCAAAAGTACTACAGTTAACATTCAAAAGTACTACAGTTAACATTGATGAACTATCAACGTCAGTACAAAGATTGCACTGTTTTATCCTAAGTTTATTATTTAGGACAATGCTTCATTCGAATGTTTTAGCAGTTTAACAAGTCTACAAAAACTGAAATTAATCATAAACAATACACATGAATACAATACCATACCAGTACAGTACCATACAATACAATACCAAAACAATACCAGTAAAAAAGGGCTTAAGGTAGATCCAAAACCAACATGTATAGTGTCAGAACTGTAAGGGTCTTCAGGCGCATAGTTCTTCCGGTCAGCTTGAAGCAAAACATTTTTAACCCTTTCGGTTCTAATCAACTTGTAATCTGAAATATTTCCACAACATTTAAAATCAAATACATTTTATAAAACAATTGTTAATTATTAAAAAGCCAGTATTTACAGTTTGTCAAGTTCAAATTGGCTTCTGTTGTTAAGAAGGTGTCCCTCTCCATAACACAGTAATTTCAAATTGTAAATTATATCACAAAGCTCCTACTGATAATTCATCTATTGATAACGTTGTGTGCAGATGTAGGCCCTTCATGTTTTGTTAAGGATATTTAGTCAGTCAAGTGTGATGCCTTTGTGATACATGTGGGTAGTTAATTATTTGTTAAGCTGATCACAGGTATATTACACAAAATAATAGTTTGTGTTTTCATTTTTTTTTTTTTTTTTTGTAACTGTATACACAACAATCCATTGTAGGATAAAGATGCCTAATTGTAAGGTGTTTCAATAATCAATACATTAGAGAGATATTTCCTTTATCAATTGTTTTGATTGCTTAGTGAGAAGTTTGAACATTTAAATGAATCCATTTGAAATGTTGCATTCGCTTACATCTTTGACTGGTGCTTGCTGAAGTACACAGGCTTGTCTGACTACTACCTTTTTCCTTAGTATCCTTAAATTTATGACATTGTAACTGTAGTTTGCTTATTGGTATAATTTAATTACAGTATTTGTCTACTCTATATGTTGTTTATATATAAAGTATATTTACTATTACAGTAGAGTCTCATTAATCCAACCTAAACCGGGCACGGCCGGGTCAAATTAGTGGAGACCATTAAAAAACGTTTAAAAGTATTGAATTTAATTTATTACATTAAAAAACATTGAATTACATATATTATTACTAAATGTATTGTATATTGTACTGAAACATAAAACAGCACACAGAATCTCACTGAAGTAATAAAGAGCAGTAAGTCAAATTATCAAACTTGATGGAAAAGTTTGTTTACAACACTTTTCATTCAGAAAAACAATTGTTTTCTGTTTAACAACTGTTTGACGTTTTCTCGCCGCTACATTTTGTAATATCATGAGAAGTAAAATATCTTTTACCTTTTAGAAAAAAGTGAATAAAAAAAATATACATGAAACGTTACGAAACACACACAAGCAGAATACACTCTAAACGTCAACTCTTCCACGAATCGGAATTGATACTAAAAGACAAATGAACCAACAGAGCAGGTGTAATAGTGGTTGACCCCCTCTTTCTTTTGAAGAGAATAAAGGTCATTGGCTGAGTGCTTAAGTGACACTTAGGCGTAAACACGGTATATAGATACACGGTAGGGGCCACGGTGGGTGTGCGCAGTAAACTACCGTGCGTGTGACATCACTGGATCAAACTCTTCACTGCTACCACCGTAAATACAATTCTATTAACGTTGACTGCTACTTTATGTAATTTCCCGTTTAACAATGCGATGTTCTGTAGTTGGAGATTTGGTGTGTTTATGTGAGTGTTGTGTTTTAAGTAAAAGATATTTTTTTGTGTAAATAAAAGGTGTTTTAAATAAAAGGTGATAATTGTGTTTTGTGGTCGAGGTTTAATAAGTATAAGAAAAGATTTAAGTAGCCTATGTTTTGAATCCTAAAAAATACATAATTTGTTTTGTTTGCTGTTGTATAATTGTGTATGCATAACAATGACTGGTTGTGCTATTGCCAATTGCTATAATAATGATAAGAATTGTAAAGGGAAAGGAATTACATTTCACAGAATTCCAAAAGACGAAGGCCTGAGAAAAGTGTGGGTTCATGCGAGTAAACGAACAGATCATTTTAATTTTGATAATGTTAAAGTCTGTTCACTTCATTTTAATGACGATGATTTTGAAAGGGATTTTAAATCCGAATTACTAAATACGAAACCTAAAAAACAGCTGAAATCTGGTGCCATTCCACGTTTTAACATTCCCACCGTTGAAAATAAATGTACCAATTTTGAATGAGCTGCAAGGGTTAAAAAACGTGAAAACCAAGAAACATTAAAAAAAATTATTGACGAGTCCAATGGAAATCTATCAGGAAAATCACTTGTAAATAGAAATGACGTTGGTGCAATTGTAACGTGTAATTCTGTAAATGAAACCCACCCTTCCGTAGTCAGTAATTTTAATACAAATATCGTTGTAAGTAATGCCTCTGTAGAAGAAATGAAATGTGTAAGAAATGAAAATTTACTTTTGAAGGAACAAATGCAACTTGCATTACAAGAACTGGCCTCGGTCAAAAATAAAAATGTGGCTTTACAAAGCAATATGTTACTAAGTTTAAGAATATTTTTCTGATAATCAAATTCAAGTGGTAGAGAAAGGTGCATGCACTAACTGGTCATGCGAGGATATTTCCAAAGCTGTCATCTTACATTGCATTTCAAAGAAATCTTTTGACTTTGTAAGAAACCATCTGAAATATCCCCTACCCAGTGAAAGAACAATCAAGCGGCGGTTATCATACATTGAAATATCACCAGGTATTATTAATATTAGTTTTGATCTTCTGAAATCTCATGCGAATGTTTTTACTGAAGCTGAAAAAGATGTCATGTTAAGCTATGACGAAATGAAAATAAAATCTGACGTGCGTTACGATAGTGTACAGGATGTTTTAAGGGGACCGCACAATTATGTTCAAGTTATTGTGGTAAGGTGTCTAATGGGTAAATGGAAGCAGCCTGTATTTTACGATTTTGACCGACCTATGGATAAAGCTTTATTTAATGATGTAGTTACCAAAATAGAGGAAAAAGATTTCAGAGTTTGTGGGTTAGTTGCTGACATGGGTCCATCAAACCAAAAACTTCTTTTGGAGCTTGGAATACGAAAAAAAAAATGGAAAGGGACATTTTGAACTATCATGGTGAGAATGGGCTAAATAAAGTAAAAGGTGTGATGAAAAATATGACAGACAAACTAAATAACAAGTATTCTTCAGTAGATGAATTTGCCATACCTTGTTACATCCGTACCTATACATTTATGAGGATTAAATCTTTAAATAAAAAGAAGTCTGTAAAAAGAAGTTACGTAAATAAATCCACTGATGCCGGAAGGAAGACAAGTAACAAACTCAGTAAACTACAATAACTTGTACTAGGTATCAAAAATAGTTTGTTATCTATATATTAATAATTATATATATATTTTTTCCGGCGAAAAACCGTTAAGGTTATCATCGCCGAGGCACGATATTAATAAAATCAAATTTAGGGGTATCACGAAATAAAATTAACAGTAATTTAAAACAATATACAATAACAATTATAAATACTAAAACTAGTCAACAATGAAATATAACTCTAATAATAAATAAATAAAACTAAACAACAAGGAAAACAAAGCAAACAATAACAAATTTAGATAAATAAATAGCCACAAATATACAACTTGTTGCAGGGCTGTAAAGAGGCCCTGCAATATTGTTTTAAGTTAAATTTTATTTAACAAATTCAGACGATGAAAGAATTTCAGTGCCCGGTCAATGGCCAAGACACTATCTCCCAACGTCCTCTGCATACTATTCCCCAGGCCACATACACGCCGTATATTTTGGAAACCATCACAGTCTAGCAATATATGTCTTACTGTGATGATTTCTCTACAAAACCCGCACCGAGGCGGGTCCCCACGTTCCATCTGTTAGAAATCCATGTGTTAGCATGGGGTGGCCAATGCGAAGGCGGGTAACCACAACTTCTTCTCTACAACTTATTGACGACCCCCAAGGACGAACAGTATTTTTAATTACCCTCAATTTGTTACTGCTTGTAGCTGCCCATTCATTTTCCCACTGTAGAAGAATTAAATGTTTTACGTGACAAAGAAAGTCAGACAAGATTACACGTTGAGTGCATGGTGGCAGAAAGGTAGCGTCCTTTGCCGCATTATCCGCTACAGTGTTTCCAAATATTCCACAGTGGCCAGGAATCCAAATAAATGATAATCTTGCACCTCGTAGTTCAAGTCTATGGACAGAACACAGAACATCTTAAACCAGAGGGTTTACCGAATACATATCCTGGATTGCTTGGAGTGCACTTTTTGAATCTGAACAAACTACGTAATGTAAACTATCGAATTCAATAGTGTTTAGAGCCTTTAAGATGGCAAAGATTTCGGCTGTAAAGACACTACAAGTTGAGGAAAATCCATACTTATATGTTTTGTCCAGTGAGTAAAATGCACACCCAACATTGTTATTCATCTTAGAACCATCTGTGAAAATAAATTTAGCAGATGGATATAAACTAGTCAGTCGAAAAAACTTACGTTAATACACAATGTTAGGAGCGTTGTCTTTCAGGTATGCACACAAGGAGAAATCAAAGGTCAGCATATTGAATTTCCATGGAGGGACAAGACAAAAGGACCTTTCAAACATTAGGGGTAGTTCAATACGTAAGTCTTCAAAAAACCGCGATGTTCTAATGCCAACTGGCGCAGTAGCATGCTGTCGGGATTCATATTGTTGGAGCAACTGATTGTGGAAAATTGTATTATAAGCAAGGGTGCCACGGTTTACATAATAAATTACATACATAACTCAATTGTAACTGTTGTCTCCGACGAGAGAGTGATGGTTCGCCAGCATCGGCGAGAACACTCACGACGGGACTTGAACGGAAAGCAACAGAAACAAGACGGAGTGCAGAGTTATGAACGGGATCTAGTTTCTTTAAAATCGATGGTCTAGCAGATGAATACACAATGCTACCGTAATCAATCCGCAAACGAATTACAGCACGATAAAACATCAACATACTGGTCCTATCAGCGCCCCATCGAGAACTACTAAGAACCCTCAACATATCGAGAATTTTGTTACATCGTAACTTTAAATCACGCACTTGAGGGCTCCAGGAGAGCCTTTCGTCAAATATTAGACCCAAAAATCAAATGGATGGAAAAGTCCGGAGCTGTATACCATCAAGATATAACGAAGGAGCTTTGATCTGTCGACGGCGACTGAAGGCAATGCACTGAGTTTTAGCAGCAGAGAATTTAAAGCCAGTAGATCTCGTCCATGTCTGCAACCTATTTATAACTAGTTGAAGAGTTCTTTCAGCTGTTGCCATATTTCTGGTGCTTACATAAATAGCAAAATCGTCCATGAAGAGCGAACATCGGACAGGGGACTGCACATTAGCGATAATTCCATTGATTGCGATAGCAAACAAGGTAACACTAAGTACACTCCCCTTGGAACACCATTCTCTAGGTGGAATCGATCTGAAACTGTAGCTCCAAGACGTATCCTAAAGTATCTATTAGACAGGAAATTTGTAATAAATGCAAGAATTCTGCCTTGTATACCCCATGATTTTAAAATGTTCAGTATTCCTCTTCTCCAGGCCATGTCGTATGCCTTCTCTAGATCAAAGAATACTGCAACAAGTGTTTGACGCAAGAGGAAGACATTTTGAATTGCAGATTCTAACAAAACCAACTGATCGATCGAAGATCGCCCTTGTCTGAAACCGCACTGTTCTTTGGATAGTAATTTATTAGTTTCTAAATACCAAACAATGCGACGATTTATCATTTTTTTCTACCAGCTTGCATAGCACGCTGGTGAGAGAAATAGGACGATAGCTACTTGGATCAGTTTTCTCTTTGCCTGGTTTAAGAACGGGAATTACTGTAGCTTCCAACCAATCGCCAGGGAATGTACGCTCCTCGTACATACGATTGTATTTTTCTAGAAGAAATAGCTTACCTGGCGGTGGAAGTTTTTTAATCATGGAGTAAACAAGGTTGTCAGGACCTGGAGCTGAATCCTTGGTGGATAGCAGTGCAGATTCTAGCTCACGTAGAGTAAACAGACTGTTCAGAGGAGAATCATCAGAAGTACAGACAGTGAAAGGCAATTTTTCTGATGCGCTTTTGTATTTACAAAAGGCAGTATTATAGGCTGCAGAAGAGGAAAAACTTGCAAAGGATGACCCTAAAAGGTTTACAATGTTGGAATCGTTAGAAACCAATAATCCGTTCGCCTGTTGAAGTCCCATCAATCCTACAGATGGAAAAGGACCAGAAATGGAACGTAATTTCTTCCACACAACAGATGTAGGTGTTGTTCTACTTATTGTTCCAATATATTGGGTCCAAGAATCCTTTCTGCTTTGCCTGAATATTCTACGAGCTTTTGCACGAAGAACTTTATATTGTTCAAGGTTTTCACTTGTCGGGTTTCTGTTGAATCTCCTCAGAGCTATTCTACGTAGACGTAACGCCTTCTTACACTCCTCGTTCCACAGAGACAGGTGGACGTGAAGGGCGTACTGAAGTTTTTGGAATAGTTTTATCTGCTGCTTGTAAATTTTGTTTTGTAAATTGTTGTAAATTGTTTTGTAAATTTTGCTGTTGTTTTCAGTAAATTTTGACACTATTGTGTTTATACAGTCACTATATTCAATGTCTGGTGATAAAAATTTCTTCATAAATTCCTCCTAATTTGCTTTTTTCAGAATCCAGCGCGGCAGGCGCTGATCCGGACGAGGGAAATTACGAAATGAAATATTAATGGGAGTATGATCACTGCCGTAAAGATCAGGTAATACCGACCATTCAAACTTCGTTGTCAGAATTGGACTGCAGAATGACAAGTCAACAACGGTCCAATTGCCACTAGGTGCTGCTAAATGCGTATGGGAACCGTTATTAAGAAGACATAAATCCAATTCGGACCTTATCCTTTCAATGCGTATTCCTCTAGAGTTACAGGTTGATGAACCCCATGCAGTATGATGAGCGTTAAAATCGTCTAATAATATCGGCGGTGGCAACTGGCATATTATCATGGTTTTGGAAATTATAATTAGACGGCAAATATAGGCTGCAGATTGTAAGTTTGAATGGTACGGTTATTTGAACGGCAACGGCTTGTAGAGGTGTTACTACATTAACAAAAACCGGCTCGACAGAGTTATGATCCAAAATGGCGACACCACCTTGTGCTCTTTCCTCCGTGACGAAATCGGATCTAGCAATGGAATAACCCCTAAAACTGAAAGTGTGAGATTCATGGAGGTGCGTTTCTTGAAGACATATTATCAAAGGTGACGCATCTCTCACAAGAACTTTCAAATCCTCAATATGACTTCTTATCCCATTGATATTCCATTGTATCACGTTATGATTGATTGGATTGGTAGACATTGAAATATAATAACTAGTATACGATAGGATTTACTTTAGATTCGTCAGTTGTACATACATCCGGTTTATCCAAATCCACGGACATCGAATCACTACTGTGACTGATGTCCGAGTCAGATGATTTTTTAAATTTAATTTGTGGAGGTTTACCAGTGGGACCTCCTTTAAGACTTTTTTCTATTTTTTTAACAGGTTTGTTTCCTGCAATGTTAGATTTTTTATTTTTCAAACTAACTGAAGAAGGAGCAGTATTCGATTTCTTCTTAAAAAATACTCCAGGCCAGGAGAGTTCTTCTTGTCAACAGGCTTAAGTACCTGTGACTTTGACAGAAGAGGATTTTTTGAGACAGTCATTTTTGTAGTCTGGCTTACATCGGTTGTGTCAGGAGTAAGTGGTGTCTTAACATTAGACGATGTTAATTTTTTTGAAGCAGATGATAGTGAAGTCGGAGTAGGTGTGGTACATGATGGTACAGAAACTTGTTCAGATGTAGAAGCAGGAGTAAAACCATTAGAAAGTAGGGCCATCAGTTGTGCTACCTGTTCCGTCAGTACCTGGATGGTCTTGGTGAGCTCACTACAACTGGTGCAGGATGGCTTCTTTCTGGTAGAGACAACCGTGGCAAAAGATTTGCCTTCAACCAGAGACTTTGATAGCTTGTACAACTTTCTGGCTTCAGAAAAGGAAATTTTATCCGTAGTCATGATAGTTAATATTGCTTTTTCTTCTTTATATTTTGGACAGTTCAAAGATCGAGCAGGATGATCACCCTCGCAATTTGGGCACTTTGGATCATCCTTACAGTCCTTACTATCATGACCTTGGCCACCACAATTTTCACATACTACAGCTTTCTGACAAGCTGCACTCATATGTCCAAAATCCTGACATTTGAAACAACGACAAGGGCTTGAAACATACGGACGTACAGCAAGCCGCTGGTAGCCTGCATAAATAAATTCGGGAATATTTGGTTTTCCAAATGTGAGGATAAGGGAGGCAGTTGGTAATTTTTCTCCTTTGTCTATTCGCATTTTCCGAGTTACCTTTGTGACGTACTCGGATGCAAGCTCACATTTTATTTCATCTAAATCGACGTGCAGCAAGTCCCGACATGTTACCACACTTTTTGCAAAATTTAAGGTTCGGTGGGGCTCCACCGACACCTTAACTCTTTCGAAGAATGAATCCATTTTCAGCAGCGACAAACTTTGTTTGTCGCTGTTTCTTTCCACTAGTAAGGTCCCGTTCCGCAGTTTCTTGATTGAAACAACGGGACCTGCATTTCCAACAATCGCCTTATTTATGAGAAATGGAGAAACCTTCGACAGATCTCCTCCTTCTGAAGCGTTTTTAAAAATTAGGAATCTAGGAGCCGGCAGCTCCACCTGTCGACTTCTTTTCTCCATATTCTCTTTACTACTAATAGATTCGTTTGGCGAAGCCGAACGATGTCTCTTTGCAAAACTTTTGGCATTTTTTTGTGTATTATCCATAATTATATTTTCCGAGCGATTCATGAATGAAGATATCTCGAAAAAATGGAACAGGGTGAACCCAAACGTCACCAGTAGCCCAGGATATTCGAACTAAAGCGAGAATCCCCAATAAATTGGGGGGGACCTCCAAATATCCTGGAGCAGAAATACATGTCTGTTAGCACTCCAGAATATTTTAGGAATGGGTTACGGTACACAGTTACAGTTCCCCAAACCCAAGCCCCACTGGCAGCCGCCCTCTATTTACTCACAAAATGCAATCATTTGTTTCTATAGACTCAGCTATGAGCTCCGACACCCATAACTCAACACTCATGCGCTTGCCAGGCGCCTATAGGCTGCTCGGTCCCTGAAAGTGTCCCATCAGAGGTCCTCGGCAGTGCTAGGCACACATCAGGTTCCGCATACTTGGCCCGGCAAAGGAAACCAAGCAGTATCGCCACTCCCAGACATAACGGAACAAGTACAGCAAATCCCTAAATGTACGTGTGTGTGTGTGTAAAGTGTTTAAATCGAAAGTGTAGTGCTGTAAGTGTAAGTGTGTGCTAGACTCGGGTGCCGCGAGGTTCGTCTAGGTCCTCTCAATAGGTGTAGCTAGTCTGCACCCCTCTTCGGTGTGTGTGTGTGTGTGTGTGTGTGTGTGTGTGTGTGTGTGTGTGTGTGTGTGTGTGTGTGTGTACATAGTGCGTTTTCACAGTCAACCACATAATTGTCACGGGAAATCCGCAGATATGTAATTCATAGTGCGATGTGCTTTCAAACAAAAAATAACCTGGAATTTTTCAAGCTATGGACCTATAATTTACTTTAATATTATGTAATATTATATAAAATAAAAAGTTTCTTTTTAGACAATGAGCGAATTCAGTAAGTAAAGTAATTAACAGCGTTATTAATTAGATATAAGAAATTATTATTGTAATTACTATAATACAGTTACTAACACTAACATTACAAACTGTTTTCTACTGAACACTACGTGTGAGCTTGATCTGATGACGTACTTCAGCCGGCAAGTAGTGGGGGGGGGACATGCGCGTGGTCCCTACAGAGTATCTATATACCGTGGGTGTAAAGGCCTGACACAAAAGTGGTCCATGGGCATTGTGCAATCAGTTTCACTACAAATATTTTAAATTTCTTGAAATATAGTTCTTTGAAGCAAGGTCGGATAAGCGGGACTCTACAGTATATACTGTATATATTGTTGTCTACTCTAATATTGTTTACTACATGACCTTGTTTTACAAAATTGAAACTAGGATTTAGGCTACTATTTTTTAAACTCTTATAATATTTATTAATGCAGTTTTACTGTTACTAAAACAGTATAAACATATTTTAATATATCAATCAAAGTTATTGTTTTTATGATTCAGTAATAGAAAAGTAAACAAAAACGTTTTCCTAACCACCATTTTTACTTTCCAAACATAGCTTTTTACTTTCCATAAAGTTTATCTGCTCACTGTTGGTAAAGTTGAAGCATTAATGTAATTTAAAAAATTCTGCACGATTGTTAGAGGTTCACATTTCAAAATGTAGCTTGCAAAATTTATGTATTGTTGGATTATAAATGTTTTTGAGAGTTTCCAACAATCGAAACATTTCGAACGCAATATCTCATGCTGAGTGATAAAACTTTTGTTAATTTATTTACGGAAAGTTCTACATTTCAAAATGTTTGTGAAAGCCAAATCTGTTGCTAATGAAAATCTCATTAAGAACCTTTTAAATGCGGAAGATATAATCTTAAACAGTATTGAAATCTATAAAGAATAGTATTTTACATTATCAAATACCATTGAAAATATTGTAATGAAATTGCTATGAAGTTCATTTTCATATTTTCACTGTTTTTTAAAATGATAATTTTTGAAGATTTGAATGCTGAGTATGATCGTGAAAACAAATTTTCAAATTTCAAGAAAGTGTACAGTAAATAGGTCATTGTTATCTATTTGATATTGTTGGTTTTGTTTTTGAAATTTGCTTCCATCTCGTAAGCATTACAGCTATATGTCATGGTGACTGCCAAACAGACTCCTCACTTTATCTATTGCTTATTTTTTCATAGAAAATTTGTTACAACTAACAAATACTGTAATTAATTTCCAAGAACTTACATTCAAACATTTCCACTAATTCGGTTTGGTTTGGAGAAGAAGAAGCATGACTCCATTCAGCAAAGAGCAAAATCATAGGAACAATGTTATAGTAAATCATTGCTCTCTCTGTTTCTGAAACAAAACAGTGCTATGAAAATACAAACGTTTTTTGAGTAATTAAAATATTTCCATTGGAAAAAGAACAGTGGAGGGCCATCAACAGAACCTTAATACCCAGACCCAGAACCTTGAAATTAATTCTGATTCTGACCTCTATATAACTTGAAAATTTTATATACTATATATATATATATATATATATATATATATATATATGTGTGTGTGTGTGTGTGTGTGTGTGTGTGTGTGTGTGTGTGTGTTTTGCAACGAAACTCATCGCAGAATGTTTCTTTAAACCCCATGTTATGGGAGCCAAATTCTTTACTCTATGAAACGAAAACTAGTAAAAGGGTTGGTATGAATTAGCTCATGTTGTTTTGATTAATAAAAACTGTTTATTACCCTCTACCTTTTAGCAAGAATATTTTAAGAGTAAATAAAAAATATAGCTTACTATTGATTAACATGTCCACGCCTCCGGCAAATTAATTTTATTCTCAATTGTTCGTGAGCTAAATTTTATGCATGAATACTGCCTGATGTTAATGAATTTCTCCTATTCTTTGGCATGGTTGTTTTAGGAAAATCCTACATGAAACCTGGTGTTCTGATGTTACCATAGTAACCACACCTTCCGCAGGCCTAGTTACACACAACATTTGATCCATTCGTATGTAACTATCTTGGGTAAAAAGAATCATTTTTGCTACGACTCGATATTTCTTAGGGTTATTTTGGCAATTAAAAGTTAATACCAATTTTTTTATTTATAATTTTATTTTATAGATATGTTAGAACGTTAACTGATGTTTTAAAAAAATAACATTTTTATAGTTTCTCCAAAATAAAATTTCTCGGTAGATTATTACACATCAGTTCTGAACTTAATTGAATTACATTAAGTATTGCCTTCTTGACTATTTTTAAACAACTAAAATTTAATCCTTCTCTTTATATTTTAAAGAATTATTCAGATCAATAATATAGTTTCTTATTTTACTAACAACATAAATTTATAAATTTCTAACATAAATTCACAGCTCCTGGTGGACAAATTGCAGCTATTTCTAACTTTAACTAAGTGTATACACTTAGTTGGATTATATGAAAGTTTGGGGTTTCTGCCAATTATACTTTTATTTATTTGTACTGAAGAAGCTCTTGCTTTATCGATTGAAAAATTGTAAAATATTAACAAAATGTTTCTAAAATTGAAGTCTAGAACTCAAAAACCAAGAAATAGCTGTTCCCCCAGCCCTGATTAGCTCAGTAAACAGTAACATGGCATGGAAAAATTACTATTTCAATAATGAAAAGTGCATACAATTTTTGAACTATGAAAGACTTCTAAAAAGCTTACTCAGACTGCAAACACCAAATATGAACAAAAGTTTATCTACAAGCTGACACTAAATAACTTTGGCAATATGTACATTCCAAAATAAATCAGAAACCGAAAAATAGGCTAATTGGTAGTATTAAACAAGATAATCTATAATCTATAATGACATTATATAGATTATACTTTCAACAATTTTTTTAGTAGAATAGCTGATAAACTACAGGGTAGTTTAATTCTTCCAGTTCATCACTAAGAAATGTCATTTATATCTTTTAATCAGGATTCACTCTTTTTAACGCCGACAAATGAAAGCAAAGTATCTCAAACTATAAATCAACTTAAAAATAAATCTGGAGGAAGTGATAATATCATGCTTTTATATCAAAGCTAGCTGCACCATACATTACATCAATATTAACTAATATTATCAATAACATAATTACTGAAGGAATTTGTCCGCATCAATTCAAGTCAGCTGACTACTGTCCTGTACATAAAAATGACTCAAAAACACAAATAGATAATTATCACCCTATACCACTAATTTCTAATTTGGCAAAAATATTTGAAAAAATTATCTTCACAAGACTATATAAGTTTGTCATTAAACCCAATTTAATGAGTGCTCGACAGTTTGGTTTTCTGAAAAACAAGAGCACAGATGGTGCTATAAGCCTTATTAAGTAAATTTATACATGAAAATCTTAGCAACAGTAAACAAACTGTAGCTGTCTTTTTAAACTACTTGAGAGTTTTTGACAGAGTCAGTCATGAATTACTATTGTCTAAACTGTATAATATGGGAATTAGAGGTGTGTGTCTATCTCTCTTGAAATCTTCTCTAAGTGGCAGAACACAAGTAGTTAAGGTGAACACTATTAAAAGCAAACAAGTTGTGACAAATGTAGGTATTCCTCAAGGATCTATTTTAGGACCACTTCTATTTATAAATGATCTGTTATCTCTTTATAAGGAACTGGTAGCCTATGCTGATGATACTGTTGCTCCAATAAGTGGGCTATCGTGGGTAGAAGTGGCTGAAACTATAACTTCGAAGCTTGATGGTATTTACTCATGGCTATATTTCAGCAAATTAATACTTAATATCAACAAAACAGTATATATCACCTTTGGTAATTATAGAGATTCAATACCAGAAGATGATATTAGTATTTCTATAAATGGGCAACGTCTCCGAAGGGTCAAAAAAAATTTGAAACTCAAAAACGAGATTTTGATCAAAAAAATAGAAGTTTTTTGTTTGTTCAGAAAGTGACTTATACATATTAATACTGTTAATATTATTTATTACATGTTATGAATAATTTAAAAATTGTAAAACACATTGAGCATGTTTTATTGTTTATGTTTATCAATAGAATTATAAAATACTTGCATCTTTATTACTATTACTGTTACTCAAAAAGAACGTTTTTGATGTATGTCCAGTTACAGCAATACTAATAATTGAAAATGCCGCAATAGCAACAACATAACTGCACAGCACAAATATGTGTCATGTTAGTTTTAATTAACTCTAATTTTGATTGAAACAAAACAAATCTTTTATTTTTTATTAAATTATTTTATTATTTTTATACAATTTTATATGAATATAACAAGATGAAAATAGAATATAATGGAAAAGTAATTAATACTCATCTGAAAAATTCAGCTTCTGTTTCATGCTTTACTATAGGTGAAAGAAGCTATGTTTATTATATATATGTCAAAGAAGCAATGTAAATGTCCCATGCCTTCCTAAATGCTCTAAAATTCTCATGTTGCAGCCTTCATAAATCTATTGCGTAGTAACAAGGAAAGAGAAGATATCTGTTTTCTGATACAATCTAATTGCTTAGCATGCATGCCTGCATATGTATAAATATAAATCACAAAAAAAAATTATGACACAGAAGGTCAAGTTCAATAGTTAGTAACCTATTGAACTGAGACAATGGCGTATGAATTGAGACAAGTACATCATGTATTTTGAGTAAAAGAGTAAGAGATGCAGAAATTTTAAAAGAAAGCACTAACAGTGATATTTCAGTATTCTCATTGGAAGAAGATGAAGATGATAATGAAACCTCCGTTATTATTATTATTGTACAAAGCATATGGGGGGTGTGGGTGTAAGTGTTCATAAACATGAATACTATGGTGTCTTCAAAAAAATGGTGGAGATTTATTTTACATTTTGTTCTAAATGTGTGTATTGTGAACTCATTCATCTTGAACGACCTCAAAAACCACCTACTACAGCACATGGAAACAGACAGCTGACCTTCAGGCGGAACTTGGTGAATCAGCTGATAGCAACATTTTCATCTCATAAGCATACAGGCAGGAAGAAAAGTTTACCCACAGGTACAGCATCCCCGAAAATGCTTCACATGTTAGAAAAAATATTAGGCTGTGCAAAAGTGTGTGCTATGTGTACAGAAAGAAAGATAAAAGCCCCATCTGGAAGGGGTAAACAGACAACATACAAGTGTAAACAATGTAATCTTTCATTGTGCTGTGGGGGAGTCTTTTGGAATACCGCCAGCAGCGAAATGTGGAGGTTCAAAATTAGGTGCAAAGGTTCAAAAAAACCACTTGCATAAATCTATTATGAATCAAATAAAAAAAGGATTATAGGTGTATCTCGTATAGTTTAATTATTATGATTTTTTTCCGAAGGAAGAGCATATTTTCTGTTATAGCTACATGTCCCTTTAAAAAATGCAGCCCTCTTGTCCTAGCGGCGGGACTTATGTACGAGTGGCAAAGGGTTAATGAATTGTCAAATAGTGTTAAAAGTTTGAAGTTAATAATAAAGTGCTAAAAAAAAGTTAAAAGTGATATTATGAATTTAAAGATTGAATAATAACTTTTTAGTGTAGTTTGTGTAAATAAATTGTCAGAAAACAAAAATACTATTCTAGTATTTTGAAGCAACATGTTATATTTTTAATCAAATTAATTAAACAAATATTTTATAATATATTTGTATGTGAGGTATGTCTCATAAATTATTTAAATCTAAAAAAAAAATTAATATTTTGTAATCTTAATTTCTAGTACCATCCTATGTACAAGTATTAATATTCCCATAGGTCCTTCTCATGTGTAAAATTTTGTACCATGAAGGAATAAATAAATAAAAATTTTGGAGGCAATGCCTTCTCTTAAATCTGCCTGTGAATGAATGTTTGTTATTCTAATTATACAAATAACTTGTTGATTTAAATGTACGTATAAGTTCTTAAATATTTTTACAAACTTTTTTAATTCAAGAAAATTAAGTTTTTTCTAACATCAAACACTTAAAATTTAAATTGTTCTAAATTTACTCTAACAATTTAAGATTTTCTTTGTCAGATGATGGCACAACTGAACATTGATCACTCAATCCACAACAAATTAAGGTTAAATTTAGCTAATAGCATACTCAAACATAACAGATGGGTTGTTATTTCAGTTGATCATGAAAAATCAATTAATCTGAAAACTTCAAATTTACAGTTGATTGATAGTCTTTTGTGACAACAGAATTGAATTGTACACCTTTACTCCTCCTTAACAAAATTTGTTATTGATTTTCTGCACTTGGCTTAAACATACCTTAGACTGCAAATCATACAGGTGTCTTGTTAGAATTTAATTTAACTCATTTTATATTGTAAGAGTTTAAAAACGTATTTCATCTAAGTTATTAAAATACTAATTTTTGAAGAATGTTTGTATGATTATTTTTATCTCTAGCACTGTGTAATTATTTTTTTAGAAATATATAATTGGAATATTTATATTTTTAAGTGATAACACTTAGAATAATTTCAGGGCCTAATAACATAACCTTCGACAATTGTTTTTTTATACAGTTCGTTAAAAAATATCAAAATAAATTAATTAATTTCTTTATTGTTAATATAGACATGACATGACCAGCATATAGTAGAAATTAACCTCTTTTATCTAAAGACTGAGATGTTAATCAGGTACCATATACAGTATATTCTGAAATTTCATAAAATATCTGTTCATTTGATCATGTTTTGGAACTGTACAAATATTGTTTCCTTAAAATAGAGCAAATAAATATATTAAACTTTTTAGATTTGAGTAAGGAAAACTTTAAAAAAAATACTTTAAAACATTAAACGAAAAAAGTAAAAGAATTGAATAGTTTTTAAAAACTTTATTGTAACAATTTTGCAGCAATTTTGACTCTTTAAAATGTTTATAAAAAATTTTTATGTTATTTCATAGAAATTGCTTTAATGGAAATTGTGTGACTATACAATTCAGAAGTTTTGCTTCCAATATATATATTAGAGATTTCTAACTTCTCTATTTAGAAATCTGATTCTTAAATTCTTACTAACAAAGTAAAGGCTAGACAAATAATTAAAGAAAGTAGATAAACATGTAATTTAAATATTTATTTCTATTAATTTACACTTTATCTCAAGTCGATTCAAAATCAGTCTGCCATTGCTTGTACCTCTTGAGCAAATTGACCGCTGAAGGTTTAGTCCTTATTAATGCAGCCTCTACGTCTTTTGTCATGATCTTGTCTAATGTGAGCGTTAACAGACCTTCATCTGAAACAGTCAACCATCTTGTAAATCAATGTAAAACAATTTTGTTATACATTACAGTCTTACAAACTTAACACTGGATACCTTGCAGTCTAGAATATTCAGCTACCTATACAGCAAATTCCATGTTTTTTAACTTTATTTTAGGAAAAACACTAGTACACTTTTTGTTCTAAAAATAAAGTCCTCTAAAACCAAACAAATAAAAATATTGAACATATACAGTCCATGATATTGCCTGAGCTTGTAGAAAGCTCATAAGAGGAAAAGTTCAAGCAGAATGAAAGCTTGCCTTGAAAATGATTATGTGCTACTGATAAAGGCACTACTCAGCTGTCAAATTTTGTCATCCTTCTAAAACACGTATTGTTCTCTAAGGCTGTATGTTGTATATTTTGTCTTTCCTCTACACTTAGACCCAGCTATTCAGCCGCCTCGGTGGTCTAGTGGATAGCGTACTAGGCTTTCACCCCGAGGACCCGGGTTCGATTCCCGGCGAGGGCTTGGCATTTTCATACGCTATAAAATCATCCCACCGTCTGCATTAGCCCAAGTGTGCACAATAGTCAGACGTTAAACACCAAAAAAAAAAAAAAAAAAAAAAATAGACCCAGCTATTGCAAAATATTAACCCCTCCCCTTTGCTAAAAAAAGATAACCTGATTTGTGAAACCTTGATGAATACTGTTACAAAAATCTAAACAGATTTCTGATTTCTGCAGTTGTCTTCTTTTTTGTTGCATATCAAATAGTTGCCTGTAGTAAGATGTTAACTACCCTTCAAAATTGATTTATTTTTCAATTCATTTATTTTATTCAGTAGTTTTTTCCTATTTTGGTTGTATTGCATCAGTTTTGTTGTTTAGTCTGATATTTGTCATTAAGAATGTTTGTTTATTGTTTTTTTAAATTGAAATAAGCATTCTCATTTATATTTAATTATTTTATAAATATACTAGCTAAAATTGGTTATATATAAGAAATATTTAAAAATATTCAACAGGAAATAAAATTATTTGTATTCATATATTCTCTAACCGTTTTTCGTTACCAAAACTTCTAACATATTTAAGATTAAAATTATTATTAAGTTTAAATTCAATTAACCTAGAGCCTACAATAATTTGTTTCATTAAATTTACTATAAGTTTTATTCAGTAGATTTATAGCTTCAGTTACAAATAGGTGAACATCCAAAAATCAATTTGGAAAGTCAATTGGAAAAGTTTTGTGTAAAGTTTATTGTAGCTTTAATTTAATTTTTTCTGTTTCCACACAAACAATGTTGTATGCTTTGTTGTCAACAATATTGTACAATATGTGTAGAAACAAAGCCTAACATTTTGATTAGCTTAATTCCAAAGATTTCAGTGTTGTTAACAAACTTTGCTATACAAATTTAATTCATACCTGAAGAAGAATTTTCTAAAATGGAGAAAGCTCCCCTCATTGCCTGCATTGAGGCTTCCTTGCACACCAGTTTTATATCAGACCCTGAATACCCTTCCATTTTCTGAAAATAAAGTTACTCATTTATTAGTAAACTTCTATAGAAAAATGAATTATTGGAGAAACCATCAAACTTGGCACAAAAATAGAATGTTGTAGCCTTGACATTTGGTTCATTACTTAGCAAAATTCATCAACAGTTTCAAAATGGCAGGCTCTTCCAAGTCGTAATAATGTTTTAATTTTTACATTTTTCGGCCATCACAATGAACATTAAATATGCAAAATTTTTAAAATCGTATTGGAAACACAAAAATGCACCCTGATCCTCTCTAAATATGATGATATTCATCTTTCTATTTTCAAAAAAATTTTAAAATTCTAAAAATTGTAAATTTTGAAGATTTTTTAAAATTTGAAATAACCAAAATGTTTAAAATGTTTGTTGGTTTGCTATTATTTTCCAAGTTACCACATTCAATTTTTATGGCAAGTTTGAGCCATAACAGACCAAAATTGTGATTTCAAGATTCTGGATATGGGTCTTACCATGATGGCAGCTCCAATAGTTCATTTTTGGATGGAAATTTGTTAAAAAAACATGAACAAATCAGTGAATTTTTTTTTTTTTTTGTTATTTTAAGGCGAAAAGCACACTAAGGCTATTATCGCCTCCCTAAATATAAGTGTGAGTATAAAGTGTTAAAGTCGTAAGTGTAGTGTTGTAAGTGTAAGTGTGAGTTAAGACTCGGGTACCGCGAGGAACGTCTAAATCCTCTCAATAGGTGCAGCTAGTCTGCACCCCCCCCTGCGGGGGTCAAATCAGTGGAAAGAAGCTCACAGACTTAAGTGGGAAAAGCTACACAAGTGAAATCTTCTACATGGCAATAAATTGTAAATTGTATTACTAACATTAAATTACCTCAGCTAAAAGCTTATAATCAAGTTCACACTCAAGAAGTGGTATTTCATTGATTATTGGAGGAAGATAATGTTTCAGCATGGCTTGTCTGGCTTCACATGTTGGTAAATCTACCAAGATCCGTTTCTCCAGTCTTCTCAGCATAGCTGGATCAAGATCCCTGTAAAAGGAATATTGGACAGACTTTCTTACATTCAATTTATTTATTGATCAGGCCACCAAATGTAGAGTGGACTGTATATTCAAAAACTATCATAAAAATGCGGCCACTGAAAGCAAAGTGGAGTCAAGCGGTGCTACAGGGTTTCTTTTTGCTTTCAGTGGCTGCACTTAAATAAAAACAATAGGTTAGGTTTTGAATACATAGTCTGCTCAGTTCATTGCAACTCCGCTGCACATATGATGGCCACCCGGCCTTGAACCACAAGGATGTTAAGCTTGTCTAGCTGTAGTACTGATGTAGTGAAACCCCGCAACAGTCAGTTCACTTCGATAATGAATGGGCTTAATTATTTTCCCTTCTTTCTTCAACTGTACAGTACTTTTTTATCTGACAGTACATTTGTGAGTCAAAGGGGTTTTTACAAAATGTGGAGTTAAAAATTTCATCATATAATATAAACATGTGCAATATAATTCATAATGAAGGGATACACTATTATTTGTTATTGTTAGCGTTTATTACTTTTTGAAAAGTGAATACTTTATCTTCAAAATGGTTTGACATATCTATATGCAGTTTTCACCATTGTTTCTCTTTTGAAATTCCATATTTAACATGACCACCTTCCTTTACATTCAAGATTGCTAACCAATTTCTTCAACTTATCCTAAAATAGTTAGGTGCTACACGTTCAATTAAAAAAAAAAAAAAAAAAATGATATTTTCAGACTTTCATCTAGCCTGTTAGTTAAAAAAATTAATTATAAAACTTAATTGACAATAATTTGGATAATATATATGCATTACAAGTAATTTTATTAACATATTGCTGTTTTACAATAAAGTTATTTTAATAATGGTGTAAATAATGAACAGAGCATTTTGAATAATTTAGCATTTTCAACCAACATTGATTGTTTGTAGGAGTCTAATTTGTAGGTGAATAGACTATCCTTTACTTTTAGTTCAGGGTCCATGAGCAGATAGGCTAGCAAGCACCCACACAAAACATATAGTTTTGCTCTTGTTATTTTCCTTTAATTTTGATTAGTTAAACATTAACAGAAACAAAATCTGCGTACCATGGAAGATTTGAAGTAGCCAATAAAAACACTCTGTCTTCTGTTTGTGCTAGACCATCCAGTTGGATCAATAACTCAGTTTTTAACCGCCTTGACGCTTCATGTTCGATAGAGCCATCTCTCTTAGAAGCTAAAGCATCCAATTCGTCTAGAAATATAGTGGAAGGAGCATGGTAGCGAGCTACTTCAAACATAACCTGAAATAAACAAGATTAGATTGTTTTGTGCCAATTTTTATATTTGGCAATATATTTGGAGCTTATAGGTTCAACTCCAGTTGGCTTTTTAATATATTGTGTTGCTTTGTCTGGCATAAAGTAGACATTGAAGAAAAAATATACACTAGCAATGAATTTGGTCCATTAAGGGTTTGTTTTCACTAATTTTATTTCTTAATGTCCATACTTTATACCTGTCAGACTAATGAGGGCGAAAGATCAATGTTAACAGTGTAAGGGTAAAGCAACAGAAGTTAGCTATGGTTTGAACTAAGAACCATGAGGTGTGCAGTTCAGAAACAGAACAAACTAACCAGTGCTGTAGTACATCAATCATGAAGCCCTCCACTTCAGTTTTATTATTGTAACACAGCCACGGGATCTTTTAGGTTTTTTATATATATACATTATGGCTGTTTAGAAAGTAAGTTCCGTTTAAGAATTAAAAATGCTCATTGTTTCTACAAATTATTCATTATGTACATCTTATAGAGAAAACCTTAAACTATTTTTCAACATAATTTCTTTGAATATTACGCACTTAATCATATCTAGGCACAAGCTTTTCAATACCGGTTGAATAGAATTCTGCTGCCTCTTCACATAGCCACGCGTTGACACCATCTTTCAACTCGTCGTCGTTCATGAAGCACTGTGTTTCGAGCCATTTCTTCATGTTGGGAAACAAGTGAAAATCAGGGCTGTAGGGTGGTTGGTCAAAAACATCCCAACCGAAATGAATGTGAAGAGTTTGTGCTGCAGTGTGAGGAAATGTGTTGTCATGAATGAAGACAACTCCAGCAGTTAACATCCAGCCTTTTGTTCTGGATTGCTCGTCTGAGCTACTTTAAAGTTTCATAGTACACTGTGGAGTTGATTGTAGTGTCCCTTTCCATAAATTCCATCAAAAGAAACCTTTCATATCCCAAAACACAGTTACCATGAGCTTTTTGTTTGAAAATGTTTGGCAGCATTTGATGGGTTTACTCGGCGATAAGTTTAACCCCACTCTATCGATTAGCGTTTTTGCTTGACATAACGTAGGACACCCACGTTTCATCACCTGTCACTATGCAATCAAGGAGATCATCTCCTTCTTTGTCATAAAGAATAAGAAACGTTAGCGTAACTCCAAATCTGTTCATTTTGTGAACATTAGTCAAAAGTTTCAGCAACCACTGAGCACAAAATTTGTGGTACCCAAGTTTCTGTCACAATTTTGTAGAGATTGGTTCATGAAATTTGAGAGAAACAATTCGAAAGTGCGTAATAGTGCTTCCTATTCTCTATTCTCTCTTACTTGTTTGTTGATTTTTTTCAACAAAATCATCATTTATTATAGATGAATGGCCACTTATTTCTTCATCATGAACATTAGTGCATCCTTCCCAAAACAAACGACTCCATTTCCTTACTGCCCTGTCACTCATGATGTTCTCACCATACACTGAACTCAGTTCTGATTGATCTCTGCAGGTTTATATTTTTTGCCCATAGAAAACTAATTACAGCATGCATGTCACAATCAGCAGGGCTGTTAATTTCAGTGGCAGGACTTTCACTAGTGGTGACCATTTTTGTTTTGTTTGTAGTGCACAAACTGAATAAATCGACCTTGCATACTGAGCAGACACATGCATACTGAGCTCCACTATACAACGCCGTCCCTACCATGCCTCAACCCCTTCATTTACTGGCTGCCAATGGAACTTACTTTCTGAACAGCCCTCGTGCATATATATATATATATATATATATATATATATATATATATATATATATATAACCTATTTTTTTACTGTCTGGTAGTAACTTTTTAATAAACTGCTACCATGGTTTCAAACAATTTGCTGGATGCAGAATTAGTCAATTCCCTCTGGTGACATCATCATAAAGTTAATAAAAATCATGAAAGAGAACACAACACAGCACAATTATTATTAAAAAATTCAGATGAATAAAGTTTATTTTTGCTGAAACATCACTATTGTGTCACTCATTTACTGATCAAGTCTAGTACTATAACTTAATTAATTAACTTAAATAAATTAAACTAAATTAACTAAAAACATTAAAATATTCATCAAAATAATTTCTTAACAATTTTATTTCTCACTTTTGATTGATTTAACTTTAATAATAATTATACATCAGCAATAATACAATAATTATAAAGAATTGCTAACTATCTCTTTTAGTATTAATGGTTAATTCTATCCAAATGTAGTTCTATGTAATTCTATCCAAATCCACACTAATAATAATGTGAATATTTTTAATCTACAGTATAATTTTTATAGGACAATTATTTATTAATAATGTAACATAGTATTATTCCAATTTCATAACAATAAAATAATTTTTTTTTTTTGGTATTTAAAGGTGAAAAACACATTGAGGCTATTATCACTTCCCTGAATGTAAGTATGAGTGTCAAGTGTTAAAGTTGTAAATGTAGTGTTGTAAGTGTAAGTGTTTGTTAGACGAGGGCTGTCTAAATCCTCTCAATAGGTGCAGCTAGTCTGCACCCCCTATGGGGAACAATAAAATCATTTATACTCCTGTATTTATTAGTAGTACTGTATATATTGAGTAGAGTATTTATTACTTTTTTTGATCTATCAGTTTAAAGAAAACCTACCCTAACAAGTTTTTCAGAGTCACCTCTCCATTTGCTCACGATGGAACTAGCTGAGATGTTAAAAAAAGTGGTTTTGCACTCGGTTGCCACAGCTTTGGCTAGAAGAGTCTTACCTGAACATATGAATTAGTGCAATATTTAAAATACTGGCTAATTGGGTGATATCATTGTCGCTCGTTACAGCTTTAGTATTGATCTTAAAATATTATCTTATTCACTTTATGGTTATAAAGTTATAATAAAGTTAGAAATACATAAAGTTAAAAGTTAAAAATATAATTAAAAGTAAAACAATCATCTGAAGAACAACATAGAAACTGAATTTTATAATTGTTTGAAATGGTAAGTATATTTTTTTTTTGAAAATCTTTAAAAATTATTTTATGAGTTTGAAGTTTAAAATTGAAATCTTTATTTCCTTACTATCTGAAATGCAAAGAATATTTGCTGAATTTGTTAGTTTCAACACATCCTTACATTTCTTTATTTATTTATAAATTATTTTGGGAAAAGTACTAATGTCTATACACAAATAATGAAGATTGTGTTAAAGACCAACCTGTCCCTGGTGGACCATACAGTAACAACCCCTTCCATGGAGCAAGGATTCCCTTAAACAATTCTGGATACTTTGTTGGGTAAACAACCGCTTCTTTCAACAACTGTTTGGCCGTGTCCAGGCCCATGATGTCAGACCAATGGGTATTTAGGTTAGACTTGCAGATCTCCTGCAACATTTTATGTTTAAGTATAAATTGATCATGTAGTTGAGTATAGATTATTGGACCTATAATTTCATGTAAGCCTAATTTATAGTTTATTTATTAAAAATCTAAGAAATTCTTTTATTGTTTACCTTTGAAATGATATCAGCAAATTCCCGCCACTCCCCACAAAACCCTTGATAGCCACTTATCGGTTTCATCAAAGGCTCAGTTTTCTCTTCAATATCACCTGACTGAAGCAGAGCTTGAGGTTTGCCCAACGGTAGAATAGTCAAATCAAAATCAGACAAATTGTGATTAGACCTAACTAAACCTTTCCAACTACTTACACCTTCCTTCAAACTCTTTGCTTTTGTTAATTCATGTTTCACTGAATTCTTACAACAATCTTTTGTTATGGTTTCTCTTTTTTGCAGATGTTTGCGTTCAGCAGTTTCTTGGTTATTTATGTTTTTCTTACATACTTTCGGGTATTTCTGGAAACGCAGGAAATAGTATGATTCGAATTCTTGCAGTATTGTACCCAGGTCGATGTTGTCGCAAACAATGTATTTATTGTTTAACTGAGCTTCTGTGTCAAATAGAGCAGCAGTATCATAATACCTGCATAAACATGAAAATTTGATACAAATATTTAGAATGTCAAATAAGGAACTTTTGTTGGGGAAGTTGTAATTTATTTGAGTACAGTTCAGTTCCCAGGAACGACTTATTAAGAGGAAAATATATACATATGCTATGAAAGAGTATTATAATTGATGGAAAATTATAGGAATGGATAAAGTGAGCTAACAGAGAGTCATAAGAAAAACAAAAGGCTATATTGAAATGTTGTAGTACTTGTGAAATAAATAATAATCATATGTTTTGTAATGATTATTATAATGTAATATCTTTTAACATTTATAACATTTTAACATTTACTCGAATGCTCACTGGCCTTTAAATTAAAAAGTAAAGTCTATTGCACAGTAGGCCACAGAAATTACGACATCTAAAAATCAATCCAAAATTGCTTGCATTCCATCACTGAGTTTAAGAATATCCATTAACTGAATATTCTAAAATAAGTTCAAATATTTTGATATAGACAATATTAATCAAAATATTATCCATCTCACAAACATTATTTTTTTACATTTCAGGTTCACTTTAAATATTGTATATTATTTACTGTTTAATCATTAAATACTTATTTACTTTTTACTATTAAGTTTTTATCAGTCTGAAATTCCAAAATATGTTTAATAATTGATAAGTTGAGAAAAACAATTATTTTTTAATAGCTACACGTGTCATACATACCAATTTTATATAGTTTAAATTAAAAAACATACCTTTCTTCTCTTAAAAACTGATAGATCAAATACAGTAAATGCCTTTTTCTGTCAATCATTCGTTTTTCTTCCTGAAAAAATATCTTTATTTACAAAAATGTATATAGTTATAAGGCTACTAGGTAATTATGGTACAATCTTAGTGTTTTTGTTAAGTTCTTTAAGGAAATATGTTCAGAATGAACAAAAGTATGAACAATAATTTTGGTAATAGCTTAAGCAAGTTATAATTATAATCGTAATAGTCACAAACTGATTTTGTAATGTTACAAGACTTTACAAAATCAGTTCATGACTAAATTCATTTAAAAATGACGAATTTAAAAATCTTAATAAATTCGTATTCATTTTATGTTTGACTTTTTCGGATTTTATCATTGTAATGTTATTATTGAAACATTAAAATCTATATACATTAACATCTTAAATCCATATTTGAGTAAAGTTGAATCAAAATTGGAAACACTTACTCAAAAAAGTCAAGGTTTCGGTTATGCCTGCTATAGCTAGCTATAATAGCTTATTTCCTAATAAAAGTTCACTAATAACATTAACAATCTTTATAATGTGTGAGAAATGTCAGAGTATGTACATTTCATGGTCTACATTCTGTATTTTACCTTAATGTGCGCTTGAATAACTTAGCCTATTTGTCAATGTGAATTCACTAATAATAAAAATATTTCAGGTAATTCGAGAATGTCTTACTGATTATTCTAAAATACATTGAAATATTTTTTGTTTCTAAGTTTTTAAACTTATAGTTATAACTATGTACATAATTTAAATTGTAACTTATGTTATAGTTTTAGAGAATTAAGCTTTACAACCTGTTGATGTTGTGTGTACATTTAAATTAAAATCTGTGAATAATAACTTATAATATACTATAAATTTAAAAATAGGCTATGTAGGTTATTATACCTAAAATTATTATTTTTGTAATATGGATACTTGCATTATACTTACAAAATCTCTAACTTGATGAGCAATTTTTATTTTTGAATAGTTTAATTCAGCCATTTTGTTAGAAAATGTCAAAACTCAATAGTTTACTTATAATAATTCAATATATAAAATACTATAACTTCCATTTCAAAATTTGGATTAAAAGTGATGTTTGGTTGTTACCATAGTAACAGCTATGTGGCAATTTACAAAATAAAATAAATAATAAACTAAAATATTGTACTTTTAAAATTACTTCAAATTCTAATTTGTTTTATTAAATACGTGCTTGATAGATAGTAGCACTTAATGGATTATGGTTCAAATTCTCTGTAATTAGCTGGTAACGAAAGAAATAGAATGAAAAAAATCAAATATTGAATTAGTGATGGGAATATCGACTACTTCAAACAATCGACTAAGTGGCTAGTCGACTAGATACAAACATCGAATAAACTAGTAGTAAAAATTAGTCGATTCGTTGCCTGTTTGACTGTTACTGATCCAATATCCATACTCCGCAACGCAACAGATAAAGTAGTCGACTAATCGAATAGTGTTAGCCTATTCAGTTGATCCAGCACGCTTAGCGTTCACTTTTCCTTTTGCACACACGGAAATGTGTGCAAAATTCATGGAATTGATATCCGCAAAAAGTTTTTAAGGTCCTCTTTTGCAGAAACACTTTGTCAGAAAATTTGTCACGTTTTTCAATCACTCTTTACACCACTTGATACGTTTATTTTTCTGATTAAAATTATATATTACTACTACGGCAGCACCAACTTTTCGATGTGACATGATGAATTGTTGCCACGACACTATTACATACACTATCTGTGTTTAGGGCCGTGATTTGTATACGCCAACATTCGAACTCTCAGTTTTGTGTGGACAAAAGTGACAGCACTAGAATTTGCATCAGCAAACAGAGGAAACGAGCAAGTTGTTACAATTTTGTTCGAATATCTGGGGACATTACATGTTAACAGAATTATCTGTTGTTAACATTTAATGTTAACGGAGTTAACATTTTTCTTGGTATAAAATTGTCGATTCAAACATGTTTTAGCAAAGTCCTATAGTTTAGTGCACAGAGATATGGTTATACATACATGTTTGTCATACAAATCGTCACGTCTATGACGACTTGTCATAGACGTCTGATCGAACAAGAAGATCAGCTGAGTTATCTTCTTTTTCTTTATCTTCTGATTAGAAATAATCGACTAGTGATGGACACTTCTGCTATTTTTAAAAAATTTCAACGAACTGTTTGTTGGAAAAAAATAACTGTTAGAAAAAACAGTTTGAAAAAACAGGTTTAGAAAAATGAAATTCGAAATTGTATTAGCAGCTAAAACATAAGCACAAACGTTCAGTTTTCTAAGACTACTTTTTCATTCCCATTACCACCATGTCCTTAACTGTTTTTGGGTGTAAAACATTTAGAAAAACATAATCCTTATAAGTGTAGTAATAATTAAATTTCATTCTCAAAACGTAATATATATGTATGCCATTTTATATTTACAAAATGCAATGAATTTCTAATAGAAGCATTCTTTTTTTTTACTTAAAAATTAAATAGCCTTTGCATATTTACTGAAATGCAAACAATTTAGAATATTTTTAGTTGATTAAAAATATTGATGATTGATAATAAATATAAAAAAATACGTTTAAATAAAATTAGGTTATGTATTTACAAAATGTGAGATGTTACTGTCATATTTTTATTTGGGAGAAAGTAGGTTTTCATTTTTCAACACTGAAAAAAGTAACCTTAATAAGTAAAATGTAGTAATAAGAACATAGGCCAAATATGTTTAAATAAAATTGGCTCTATATAGTTACAAAATTATAGGTTATTAACATCAGGTTATTTTAGGTTAATGATAGGTTAGGTTATTAACATTAGCATTAGCAAAAAAAGAAGTTTTCCATTTTACAACACAGAAAAAATATAAAGTTTATTGTAATAACATATTTAACAAAACAAATGTTTTTAAAGAAAATTAGGCTCCGGATAAAAATAAAATGTAAGACGTTTGTAATATTTCCCATCACAAAAAACAGGTTTTTCACTTTTAAACACTGAAAAAAAACACTAAAAAGTCCACACATCCAATAAATAATTAAAAACTATACACTTAATTCTAAAAACATAAAAAAAGTAAAAGAAAACTTTCAAAATTGTCCACTAAATATTTTTAAATTTCTAAACACAAAGTACGGAGAAAAACTAATATATAACACAATTATGGCTGTTTTTACAGTTTAAAAAATGTTTAAACAACAAATTTTACATTTAAAACTTTCAAACAACTCGCAACAAAATAGAGATAAACTTTGACAACGCCCAAACAGTTCTTACTTCACTCGTTGCAACAAGAAATGGATGGAAAAAGTATAGCAAATAGCAAGTTAAAGAAAAGGTGTTTGTAGTCGTTTGTACTATTTGAAGGAAAACAGTTTAGCATGAAAATAGCAGAAAAAAGTGTTAGCGCTTGCGGCAACGTTCGGATATAACGTAGGTGGTGGGGAAGTCCTAACTGTTGTTCCATGTTTAACAAAAAACGATCCAGTCCAATTCAAACTGTTAGTTTCCGTTTGGAAAAGCAGTTTGTTTTTCGTATATAGAATAACAGTTTGTTTTAACAGTTTGGAGTTTTCTTACCCATCTCTATAATCGACTAGTCAAGCAAAACAATCGACTAGTCGACTACTTCAGGCACTAGTCGAATAAACGACTAGTTTTCTACCCGATTACTATATATATAGAAGTAGGAACATTTAAAGCGGACCAAAATTTAAGTACACCTGATTTGACAATATAAGGTTAATTTTGTCGGTTTTTTTAAAAAAAGTAATTATTATGGGTATTTTGTCTATTTACGCGTTTTAAGCTGATATTCGCAGAAGAATTGTACAAATCTCAGTGTTACTTTTAATGTTGAAAAATGCCTGTACAATTCAGTAACATGGAAAATTTGGTAAGCAATAACATACAATTGGTAAAAATGCAGTGTAACCTGTTCTGCCTTTTTCGATATTTTTTTTACTGAAACGCTTCACTGCATGCCCAATAATCCAAAATATAAAAGCGCACAAACCACGAAAAATATGATAAAATTGAAAATAAAGTGACCAACATAACCTCGAAATTGCTACCTCACAAAAGCCGCTAACGTGTTATACATCGGTAAAACAATAAAAATACATCTAAAACGGGTTTTGCATGATAAAAAACTTTATTATTTTTTTAAACAAAAAAACCTCATGACCTAATTGACACGGTTGTTAGGCCTAACACGGTGATGCTTGAAGAAAACCTTTTTTTAAAGAAAGAAGGTTAGGTCTATAGCCTAATTGACACGGTACTTGCGTGGTGAACCTAACTGATACAGATTAGTTATTCATCTTTCGATCGTATTCGTGTGTGCACTTGTCTCAATCAAAAAAATTAACCATGTGGTTGACCGTGAGCTGGACAAAGCCGTTGTCAGAAAGGCAATTGTAAGCCTTCCAACAGTCATGTGTATTCATGCATCACCGTGTTAGGCGTAACAACCATGTCAGTTAGGTTATGGGGTTTTTTTTTTTAAAAAAAGTTTTTCATCATGCAAAACCACTTTTAGACATATTTTTATCGTTTTACCGATCTACAACACGTTAGCAACTTTCGCGGTAGCAATTTTGAGATTACGGTGTTCACTTTTATTTTCGATTTTTATCGTACTCCTCATGGTTTCCACACTTTTATATTTTGAATTATTGCTTTTGGGCATGAAATAAAGCATTTTAGTAAATAAAATTTTGAAAAATGCAGAACAGGCTACACTGCATAAATACAAAAAATAACTTTGGGGAGGTAACTTGATTAGGTATATACTTCAGAGCCTAACAACGCGGATTTTTAGTGTTTTAACTCGGTTGCAGGTTTTTCAGTGTGAAAATGGTGAATGAAATATGTGTTATAAATAATAGAAAAGGTAAAAACATTTTGTTTAAAAAAAAGAACTTCAGCTAACTTGATTTGGTTGTTGGGTGTTTAACTCAGTTGTTGATTATATTGTGAGTATTCCATAAAAAACACCTTTGTAACAGGTGTTATTGCAGTGGATTTTGTAAAAATGGATGTCAGAATATAGTTCCCTAATAAATAGTCAAAAATCGTAATTCATATATTTGTTATAACTTTAATCTTTTGTAAATGCATATCTCTCAATGAAATAATATAGCACATAATAAAACAAAAATAGTTACAATTAGTACTTTTGTAAAGTCCCAAAAAGTCAGAAATACCAATAATTGAAAATATAAAATTACAGAAACAACGGAAAGTTAGAAAAAAGAGGAAATAATAACCTATAATAAAAAAGTGGTGTCAAACATAACCTCAAAATCACTAGTTGTGCACAAGTAGATAACAAGTTTTTTAATGCAAAAAACAATTATTATTATTTTTTTTGAGACTTAAGAATCTAATTAACATGGTTTTTGAATGGAAAACCCAACTGGGTAAATTGGGTAAGTTGTCTTCTATTTTTGTGTTTTTTTTTCTAAAATGCTTTATTATATACTCGAAGGCAATAATCCAAATTATAAAAGTACGGAAAGCATGAGAAGTACGATAAAAATGAAAAACAAAAGTGACCCACTTAACCTTAAAATTGCTATCACACTAAAGTAGATAACATGTTTTTATCATAAAACAATAAAAAACCATTTACTTTTTTTAAAAAAAGCACTGAACCTAACTGACATGGTTGTTGGGTGGTGAACCTAACTAACATGATTGTTGCGTGAAAAAAAATGTTTTATTTAAAAGAAATAATACTTGATAACCTTACTGACACAGCGTTGGGTGAAAAAGCTATTTAATTCAACTGGTGGTTATCCTGTAGGTAGCGTGTTTTTGATTGCTAAAATGTTAAAAAACCTTTGTTTTTTTTTTTAACTATTTAATAACATAATTGACACAGTTGTTAGGTGGTGAACCTAAGGAAAAAAGAGGCAAATCTTGAGTTCACAAGTAATGGATACCATTTTAACAATGTTTTCATTGTGAGAACAAAAAAAAAAAAATTAACCTTAACATTTAGTAATGGCTGTCAGAGTGTGTAATGCACATGAGCAGTAAACAACCGCAGTGCAATGTAAACGCAATAATGCCACAATATAGTTCCATAAAAAAAGACCTAGAACCGTAACTAATCTTTTAAAAAAAATATTTTCCGTGTGTGAATATGTGTTCATTAGATAATAAGGTATAAAATAAAACAAAACAAATATTCAAAAAACACTATTTTAACAGGACAACCTACACTGCATAAATATCCCTAACTGACATTATTGTGTATTTACATATAGTGCATCTGTGTTATTAAAAATGCATGTGGGTCATAGGGCAGCTGTATCATTTATAATGAAAACAGTATTACTTTTTTTTAAAATAATCTTACATGGTTGATGGGTAAAGACCTGATATGGTTGTGCATTAAATTCCCAACTAACATAATTTTCTATATTATGAGTATTGCACAAAGATACTATCCATGTAGGGACAGTTACATTATTAGGATACTATGCTTGGCTTAATAGTCGGTTAAAAGCTTAAAATCATAATTTATTATAATAAATTTTATCTTCCACAGTTGAATATCTATTAATTTAATGACTAAGTATATAATAAAAAAAATTTGTTAAAATCACTGTTTTAATATGAGGACCAAAAGTGCAGAAATACCTTAATTTTAAACAGTGTCAGTTAAAAAATAGCCCCATCATCTATTTAATACAACGTAATCTATTTAACTACAATAATGAATGTTTTGATTTTGATCTTTACAGCATTATTGCAACATAACCACTGGATCACATATTTAAATAATTAGGATTATGACATATTTTTTTGTCTAGTGGTCTATTTACTCACTCCTAAAGGCTACAGCGGTTTTGAAACCTTACTGTTTCATCTTCAGGCCATAATACAAAATGTAAAATCTCTGTCGAGGTTGTCACAAAGTTAAACAAATCATTGAAAACATATGTCACAAATACTAAACACAATTACACGATTTATATATTTTAATTGTGTTTAGTGTTTGTGACGTGTTTCCAATATTTTGTTTAACTTTGTGACGATCATGACAGACGGATTTGGCATTTTGTATTACGGTCTGAATATGAAACAGTAAGGTTTCGAAACATCGGTGGCCTTTACAAGGTGAGTAAATAGACCACTAGACAGAAAAATTGGTTATAATCCTAATTATTTTTATAGATTTAATTGTTAATACAAGTTGTTTAATAATACAGAAAGATCAAGGACCCTTGATTTTTAGGATTTTATTAGCAGCGACTTATAACATTAAGATAGTTCATTTTGTCATAATTAAAAAAATAAATAAATAAAAAAAAATTTCAGTTATTATTAATCTAACATAATATACTTTTAAATAATTACAATACTAACTCTTTAACACTGGAAAACATTACTTACTTAAGATATATTAGGAATTGATTATCCCATCAGAACTTAATAGAACCAAGGCTCTTTTGGATAAGTATACCATAAGCATAAAAATGTCACTTTTGGTAGAACTTGAGACATCGTACAATGTTATCTTGAGCTGCCATACAGTGGCGTTAATAATGTCTGATGCTAGTGAGTGTGATTTTCAGGCCAAGATAGTGCTTGCCTAAGACCGATGTTTTGTCATAGAAAAGTATCATCAGTTATGGGACTTTAAGCAGTGAATAAAACTTACAACACATATATAAAAAGGTGAAATTTACTTAACAAGGCTAAGAACAAAGAGAAAGTTGGCCTAGTACATTACAGTATCTTCACTTTAAACTAATAGGTCTACACAATATGGTTGTCTACTTTTTTTGATCTATCTATTAAAAAAAGAAAAAAAATCGCTATTAGAGTGTTATAAACATTGTCTATATAAATGTTTATAGTTTATGTAATATTTGTACTATTCAGTGATGTCTTACGTTTTATCTGATATAATACTATCATTTCAAGCAAAGAAGTTTTCGAAATCGCTGTCTTATTCCATATAATTAACAGTTATTATTTTTTTTTCTGGTGAAAAACCGTTAAGGTTATCATTGCCGAGTCTAACAGTTATTAAAAATCGTTATGGCATCAGTTTTTGAGTTCTCATATAAATTTGTTTACCATAATTTTCAGAATAACCTAAATTAAAAAAAAATATTCTCTGATAATATTGGTCACGATATTCTCCAATAGTACTGATGTTTTAAGTAGATTTCTTTACCTAGATTTCAACAGTAAAAGAGTACAAATTGGGGAGGAGCAGGCAATTCATTAACCTTAACAGGTTATACAGGCGTATAACCTAAATCTAGTATTTTTCATTAAAAAAAAAAATTACTGAATTATGTTACTGCCTAAATGTTATTAACACCGGTTCAAATCTCATTTAGCCGGTTTCTGAAATGAATCTAACAATCTAACAAAACAAATGAAATCTAATGTTTTCTTCATTTGTTCATTGGTTGTCTGTATTATTGACATAGTAAATGAATGTTAAAAAAATATGATAATTCATGGCAAATTGATTGAATGCTTGAAATTTATGTTTTAGCATTGTAAATACAGTGTTTTAATTATATGGTAACTAGTTAGTGTAGGCTACATTTAATTAGGTTACACTTAATTTAAATAGGAAAATAATTAGGCAATACTTAAATACCATATTAAGAAATAAACAACTATTAAATGAGAATAGATTTAATGAATGTACTGTTTTAAATTGTTTTATTATGCGTTTAAACAAATATAGTCTAGTAACTATTTGTAATACAGGATACTCCATCAGAAGACGAAGTCGGTGTGTTGGACAAAGATGAAGGGGATGACAGTAATAGTGAAGATGATGAAAGCTTACCCGATGATGACAATTTTTCTGAAAATGATGGAGAAGAAAGGTTTTTTAAAAAACTGGAAGGAATAGAATCAAAGAAAAGAAAATACCAAGCAAATGTAAGTTTAAAATTAGCTTAATTCTTTTAATCTTTGAAACAATAAAGTTTTCTCTTGCAATAATCCAAAAGTTCATATATTTTCTTTCATATTTACTTGAAAAAAATATAAATTTTTTAAATACTGTAGGTTCTTGTAGTATGGTGTTTTGTAAATTCTCTCTCTGAATTGTCAGTCTCGGCTCTAAATTTACATTATTTTGAAATTTGTGGCTTTAATGGTGTGGAAGTGAAACATATTGAGGTTTATAAATAAAAACACAGTTTAAATCTATTGGGTTTTGATCTTTACAGGTTAATGACAAATTATCGCTAGTTAGTTACCTGTAAAGGTTGAAACTGGAAGTGAGTAATAAACCCTGTAGTGGATTAAAACTTTTTTTTTATTTATTTATAAAAGTTAATTTAAATTTATAGTTTAAAACAACACAAAAATATTACTTAGTGCATTAGAAATATAACTGTCCATTAGGCTCAGTTTGATATATCCATACATTTCATTTCAAAATTTAATTCACAGAAATACATAGATTAAACTGGGACATAGCTTTTTTATTTTTAAAGTGAAGCTTTCTATGTTGGGCCTCTATGGTGAGCACGTGGAGGGTGAACTTATGCGAATCGACATCTAAATACACAACGAAAGAGCGTCACGAGTTAATACACATGTACTATCGGGTCCGCCTCTATCTAATAGACTTTGAGCTGCATGATCGTTCAAACAATAAAATGTGAATAATAAATGTTTAAATTACTTTAAACACCATCGTACTACTTATCCAGTCCAACTTAATTATTTAATATTCAAGTGTAAATTGTATAACAGTACCTTTTTATATGTTTATTATATATAAACATGTATATAATAATAAGTGTGAATAATAAAGTAGGTGTGAATAATAAGTGTTTAAATTATTTTAAATACCATCACACTAATATAATAAAAATTATTTTATTAAAATATTATTAAATAACCCTTTTCTAGAGTATCGAGTAACGAAAATCTATATGTCTTGGCGGAAAACCATATCATATAATATTGTATATAAAATATATTAAATTGAAATGAACCTATAAACCTTGATATAATTCTGCATAGTAAATGGTCCAAACATTGATGTTAATACACGTTGATATAAGTCTACATTGAAAATGGTCTAAACCTTGATGTTAAGAAAATCTTGTTTAAAGAAATACTGTTGCAAATGGTGCAAAACCAATCACAGGGTAGAGAGGAGTTCCCATTGGCATGGAAGTAATCATAAAGTTAAAAACTGTAGAGGTCCCAAACACACATAGAATGTAATGTGTAACTGAATATAAAGAGAAATCTTGCGATGAAGAAATGAACCACAGGTGAAGAAGTTAAACTGGATAATAATAAAACTAGCTATGTAGTTGTAAACATTTCTTGAATTCGTTTATGGTGTTCTGTTACATACTTTATTTTTTTTAATTACTGCTGTGATGTACATTTATCTTGTAAGTGTGTACATTTTAATAGATGACTATATTTTGTGATATAGTAAATGTATGCTCTTAATTTGATTCAGTAAAAATTGAATTGTAAAGCACCAAATATAACCAACAAGTACGTTGTTCCTACAATTATAACAACTGAAGTTGAAATGAACTTTAATTTAAATTTAATTAACTTGAATATATATTTCTAAAATATAAAAAAGATATCGTGATTGTAATTGTAGCTGTCATCCTTGTTACATCATTGTATTATAGTAATATTTTTATAAATTTCTTTGTATGTATACATATTTCATTAACATAAAATTAGATATATTTTCCAAATAAATATAAATTATATTAAAATGAATGAATTAAGTCATTTTTAACATATTTTTAATGATGTTAACAAATGTTTTCGTAACAAATAGCTTCACTTTTTTCGGTCATGCCCTAGTTATATCTGAAAGAGTATGTAACATTTCCTTTGCATTTTACAAGTCCAATAAATATAGTTAATTAGAAATGGAGCTTAAAAAATAATGCATCTCTTCACCTTGACACGAGGTTGTTGTTACCTATTTGTTTTTCATATGATTAGGATTTTATTTGAATACAATAGAGAAAAAGGTAATTTATTATTGCACCAATCTTTTTGATTTGTGGAAGAGTGGTTAAACACTTTCTTCAACTGCATTTTCTCACTCCCTTTAATACCAACATATTGCTGCCTAAGCTAATTAAAATTTTTTGTTTAAAGGAAGATGAAAATGTCATTGCAGAGTCAGAAAAACACAAAAAGAAGAAGAAAAAGAAAATGGATGTAAATGTTAAACCACCAACAGCAGAAGAAATGAGCAGACTTCGTGAAACTGAGAATTTGTTTAATTCAAATCTGTTTCGTATGCAAATTGAAGAAATGATCAAGGAAGTTAGACCGAAGAAGTATGAAAGGAAATCAGTGAAACAGTGGCTGCAGAAATTTACACAGTTTTTATTAGATGTTGACGAAGTAACAAATTTTACTGTGAGTAAAGTGTATATCGTTCACTGTAAATGTTTCAGTTTAGATTTGATTAAGTGTCTTCATATTAAACTTGTGTGAATATTTTCTATTATCTTAAAGTAAGTTAGGCATCCATCTATGTATTTATTTTAAAAAAATGTAATTTTTTGTTAAAGATTACAACTTTTAACAATTCCCTGGTAATTGAAATTTTTATTTAACATGTAAAAATTGAAATGATAAATGTTTTCTAATATATGAAATTTACTATTTTAGATCTTACTATTTACAATAGCCAAAATAATAATATTGGAATGTTTTTCACAGGTACACAACCTTGAAAGCTATAAAATTCCACTTCGCAAACTGCCCAAAGAACCTATAAGTAGTTTTAATTTTTTGAAACCATCTTCTGTGGATATTCGAGGATCTTATAAAGCTGGCTGCTGGTTAGGGCCTTCATTGGCTGTCGACGTATTTGTAACAATGCCTAAAGTGAGTAAATTAATAAAGGAGTAAAACTACTTCTTGAAATCGGTTAAATCTGAAGTAACTAATACATTTATAAATGTATGACTAATTTTTTGTACCTACAAACACTATTTGTATTGCAGGAATGTTTCTTACAAAGTGATTACATTAATGCTCGCTATCATTACAAGCGTGCCCTGTACTTAACTCAACTAGCGAAGCTTTTGGATGGTAACGAACTGTTGGATACAGAAAAAGGTCCTAAGTTTTGTGCCAAAGGAGATCCAATGAAACCGTGCTTACTCCTCTACCCTAGTGGCAAGCTGAATAATGTTGAAGTGTTTGTGCATGTTGTACCTGAGGAAAGCAGGTTTAAACTGAACAAGTTTCTGCCTGACAAGTGTAATGTGGAGACTGCTTGGTGGACGGAAGGAAAAACAAAAGGTAAGGTTTAAGCTTTGAGTTTTGCAGGTTTAAAGAATTATTAATCCTGCAGTGTATGTATTTTTTATAATCTGGTTTGCCTCATATATGTATATTACAATCACTAACAACATTACTGAAAAATATTACGTAAATATTGACTTCCATAAGTTGAATGATATGATTCAAAATGGAAGTCAATTTAATATTTATTTCAGTAATGTTAGTGATTGTAAAATTAAATGTTCAGAAACATATATATATATATATATATATTTTTTTTTTTCTGCACTACAATATAGTTTGTTTCGATCAATCAGTTATTTTATAAAAATATATTGTTGATACGCTTAGTCTAGGCTGATGACCTTGGACAGCTGAAATAAGGCCAGAAGAAGATTCTGATAACATTTGTCAAGCCATGACCATAAAGCTTATCATTTTCTGTCAACTCATTCTAAATGGCTAGTAGCTGCACGGAGCCGTGAGCCCACACTTATTTAATTAATTGTACATGCAGTTGATCCATTTAACCAAACATTTTAACTCTTACTAAATAAAGCCCATTTGAATACTTTGTTGAGCATCTAAGGCTCTTATCAAGTTGTACCTACAAAAACTAAAAAGTGCTCTTTTGAATATGGTGTCATATATTTGTAACCTCGTTATGCTCTAAGGTTTCATGTTATAGTAGAAACTTTTAAATCTTGTAGCACATTTAATTTTTTCAATTACATTTCAGATTTAAAACAACTTTTAATTTAATGTGAACTTGATTGAATTTGGATGATTCACATGACGAAATGCATAGTGAATAGTTTATAATTCATACGCATTAGAAACAATTAGCCAATATCAAAGGTTGTATTAGAGTACAATAACTTAATCTTTGACAGTGCTTTTCAAATTGTCCATGTATCTGTTAAAATTGTTTAATCTAGTTTTACTGTTTGATGCTTTAAATTTGAGTAAAAGTAAAAAAAAGGCTTTTACTTTCAGCATGTTAAAAGTATCACAATCACTTGTACTAATGAGTCGTATAAATGAGTATTAACTCATTACAAGTATTGATCAAGTTGGAGTCAGATCCAGTTCAAGTTCAAGAATAATAAGGTGTATTCAGTGCTGCAACAACTGAACTAGTTGTCTTTTCTTGTAGTGTGTTAATATTGTGATAAAAACAGCCACACTGCAGATTATAGTAACCTAACTGCACCATTATAACCATTATATTGCATATTTCTAAAATGCAGTAAATTTTTAATTTAATTATTTATTATGCTTTTTTACTTGCATTATTCATTTGAAAGTTATGTGAGTGAATAGAAAATGTGAGCATATTAACCCTTTTGCCACTAGTAAATTTTTAAAAAGTAAAATGTCATAGAAACAAACTTTTTCTTTCAATTTTCTTTTTATATAGTCAAAGTATGGCTTCTGAGACATTTGTGGGGAGACTTTAACTATCTTTTTGATGCGGCAACAGTGTTGTATTACTGTTCAAGGCATTTGTGACTACTTCATTATGTGTTAGCATTACTCGTTAAAGAATTACTTTATAATTAATTATTAAGTTTTTATTTTAATTTGAAATAAAGCCTGACAAAACCCCCATTTAAATTGAGTAATTTGAGGTTGGAGTGATTTGGATAAATAGATGTACTTCTTGGAAGGTGCATAGGCATTAGTTGCTAGGGCAGAAGTATAAAGTTGTTATTTCACTTTAGACAAAGAATGTCCATGCCCTGTGAATGAATCAGAAGTTGATATCTGACTTGAAAGTTGTTTTGGAGATGGAGATTGTTTAAAGTGCATTAGTTTGTAAAATTTGTCCAATAACTTAGTTTCTATCAACTTTGGCACTTTAATCTATTATGAATTAGAGAACTCAATAACAATTTCATTTTGGTTTTTTGCAGATGTTCATAATCCAACACCTCTGTACAACAACAGTGTTATTGAAGACTTGGTAATTGATGTGAACGAACAACTGCGGCAAGAAGTATTAGAAGCAAACCCTAATGTTAAAGAAGCTATTACTTTACTGCGAGTGTGGCTGCGACAAAGAGAGCTGGACAAGGTAAGTCTTTGTTTTTAGTAAAAACGTTTTTAGGGTTTGTAGGAGTAGGTGTAGTAGAGAATCTTGAACATATTTACTGGCTTGTGACTAGTGCATTGACAAATACGAAATATGTACAAATTAAGGCTGAGTTCATACAGGATTAGTTTTAATATCCATGAGGACATCTTGGGATCCACTAACATACTTTTTCAACACATGAGTTCTGATCATTTTTTTGTGCTGCAAAATAATTTTTTTGTTAGATAACTACAATACTGGCGGCTAGTGGCTACCACCTGTTCTGGAAAAATAAATGAGTAAGGGCGAAAGTTAAGGCTTGTTTTTTTACATACAGTTAGTTCATCGTTACCTTTTTTCTGTGTAAGAAGGAAAGATATACAGTGGCTTCCAGTAAGTTATGTCTTTTGTAAAGTTAATCCAATGACTCCGACGAAAAATTTCGTATCTCGCTATAAAAAAAATTAAATTAGTGAAGCTATTAAAGACAGTTTCAAGCATCTAGAGTTGAAGTTTCTTTTTAAAATAGTTTTTAAGTTTGATTCAGGCTTCTCAATATTTACAATACTTATTAAATACTGTTGTTAGGTTATTACAGATTGTTTCTATAATCCGGGTTTTACCAGTAAAACATGTAATGTTGATTGTTAATATAGTTTTCCATGTTAACTCATTACAATCCTATTTATAAACTTCACTATTATTGTAAAAAGATATTAGGGTTGTTTTGGAATTTTTTGAAGTGGCACATTTTGAAAAATCCAAAATGAAAATTTTGATATATATATATATATATATATATATATATATATATATATGTATATATAACTCATTAAAATTGCTGCAGAATGACATCTATTTCATCTCTCTATCTTAATTACGAGAGCTGCATTTGCAATTCAAAAATTAAGTGATCGTTTGAGTTTGGCACAGGTGCCTGAACAAGGGGGGGAGATGGTACAAGTAGCGCCATTGAAGATTTTTAATGGAAAGAAATTTTTACTTATGATTTTAAGAGAAAAATATTTGACAACAATAAAATATTATTATATTAATGTAAATTACTACAGTAATATTAATAGAATATTAATGTAATAATATTGTAAAGTACATACAATATACAGGTCAAATCAAAGATGTGCTATGATATAATATCAAAATTATAGTATGATTAATTAATTTGGAAGGGTATAAATAACATTTAGGGAGGAATTTGGTTCATTAGCTTTGACGGGGTTTGGCACCTCTCTATTTTTGATAACTTTTATCATATTTTAAAAACAGGTTTAACACATAAAGATGAAATTTGGTATTGTTCTTAGTCTGTGTAGGGAAACATGTATGGGGCAGATTTTATTGAAATCTTAGATGGTGAGGTTAACAGTGTATTAAAATTGTGTTGAGTTGATTTGGAATGACTCTTGCGAAGCACTTGTACTCAGCTATCACATAAAATATTTTAACTTTTATTTATGTTGCAGGGTTATGGCAGTTTTAGTGGCTATATCGCCAGTATGTACCTGATACATTTATTCCGCACTCGCAGGCTTAACACATTCATGAGCAGTTATCAGATTGTGCGCAGTGTTTGGCTAACACTGAGTAAGTATGGATGGTTTAGTAGTATCTGTACTTAATAGAAGTTAGCCTAGTGAAAGTATAATACAAGGGAAAAGCCAACAGTATCATTACTATTTGTCCCAGTCAATTAGTCCTGTGATGATTGGTCCAGTATTACAAATTAGACCTGCGACAGTCAGCCATGTATTATCCACTAAATGGATAACTTATAGTTCTTATAGTGATTCTTATAGTTAGTAACTTTCATGCAGTACTACATTAATACAAAACTGTGTTAGATTCTTAAGGTATTTTTTTTAAAATTTGTTGTTTTTATTATTATTTACATGTATTTAGTTTATTTTTTTCTTATTGAAAACATGTTAGCTACTTGTAGAATGTACTATGGGACCAAATTAGCAAGGGTCATGAATATTACGTTGGTGTGAATATCGTCTGGAACGAATTGTCGTATAATTTGTAGTTACTATATACAAGTATGAGTTCTACTGAACTGCCGCCATCCTTCTGACTCCCATTAACATTATTTAGCAGTTTTTAAATCTTGCAGTACTTATTTACTGTATAAATAATTTTATATATGCTGAACTGAAGAATCTCTCTTTAGTAAAACTACAGTTGTGAGATGAAAAACTTAAACATCAGTGCTGCTTGTCTTACGTCTACATAAGTCCAGGCGGCTACCAAATGTGGAGTGGAGCCATGCTGTGCTGAGACAAGTGTAGCAGAGGTGAGCAGATATGACAACCAGAAGTGGAGTTCAGTCAGTTTAAAGAACGCATTTGTATCTTTTAAATCTAAATATTTAGGCCTACTTAAACAAATTGTAAAAAATATTGTGTTTAAAAACCGTAACCTAACAATGGTAACGTATGTAATGAGAAATAATAAGTTTGGAGATGTGGTGTGGTAAGCCCAGTGGCTCCGCTCGACTCCGCTTAGCTCCATTATTCATTTAGTGGTTGTACTTACATAAAAAACAATAGGTTAGGTTACAAATTCAATTCTGCTCAGTGCAACTCCACTCCGCATTTGGTGGCCACCTGGCCTTACAAATCACAGTTGTAGTTAGGTTTAGAAAAAAAAAACTTGGTTAATTAAACTGTAAAGTACACATTGTGCCACAAGATTTTGGATTGTTTAAAATTGAAACTATATTGTGAAATGACATTTGAAGAGAATGGGTTAACACGCCTTCTCAAGTGGCTGACTTTAAACATAAACATAGCATTTGGAATACAAAAACCTAAATGCTTATGTTGAAGACTAGCAAGGTCATCAGTAAGTTGTTTACTTTTGAATAGTACAAAACAGTTTTAGTATGATAATTGTCAGCTGTTTGTAGACTGTAGTATAGGCCTTGACATCTGAGCTTATGTTCTAGTTGCTGGGTTTACGTTTTTAGTTAGGCTTTTATGGATGAAAGTTGATACATGTTCTCGAAACATCATGTATGATGTCCGAATAAACAATAAAAATAATATAAACATTTTATCATTAAGTAACATTTTTAAAAACAGGATAATTCCTTACATTCTATTGAAACTGAAGGTGAATATTTAGTGTGTTTTATTACAAAATTTTATTATTCTATTACTAATGCTGTATAATTTTTATGTGATTACTTGATCAGTATTTCTAATTTTAAACATTTTTTTTGTAAAATAAAATGTATAAATAACTTTAAAATATTATATATACAGAATATGTAAAAAACTTTTGAGTTGTTAATTCAGTGTATTTTGTTACAATGTTTTGTTGTTCTATTACTAAAACCGTTATTTTTTATGTGAATATTTGATCAGTACTTCTAATTAAAAGAAAATTTTTTGTAAAAATAAAATATATAAATAACTTCAAAATATTACATATGCAGAATATGTATAAACTTTTTAGTTGTTTATTATGTTGTTGCTTTGCAAAAGGCCAGTTTGAAGTTACTGATGTTACATTTGCTTGCAGGCCAAACTGACTGGACTAAAGAAGGTATTTCCATGTGTATAACTAAAGAAGACGCTTTGCCCAGTTTGCAAATGTTTCATTCACATTTCCAAGTAGTGTTCGTTGATGTCACAGGCTATTGTAATTTAACTGCACAGATGTCAAAGTTAACTTATTTGCAGGTAAGTTTAGGATAATTTGAAGTGAATGTGTACGGGGTGTCTAACGAGAAAACAGATGTACTTCACAGGTGCGTTTGCAACAAAATAATGAATAAAGTTCATATAATCATATGTTAAGAAAGGCTTTTATTAGCTGTCTGTTATTTTGTTACTTTTACTAAGTAATCTGTCATAAATTGTGTTAGTAAATGTTGGTCATTTGAAATATCTTGATAGAAATAATTAACAAACAGAAAGTGTAAACAAAATTGAAAAGTCATTTTTTTTAGTTCTTTTAATTTCCTATCAAATGGCATAACTAGTAAACAAAGGGTAACAGTAAAGCACATCCATTAGTGTACATTGTTAAAAGTGGTAAAGTGGAACCTCGGTAATCCGAACTGCAATTAGTTCAATGCCAATGCATCGAAGGTGGTTTGAATTATAAAATTGTTCGGGTTATTAAACAGACATAAGTGTGGCTAATAACAGGTTTTTTGTACAGTACCGTATTTAAATGGGATTTAGAAATAATAATGAGGCCTACAAAATAAAGTGCAACGAAATGACAGAAAATCCTTCTACTTATTTCAATAGAATATTATTTTGATATTATTTGTGGAAATGTTGTGGCAGAAATATATGATTAGCAAATTTCTTAAAAGGTTAAGTCTGAAGTAGGCTTGGTTAACAACTAGACAGCATTAATCCAAATGCCAGTATTCACAAAATGTGCTTTCAATGTCTGCATGAAAACCCCACTCAGATTTTAAGTACAACTAATTAGGCAATACAGTCTGTTAGTAGTGCAATGCATTGTAGTGACTGTACTTTTTACTCCCTCCTCACTATAGCATCACAATAAATAAACCAACTAACTGGCAGTGATGATAGTATTGCAGGCGACAGTATTACGCTCACTGATAGGTCAACAACAGTTGGTTTTGCCGAGTAATACTAATAGAATATAAGTGGTTAGACACTTTATCTTTAATGATTGTTTGAAATTGTTTTTTGTTTATATTATTTGTATAAGATATATTTTGATAATGAAAATATATATTTGTATTGCCGTACACTATTGCCTAAAAATAAAAGTTAACATTTACTTGGCCAGACCCGTCTTTGATCCGAATTGTAAGCTTGGCCTGAAACGAAGTTGGGCTTTTCATTCGGTTCGACCCAATCAGTAAAATTCAGGGCTCTGTAGACCCCTAATTTACATATTTAATCTTGATTGCGGATAATTGATTTTAATCTTGAATGTTTGTTTAAAAGAATAATGACGTTATTTTACATAACAAAATGTATCATACTAACATATCTTTAAAGATGTAAATAAAAGTTTATAAAATGACAATTTCTTGTTGTGTGAAATCTAATCAGTTCACACTCTATAGTTTTCTAATATTTCAGGTAAAACAAGAAGCTGTACTTGCTCTCCAGTGCCTAGACAATCCTCACATGAACAGCTTCAGTGCACTGTTCATGATGCCTATGCCGTTCCTCAGACAGTTTGATCATGTAATCAGGTATGTAGTCTGTAATGATCCTTGGTAGAGGTTAATTCAGGAAAACTATGGGATATCAGGGTTCTGTGGTTTGAAGGTGCATCTGAGCAGGATAAGAATTTACCAGAAGAGACAGGCCATGCAGGGAGGAAGAAGTAATTTCATGCCAAATAATTTATGATTGTAAGGCTCTTGTTAGCAGAGGCAAAGGGTGTTTAACTTCCAGGATCCTCAGGATTTCTAGGATAATAGGTAATCAGTTGACTGCTAATACAGTTGACTTATTGATAATACCAGTTTAATGAAGTATAACACAAGGGGCTTAGTGGCACGATAGGTCTTTCATACTAAGATATGAGTGGTCATCAATCCCCATAATCTGTAAAAATCTAAGGTAATGTAGTTTGTAACTTTTGTAAATAAAATTTGTTCAGTAAAAAATTTATCATGTATTTTGTGTACAACTTCTGTAGCTATTAAATTATATGTTACAGGATACAAGGTACAAAACCCATCAAGCAAGTTGCAGAACGTAGTTCACTAGAAGCCAAGGTAGATTCGCTTGGCCACACTGAGTTCCTTGCTACTCAAGTTCTTACACAACTCTTCCAGCAAGCTATGGAAAACCGTCTGTCACTCATGACTTTTAAACTTGACCCACCGACCACCTGGAGTATTAAAAAGAAATGTTTAAAGACAGTTAACTCTATCATGATAGGCTTGGTATTAAACTCTGATCTAGCCTTGAGTGTTATAGATAAAGGACCTCCTGCTAATCTGCCTGAGGTAATTATATCTGTTTTTCCATTGGATCTAGATTTTATAAAACAAATATAATGGTTGTCAGAATTAATGTTGGTGTTTTTCATTTTACTTGTAAATTACAACTTTTTTTCAGTTGTTCACTGAATTGTATATCTTTATAGATTACCAAAAATTGTGTAACATCCGTTACATAATTGTAACAAAGTAAGATGTTACTTCGAGAAATTATATTAAGCCTTCCTTCCTTAAATTTTCCTGTTGCTTCTGAACTAGAATTCATCCAGCAGAAGCAGCTGAAACGAGCTGCTGATGGACTTAGAAATTCCACTGTGCATCTAGCTCATATTACTCTCAGTCATCCACTTAAGATACACACAAACATTTACTAATCTGTGTAGTTTGGTTAATTTTAAAGTTTAAAGCTACCTATGCTGATGGAGTTAATGACTACGGCCTAATGGTGTATCAAACGGCGCTCTGAGATACCTGATGACCTCGCAGTGTACCTTAGCAAAACCCATGCATTCAGGGCTCTGTACGGTCTCATTTCCTCATTTCCTTAGCCCATACAGGAAAGAAGTAGAATGTAATAAAATAGAATGAATTGGATCTCAGAGAGGTGTTTTTGTTAGCTAGGGAGCTAACAGGGTTTTTGTTAGAAAAACTAACTGTCTTTCTGATTTTCAGGCAGTAAAGTTCCGAGAGCTGTGGGGTACAAAGTCGGAACTGCGAAGGTTTAAAGACGGCAATGTTTGTGAAGCTGTTGTCTGGGCAGAAGCTGATGTTCCCATTGCCAAACGCAGACTTATTGTTAAAGATATTGCCATGTACTTGTTAACTGACAAGTTGAACATCGAGAGTTCTTGCCTTGTGTACCTTGCTGATCAGCTGGAACCACTTATACACGAGGCAAATGTGAGTTCATACACATGAAGAATTAGAAAATCTTGTTAATTGTATGGCATATTATATCTCAATGGCTTCATATCTGGAGTAGATTTTCACCAGATAATTGCAATGGTGAAAGTAGTCTAAAATTTTTAGAGATAATTAAAAACAACATCAATTTATAATGTATCAATTACCAATTATTTAGTCCTTTAATTTCAAAACTTATTATTGGAGTATTTTTTAAATTTATGTTATAATATTTTACTGCAGTACTTTTGGATATTTATTAATTTTATTATAGTAAAATTCATTAGCTTTTATACCTTAATGTTGCAGAGGATATATTTGCAAAATATGAACCTTTAACAACAAAGAAAAACACTAATGTATTTGCTGTACTTTGAGGGAGTAATTTATTTTCATTGTGTCAATGTTAAAATGAAAAAATATTTTTGAAGTGAAAACTTCTATCAGTGTGTCTGACCCACCAGAGAATTTAGCTTTGTTTTTGTAGGGATAAATTGAGTTGACAAAGTTTTGGCCTTCAGGGTTACACTGCTTACACCATCTGTTGGGGGCTATATCTGTACATATGGAAACGAGTATAATGGTTTAGATGCATTTGTTGCTCAGTGCTATGATTTGTGCTTATAAAGGTAAAGGTCGTGAGTTAAAAACGTGCTACTAACTTTAAATTTTTTATTAGTTTTTTTTTAAATTACAGTGTGTCGTATGAAGAGGTTTACGCATTTGATCCTCCATTGATCATTTTGAAACTATGCATACTTTTTAAAGAAGGTAACACAAAATAATATGTGAGAATTGCATCTGGCTGATATTGGTAGAAACAAAAGGGCGGCCAAAATAAAGTTTAAATAAAGTATAGAACTGATTTTGTTATTGTTTTCAAATAAAATTTTATTTTTTAATTATTAATTTAAAAAAAAATAATTTGCTATAAACTAATTAAAAGAAAATTAAATATTAATGAACATTTCATAAATCAGACCTATTCAAACTGGAAATAATCCACAGCTATATATTGATAACTTCGCCGAACAAATGAATTGTATGCTTTTGAAAATAACACCTGCAATATCCAAAGTAATTTATTTGATAACACGTTTCAAATCATCATCATTTTTGAAACTATGGGTGTACAATTGTTTCTTAAAGTATCCTCATAAGAAAAAGTCACACAGTTAAATCAGGAGATCTGAGTGGCCAATCTAAAAAATTACTTCCATGATCAATCTAACATCCTTGAAGGTTGTCATTAAGTAACTGCTTGACTGTGTTTGCATAGTGAGGTGCAGCACCATCGTGTTGGAAAATTGCCTGCCCGGGCAATACACATGCATTTAAAACTTGTTCGTACCTACTTCCAGTCAGGGTATTGTTTGAAATGACAGTGGTCCATACAATAATCCCTTTCAATTTAAGATTTTTTTTGTTCAAGAACATGTGGGTTTGTGTGTTGTTATGCCACAAATTTACAGTTATGCCCATTAACTACACCATTGTGATACAAAGTGGACTCGTCTGAGAAAATAATACGCAAATGCCAATAAAAATTATGCTCATGAAACTGTGACGTGGGAACAGAATTCCACTCTTCTGTTTGGATCATCTTCAAGTAGATTATGGACTAAGTGATTTTTGAAAAATTTAATTTTGTTTCCTTTATCAGTTCTCTGTACTGAAGATTTGGAAACTCCAGTTTCAAGTTTTACCTTTCTAAGTGATTTGAGTTTACTTGGTGAGGGGAGTATTGAAGTGCATACCAGTTCTTCTTTTTTCTGATCTGGGGTTCGAGAGTACTTTTTCACTACACTTCTAGTTTCTAAAAATAAATTCTTCCATTTAGTTAATGATGTTTTGGTTATAGGTTCGACTCCTGGGAAGGCTAGCTGAAATCTTCTGATTTCGCAATATAATAAAATAAATGGCCCATGTAGAACACTTTTTTCTCAATTGTAAAAGCCATTTTGTAAATAACTAATCCTGTAAATTGGCACCCAAAAAATTAGGTTATGTTTTTGTTCTATTAAAAAAGTAATTCAACAGCTGTTCAACAATCTGATTTAATACTGCAGTACAATGAGATTTTTAAGAGGGATAGAATTTATTTATTTTGGCAGCCTTTTTGTTTCTAAAAACATCAGCCATATTCAATTCTCATATACTATTTCTGGTACTGTCTTTATAAAGTACGTTTAGTTTAAAAATGATCAAAGGAGGAATGAGAAAATAATGGAAGATCAAATGCATAAACCTCTTTATGGGACACTGTATATAAATAAGTTGAATACTAACTATTTAAATTATAATTAACACCATTTTATTACATTTGTGACTCCATTTAGCATCAAATTATTTAGAGCGTTTAAAGTTAAATATATCTTGCACATTGAATATAAATAAGTTCATTAATCAAAATTTTAATTTTTGTTTAATAATATTATGTAAATAAATTAAAACACTTATATCAAGTATATATATCAATATAGTTAGCACTTTTATACTACATTTACAGTTACAAGTAAATATAAGCTAATATCTTGCATTTGCTTTGTACAAGATTTTTTTAAACAATATATGTATATATAAGTAAGTTTAGTAGTACGAGGTTGCATATTTTTATTTTGGTTTCATTCAATGATTTTTCAGTTGATACCGGATGGTTTTGAATATGGCACTGGTGAGGAGGCTGCCCGACAAGTTATTGATACTTATGATCAACTTGCCAAACAGTTGCGTGCAATAACCGACTTACCTCTGGACATATCATCTATACAAGGAGTGTCTCCAGTATTCAGGTTCTGTGATGTGTTTCCGCCCTTAGCTGCATTCCATAATTACTCATCATTGGAAGTTTCTGATAGTAAAACAAAGTCGTGTTCGTTATTGAAAGAAAAATTGTACAAAGCTCCAAGATATACTGCTCCAATTGAAGGTATGTCTTAATTCTGATGAACTTAGTATACTAATGATTAGGACTATGACCTATTCTTCCCGTCAGTGGTCTATCCACTCACCTCATAAAGGCGAGTATACTGATAAGGCGAGTATAAATTTAGTATACTGATTTAGTATACTAAATCAGGATATCCACTGGTCAGGATAATCCGGGAAAAGGCCGGGAAATTCCAGAAAAAAGTCAATAAATTTGTTAAATAATCTGGGAAAAAAACAATAGAAAAATCACCATAGCAGAAGGTTAGTTTTATCAGCGTGTTAAAAAAACGAACATCCTAGAACTGAAGAAGGTCAGACGTGAGCCCATGTAGGCCATTCTTGGAAGAAAATGTTAACTTAAGAGTACATAATCAGATTGTTTGGGGTTTGGGGTGCGGTCGAGATCAGGTTTTGAGCAGTGTTGCTGTTTTGTCGCTAAATCTAGGAATTTGTATACATACTACTGACAAAACATGAGAAAAGCAACTAGCTTTTATAATGTATACATACATGTTCAATATACATTTCTGTATAATAGATTTTTTTTTTTTGAAGCACATTTGTGATTTTGTGCTCTATTTTAAGTATAGCGATGTAGGGAATTTTAATGTCCAAATAACGGCAACACTGGTTTTGTGCAGTAAAGCATTTGACATTTCTATTTATAGTATTCTGGAATTAGACAGTATGTGTGTACATCAAAGTATACATACTGTATTCAAGAGTGATGGCACTTTGTTTCATTGTATTGGAAATGTGTTGTATTTCTGGTGTTTTGTTTATGTTGCACTACACATGTACTTAGTATATCATTGGTTATTAAAATATAGTGACCAGAGTCCTAATTTCAAATGTTTGTATTTATTAATACAATAAAAAAAATTAATTATTAATTTGTCCCGATCGTAGAGAGGTATGCCTCTCTGTTTCGGGATACATTGTATCTCCTAGAAGTGATATACTTATAGCTAAATAAATTGAATTGAATTGAATTAAATATATGTAAAATGGTAAGGTTAGGTTTTACAGATAACTTTTGTTTATTGTAAGGTATTAAAAGAAACAATGTTTGTGCAGTGGTTGTACAGTTGGGTTTATCACGCAAATGGCCCGAGGATGTTGAAGCTGTACGAAGGATACGTGCAGCTTTCAATCTACAGATCGCCAAAGCTCTTGGCACACAATGTAACTTACAAGCACGTGCATTTCCTGATTATGTTGATGTTGCTAAGGTGAGACTACTAATTGAATAAATATGTTATTGATCTAATGTTATGAGCCGCCTCGGTGGCCTAGTTGATAGCATACTGGGCTTTCACCCCAAGGACCCGGGTTCGATTCCCGGCCAGGGCTTGGCATAAATCATAAATTTATATGCTATAAATCATCCCTTCGTCTGCATTAGCCCAAGTGTGCATAATAGTCAGATGTCAAACACCAAAAAAAAAAAAAAAACTAATTATTGTTCAGTTAGGTTAGCAATTATTATTGTAGAGTATCTTGTTGACTTAAGCTTATAAAACATGTGATCACTTTTCAGCTTTTTATTTCTTTAGGCAACGTTTTGAATAACAATTAGTTAATGATTGTTCATTGAAATAAACATTTTGAAGCTTAACCCTTTAATATAACTTGGTTTGCTCTGGGTGTTTTTGATTGTTATTAAAAAAAAACTTAAAATGATAATTTATATTTTATAACTATCATCTATATCATTATGAAGGTAATGAAATCAACTTTTCTGAAATGATTTTTTAGGTCATGATAGTTTATTAACCTGTAACATACAATACTAGGGCTTAAAAATATTTTAAAAAAACATAAATTTAATATATATAACATTTTCCATCCGACATAGGCATCTATTTTCAGTTAACTTGTAATAACTTTTGAAAACTATAATCAAATTCTAAAGAGTTTGGTAATGACAGTAACAAGATATCGAAAAAGTAAAGACAGACAATGGCAGTGACTAAATTCACGGCATAATATCATAATTTTTGCTTAACAGTGATGAATCATACTAATCTGAAGTCACAAATACATATATAACAATTTATAAAAATGAATATTGGTGACTAAAAACTAAAATAAAGAAATATATACATAAAGATGTATGCAGAACATGGCTATAATATAATTTTCAAAACGGACTATGCAGTGATAAACTTTTCACCAAAAAGCTGTCTGATTTACGTACATTTGTTGTTACTGATTAATGTAGTACATTTGCAATATTTTTTTGTCTAGCCTTAGACAAAGAAGTATAACCATTTTATGAAATATAATTGAGAGACAAAAATGGAATATTTTCGGGTAACAGCAGTTCTATTTCATATAATAGTTATACTTCTTTGTCTATTATTGTGGAATAGTCTTATGTAGTACCTGATTCGTAATTATATGAAATAGAACTGCTTGAACTCGAAAATTTGCTATTTTTGTGTCGTAATGCATGAAATATTGATATCTGAACTATACTTAGAGATGTTTCGATATCACATTTCATACCACATTGAAATCAAATTGGAAAAATATCACTACTCCGATACTATCAGATAAAAGTATCAATACTTGTGATATTGTATAACTTTGTTTTGTTTTAATAAAATATTTACAATAATATGAATTAAAGGTGTTATTACTATTTATAATATTGGTTGACAACCGCAGTGGATAATAAGAAAATCCTGCAGGGGGTGCAGAATAGCTGCACCTATTGAGAGGATTTAGACGTTCCTCATGGTACCCGAGTCTAATACACATTTACACTTACAAGACTACACTTACAGTACAAACACTTTATACTTACATTTACATCAAGTATGTAAAAACACTGCCGAAGACCTCTGATTGGACAAATTTCGAGAAATCGAGCAGCCTTTAGGCACCTTGGCAAGCACATGGGTGTCAGAGACTGTAATTGGGTCTATCGAAACATTTAGTTACAATCTGTGCATACATAGATAGTGGCTGTTAGTAGAACTTGGGTTTGGGTAACCTTAACTTTGTACCAAAACTTATTTCTAAGTATCGGGGAGTGCTAAAGACATGTATTTCAGCTCCAAGATATTGCAGATCTTGCTTTAGTTTGAGTCTCCTGGGCTATTGGTTATGCTGGGTATATGTACTCTATACCATTTGTTCAAGAAATTGTCATTCATGAATCCCTTGGCAAGTAAATTATGGGTAACATAAACCTAAATGCCAACAGTTTTGTAAAGAGACATTGTTCAGCGTTGCTCAACGAGTCTAGTAGTAGTGAGGATAGTAAAGAGAAAAGAAGTGGACATCTTGAGCTGCCAGCTTCTAGATATTTAATTTTCAAAAACAAAAAGTAGATCTACTCCATGTCGACTTGGAGGAAATACAATCAGAGCTTTCATCCGAATACGTTGCAGATGTAACTTGGATAATGTAAATGGACAAGGGAAAAAATACTAACTGCCTCCCTAATTCTCACTTTTAAAAAACCAAATATACCCAACTTTTTTTATGCAAGCTACCAGCGGCTTACTGTGTGATCGTATGTTCCGAGCCGTCGTCGTTTCAAATGTCAGAATTTTGGACATATTGAGTGCAGCTTGTCAGAAAGCTGTAGTATATGGAAAATGTGATGTCAGAGGTCATGACAGTATGGACTGTAAGGATAATCCAAAATGCCCCAGTTGTGAGGATGGTCATCCTACTCGATCGTTCAACTGTCCTAAGTATAAAGAAGAAAAGATAGTCATTAACTATCATGACTAAGTATAAAATTTCATTTTCTGAAGCCAGGAAGTTGTACAAGGTATCAAAGTCTCCAGTGAAGGCAAATCTTTTGCTACTGTTGTCTCTGTCAGTAAGAAGCCTTCTTGTACTAGTTGCAGTAAGCTCCCAAAAGACTGTCCAGGCTTTGATGAAACAGGTAGCACAACTGATGGCCCTACTTTCTAATTGTTTTATTCCTGTTTCTACATATAAACAAGTTGCTATACCATCATTTACCATACTTATTCTGATTCTGCTATCATCTGCTTCCAAAAATTTAATATCGTGTAGTGCTAAGGCACCTCTTATTCCTGCAACTGGGCTCTTATTCCTCGGTGGCCCAGTTGATAGCGTACTAGGCTTTCACCCCGAGGACCTGGGTTCAATTCCCGGCCAGGGCTTGGCATTTTCATACGCTATAAATCATCCCATCGTCCCATGCACAATAGTCGGATGTTTAAAAAAAAAAAAACTGCAATGAGTACTGTGACGAAGTTATTGATCATCAAAGTTAGTAATAAGAAAGTTACCCTAGGATTGGAGTACTTTTTAAAAAAGAAGTCCAACTTACTTCCACTGGTAGTTCTGTTACAGGAAATACTAAAAGTTCTGTTACAGGAACCAAACCTGGTTTTAGAAATAACAAATTAGGGAAGTTGTTAAAGAAGGCATTCCTCCAAAAAACCTTTTAAAAGTATAAAATATTCAGAGTCTGACATCAGTCACATTAGTGATTTGATGTCTATGGCTTCTAACATACTTAAAATGGGCCATAATGACGAAACCACTTTTAATCCTGTTATGTATTAGTTAAATATTAAATGGTTTTGCAGATTCAGGAAAATCTCAAATAATGGAAACAAATGGGAACAGGTTAATTCATCCTTTTGATTTAATAACATTTAACACAATGTCCACACCTATAACTAAAAATAGTTTGATATAGTGGCATATTAATGCAAGAGGCATACCTCCACCAATCAAATATTTTCAACCTGAAGGAGTATTCCATTTTCAGGGCTGACTTCATTACGGATGAAAGAACTAAAGGTGGTGTAACCATTCTAGCTCATGACTGTTGATTCGATTCTTGTGTGCATTGTAACTCTCTTACAAACTGTCGCTATTCAGACTTCTGTTCCGTTCATACTAACTATCTGTTGCCTTTTCTTATTGCCAAATTACAACTTCCAAAGCCATGATTTTGTTGATGTAATAAATCAGTTACAACTGTAATTTTATTAGTGGGTGATTTCAATGCGTGTAATGTGTCGTGGGGTTCTACTACATGTAGCACTCAAAGAACACATATCGGGAGTTTACTGTCTGCTTTGGATTTGTGTCTCTTCAACGATGGTTCATCAACACACTTAGCTGCACCTACTGGTGGATGGACAGTAATAGACTTGACATTTTTGTAGTCTTTGCCTGGTTACAAAATTTGAATATACTACAATGCTGGATCTTTACAACAGCAACCACCAGTGTCGCATTATAATTAATGTTTCCTTTTGTATCTTCTCTTATTCGAACGAACACATTCCCTTTTGGATTTTGAAAAAGGCTTGATAGAGAACTTTGCAAAGAAATTCGTATCACCAAACATAGATTATTTTGTTCCCATAAATACTGTAATTTATAATTTTACAAATAATATTTTACAGGTTGCTTAAAACACAATTCCAAAAAAATCAACACAGTTCTCATGTCCACCAGTACCATGGTGAAATGATAAAAGCAGAGAAGACTTGCTCTTGCGAAGGAGAGCTCTGAGGAGGTTCAACAGGAGACTGACTGATGAAAATCTAGAACAGTATAAAATTCTAAGGTCTAAAGCTCGTCAGAATGTTTACATAGAGTGGGAAGAATTCTTGTGCTCAATATGTTGGTATAATTTCCAGGACTACTTCCACATCAGTTGTGTAATTCTGTTTGTAATTCTATTTCTTCTGCTCCGTTAGTGGGGCTTAAACAGCAAGATGGGTTATTAATCACAAGTCATCAAGATATTGCCAGTTTATTGGAATCATCATTCTTCCTCATCTAACTGTGGCTATAATTTTTTGTTATTCAAAACTACACAAGAAGCTCTATCATTTTCTGTCGGTCTTTCTAGCGATTCACCTTTGATTTGTCCCTTTACAATACAAGAACTTGAATGTGCATTATCGCCCACAAGGGACTCATTCCTGATCCTGATAATCTTATATACATCTTGTATACTGTATGATTACAAAACCTTCCAGACTCAGGAAGGCTCTCTCTCCTTGAAATATATAATCGTATATTTGAAGATCACTCTTTCCCTGATGTTTGGTTGGAGGCTACAGTTATTCCTCTTCTTAAACCTGGTAAGAACAAGACTGATCCTAACAGCTACCATCCCATTTCTCTAACAGGTACTATAATAACCTACGTATAGGTACTAATAACCTACTTTCCACTGAACACTGCGGTTTCAGGAAGGAAAGATCTTTGATTGATCAGCTAGTATTGTTAAAATCTGCCATCCAAAATGCCTTTCTCTTACATCAGGTTCTTTTTGCTGTATTTTTTGACTTTGAGAAAACATATGATACTACAGTTTGGAGAAGAGGAATTTTAAACATGTTAAAATCATAGGGTATACACAGTAACATTCTTGTATAGGGTCCGCCAATGAAACGGGATGAATGTAGGTGGCCTTGAGACAAAGTTGGCAGGTAGTGGTGGGGATGGTTACTCGTGCGTCACCACTTGCACAATCTATCATTTAGTTGCAATGGATTGTTGGATGGTTGAATAACGCGGCTATGCGGTGAAAGCATATTATCAAAATGGGAAATTTTTGTGCAAACTTGACCACTTTCCGTCGTCATTCTAACATAACCAGAGTGTTCCATCAAATAATGCAATTCGAACCCATGTTCGGTAAACATTATGATAAACGTGTAAGGATAAACAACCTCAAGGAAACGGGATCAATGTCTAAAAAAAGAAATGGCAGTGTAAAAACTGTTTGAACACCTGAAAACAATGCAGCTGTTCAACAGGCTATGGTTACAAATCCTCGGCGATCAGCCAAACAACATGCCCATCGCGTTAGAATAAGTAACACATCTGTGAGAGGAATTCTCCATAAGGACCTTAATTTCCAAACTTACAAACTTCAAATTGTACAGTCTCTTAAACCAGGTAACTATCAACAACATGCTGAGAGAGGTAATGAAAAACTTCCAAGCCAGGCTCCAGGAATGCGTTAACTGCAATAGAAGACATTTGGTAGATGTAGTGTTCAGAAAATAATATATTTTCTTATTGTACCCTCAATGGCTACTCTTGTACTTTCAATTATTTACTAAGAAAATATTTTTTTTTTTTTAAGGCGAAAAGCACATTGAGGCTATTATTGCCTCCCTAAATGTAAGTGTGAGTGTAAAGTGTTAAAAGTCGTAAGTATAGTATTGTAAGTGTAAGTGTGTGTTAGACTCGGGTACCGCGAGTGATGTCTAAATCCTCTCAGTAGCTAGTCTGCACCCCCTGTGGGACCCATGGGAGTGCAAAATTTAATATACTTTGCTGTAGAAATACAGCAAAGTATATTAAAAAAGCAATAAAGTACATACTACAGCATGAACCTAATTTGTGAAAATTATTGCACTTTATTACTAAGAAAAAACTAAATACACATGAGAGGTTAAAGGACATGAAAGGCTAGTCTCAGAGTCTGTGAGAGGAACTAAAAAGTATATTTTGTGCCGCTCAGAGACTTAGCATCTTGGTAATGCTTCTGCCTTTAACCCTTTAGCACTACAATAAACCACTTTATTACCATTTATTACCAGCCATTTTGAGTACCTAGTAACAAAACTCACAAGTACGAGGTTATGTTACAGCTCTTACAATGTCATATCTGTAACTCTGAAAAATTGGAAGTAGCAGAAAAGTGAACTAAAATGATCAATTAATTGAAAAATTTAGATTTATTCTCTATCTATTAGACTTTATTCAACGATTACCGAATAAGTTATAGCATTGATAGATAATTTTGCCGCATTTGTCACCAGTAAAATACTTCAACAATAGGTCGTTGCATAACAGCCAAAGAGCTAATAAGGATGCTTAGCAATTAAACATCCTTCCAAAAGGACGTCTGCAGGAGGGTACTGCTATTGAGAGAATTTAGACGTCCCTCATGGTACCTGAGTCTAACACACTTGCACTTGCACCATACTTATGACTTTAACACTTTAAACTCACACTTACATTTAGGGAGGTGATAATAGCCTTAATGTGTTTTTCACCTTAAAATACAAAAAAAGTAATTAAACAAGGAAAATTAGACCAAATTCATTTATTGAACTTAGTACCACATTTGTTTTACTATAATTTATCTTCAGACTCTTTTCCTTGACATCATGGAGTTTCTCCAAGTACCAACTGTGTGTTTAATAAACAGATGCCTAGTAAGTTAGTAAATTACTTGTACTAAAAGCATAGTCAAATATGTTAATAAAATGATTAATTACCTCTTAGGATGGGTTTGTATTCCGTGTTCGCGTTGCGTATGCACGCGAGGTAGTGCTATTGAAAGAGATTACAACACCTGATGGAAAAACCTTGTACAGGGACAATTGTGAGTCGTTTGAACTGGAAAAATCTACAGTCAACTTACCCAAACTATCCGGAGCACTGCATGGGTAAGCAGGCCTACTATGCTAACCAAACTATAACAAATAATTATTACTTATGTATTATAAGTGTTGCAGTATATTTTCTTTATCACTGTAAGTGTTGTTTATATAAAAATTGTTTCAAATGGATGTTTCTGTATTAAGATCTACGAGGTACGTCCAGAAAGTAAGTTCCGTTTCAATTTCTCTACTCTGCAGCGCTGTGATCGTAGTTCCGCACATGCGCGGTAGACGTTCTGTATCAAGGAGAAGAAACGTGCGCCATTTTGAGATTGCTGTTAGCCATGTATGCTTTGTTGTGCTTGTTTACAATGTCGGTGTTGATTGAAAATCCCGCCGCTTGTGAAATCAAATCCGTGATTCGTTTTCTGAATGCTAGGAAAGTGAAACCAATTGAAATTTATCAGCAAATTTGCGAAGTTTACGGACAAAATGCGATGAGTGATTCAATGGTGAGAAGATGGGTCCGACAGTTCAATGAAGGATGTAGTGAAGTGCATGATGAAGAACGAAGTGGGCGTCCATCTTTGGTTACAGAAGAACTGGTTCACGCGATTGATGACAAGATCCAGGAAAACCGCAAATTTACAATTAGTGCTCTCGTTATGGAATTTCCCCAAATCTCACGATCACTAATTCATGAAATTGTTACCGAAAAACTGAAATTTCGTAAACTTTGCTCACGTTGGGTACCAAAGATTCTTACTGAGCAACACAAAACAAACCGGATGGGTAGTGCACTTCAGTTTTTGACCCGTTATGATGAAGGCGGCGAAGAATTTCTGACACAGATAGTCATAGGAGATGAAACTTGGGTTTCTTACGACACCCCTAAAAGTAAGCGGCAATCAATGGAATGGAGGCACACTTCATCCCCAGCAAAGGTTAAGCCGAAACAAATCTTGACACCTCGAAAAATGATGTGCACAGTGTTCTGGGACTGGAAAGGCATCTTACTCATTGATTTCTTACTGCGTGGTCAAACAGTCAAAGCAGATGTTTATTGCGAGACACTTAGGAAATTGCGCCGCACAATACAGAGTAAGCTTTAGGAAATTGTGCCGCTCAATATAGAATAAGCACTGAGGATTCCTGTCAAAAGGTGTTGTTTTTCTTCACGACAACGCACGACCACACACTGCAAATGTGACGAAAAACCTCCTACAGGGATTTGGCTGGGACGTGTTTGACCATCCTCCGTACAGCCCTGACCTCGCTCCTAGCGACTTTCATCTGTTCTTACATCTTAAGTCTTTCCTTGGCGGTCAACACTTCAACAATGACGAAGAGCTGAAAGAAAAGTTTCCAACTGGTTGAAGACACAGGTGGCAAACTTCTATGAAGAAGGTATACAAAAACTTGTGCCACGCTATGACAAATGCATGCAAAATTTTGGCAGTTATGTGGAAAAGTAGTTTAAGAGTTGTAGAATTTTGTGCAATAAATAATTTTTCTGTATCTGTACAAAATTTAATTTTATTACCAAACTGAACTTACTTTCTGGACATACTCGTAATTAAAAAAAAAAAATGATTTTAACCTATGTACAAAGATTAAAATAATGCCAATCGTTCAAATATTATTTGATCTTAAAGTTGTAACAATACTGAAATTTGAGTTATACATAAATATATGAACTCATTAATAGTTTATGTGATCTTATGAATATTATCTGTTATGAATATTATCTCATGATTAGTTTTGAACTATTGTCGACATCATTAATCACCAAAACCTGAACTCACCTTAAATAAAGAAAACACCCATTATCCCATTGTCATTAAATGGGATAATTACATATTAAATTACTTACATATTAAATTAAGTATCATATTCATAATAATAATGTAACGATCATTTAGGCATAAGATACTGTCATATAAGATGTAAATAAAAGAATTATCTCAATAAATGATCAATCTGTAAGAAAAATTAAAAAAACCAAACTCAACAATAAGGAAGCCATTATGAATTTTGATTTTTCTGGTCCAAGCATTTGAAGAGGGAAGTTCAACCTTTAAAAAATAACATCGGTCAAACAAATTAACACACCAACTTGAGACTGCATTACAACATCCATTTTATGTATGATTCAATTAAATTCAGTTTATGGAATATAATAACACAAAATATATGGTAACATAATTATAAGGACAATCTTGGTGAGTGATACTTTTTAATAAACAAATTTAAATTTCTACCAGTGGCTTTAATTATCAGACTTGGACGTAAAAAAAAATTGTCAATGTAAAAGACATTGACAAAAAAAAAAAAATTGTAAACCTTTTTTAATCATTGAAAATTTACAGACTTTTAAAACCAACCTAATGTGCGATAGCCTAAATTGAAATTTACCATTTATTTTGTAAAATTATCTATAAATTACATCAGCTCTTTCATCCACAGATCACTCATCTAGTTATTAAGTAAACTGAAAAGTTAGCATAGTCTTTAGAATTAATCTTTAACCTTTTATAAAAAGTTTGTTTTAGTAAAGTTAAGTGATTCTGAATTTGAAAGCTAGCCGAGGCACAAATTGAACATTGGATCTGAGATTTGTTGTATTATAAAATAAAATACCTAAAGTAATAATTTTTATAAATTTTACACACATATTGTACAGTTTATTTATTTATAAAGTTATCAAAAACTTATTTTTTTCAAAATTGACTAATTAGAATGTAAAAAGTCATAGTTTAAATTAGAATAGGAGAGTAAAATATTCAGACAAATAATTGAATGCATTCTTCCATTTTTGTCTTTACTGTGACTGGATACCTTCAGGTTTCTGTTGTTCTGTATGTGATAAAATGCATGTCTATTTCCTAGTTCTAGAAAAAACAATATTTGCTAGCCTAAATTGCTGTATGAAACTTCTGTCAAAGTTTTTTGAATTTTCAAACTAAAATTTATAAGAAAACACATTAAAAACAAAAATTTGCTTATTCAATAATGCAAGATAAATGAATAATGTGGCATAAGTGACATTTAAAAAAATAAAAATTTCACCATGTTGTTCAGATTGAGTCAACAGTGCCTTGGTTATGGCCCAGCAACATGTGTAGCCAAGCGTTGGTTGCATTCACAACTGTTCAATTCGTCTTTGTTCCCCGACATTGCCACAGAACTACTGATGGCGTATCTGTTCCTAATGCCAGAGCCATTCAAAGCATTGATACAACCACAGACTGGGTTCCTGCGCTTCCTTAATCTGTTGGCGACCACCAACTGGTATTTGGAGCCTATCATCATCAATTTCAATGCAGATATGAAAAGTAAGATTTAAAAATACTTTTGGTTTGGTTCAGCTGTTACCAAAAACTCTTCTGTGTGTGCACGCACGTGCATGCATGTGTTAAAAAATAAACTATTTTAAGATTTATTTGTTGAACTTTGGAATGATTTTAAGTCTGTGAATATTACAATTTTAATTTACATAAATTAGTGAATGGATTTAATTAAATTTTTAATCAAAAGTACTTCCAACACTGTGCAACAAGTTACTACAGTTGACACTGCTAATTTTGATCATGGTTAATGTTATCACTTCTACAATGTCTGGATCATTTATATCACAAAATAAAGGAAATATACCATATAATAATATCCGATATCATATATATTTTAAATCTGTCATGATGGCTGAAATCACTTTTTATAACATAAATTAGGAAAAAAATATATGATAGTGTCACCTCATAAGAATAGTAAAAGTCCTATACAATTTTTTTGCTTAGTGAAAGCCGGTGTCACTGCAGCATAAACACAGTGTGGTGCCAGTGTTATGTCTTATAGACTGGAGTGGAGCATGTCTGAAAGGGAAAAAATATATGATAGTGTCACCTCATAAGAATAGTAAAAGTCCTATACAATTTTTTTGCTTAGTGAAAGCCGGTGTCACTGCAGCATAAACACAGTGTGGTGCCAGTGTTATGTCTTATAGACTGGAGTGGAGCATGTCTGAAAGGGAAAAAATATATGATAGTGTCACCTCATAAGAATAGTAAAAGTCCTATACAATTTTTTTACTGAGTGAAAGCCGGTGTCACTGCAGCACAAACTTACAGTGTGGTGCCAGTCTTATGTCTGAAAGTGACTCTTTGCTCAGTTTTTTTAATTGTAACTACAAAAACAGTTTCTATCTGCTGACCGCTCTATTGTATATTATGTTAATTGTCAATACCCGAACACTTTCTCAGTCTCATTACAACGTTTTTAAAATATTCTTTATTTTTACTGTTCTTAATAAATTAAAAAAAAATTAAGTTTTTTTTATTTAAACAAAACTGGTCTATGACCAACAATTAATTTACGTCTAATCTGTTTAAACTAAATAAGCTGTTCCAATATTAAACCAGTTCAAAAGTTTTAGTTCTTTTGATCTTCTAACTAAATCGTTATTGTCAAGCAGTTTCATGGCTTCTGCATTAATTTGCCGGTGTAGTCTAATATTAAAAAATAAAGAAACTTTTTAAGAAATGTTTGATACTAAAGAAATATAGAGTTTGGAATGTTTGTAAAACAGAAGGTATAACAAAATTTACACTTTGAAGTTATGTTTCAAGAAACTAGACTATTTACAGCTAGGCACTGGGGTAGCTTATTGTTTCTTTTTTTGCTATACGGTCCTTTGTGAAAAAGTCCATTAGCTTGCTACCTACTAAGAAAACTCACTGCCTATCTGCAATTTCTCAATCTCATATTTTCTTACTGCATTTTGTAAGGTCCCATTGTTTGAAGTGTTCAGTTGTCACCGCCAAAGGCATTCTTCTGTCTTTAATTTAGGTTTGTCAGTTTAATTGTTGCAGTTGTGCATTGTGTTGATACAATACAGTATTGTTATGTATTGTGTTTATGAAGAGAAAAAAAGGATGATTTAATGATTAATCAACTAATTGTTTTTGCAACAGTCGAGAATTGGTCAAATATAATTTTTGCAAATAGAGGGGAAGGTAATGCATGACTCACGGATAAGCTTGATTTTCGAATGCTTAGATCATGATTTAGAACTTTGTTTATTATCTAATATTTTATGTTGAATTGTGTCCTTTATTGGTTCTTTGATGGATCATTCTTGCTACCCATTTCCTTGGATAATATATTTTAGAACAATAGCATTAATTGTTTAAGGACTTTTTTATATGGTTTTAGTAAAGACATTTTTACTAAGAAATTGTAAAGTATTTTACATAGTTCAATTACTATTATCAGTTTTGCTTGGCCCACTATAATTACAATAAGCAGTATCTACTGTAAATTAAAATTGGGGATATTCCTGGATAGTGGGAGATGTGCTTCTAAGAACATACTTTATTTTTTCATTTTTTTCTCAAGTGAACTGTAACAGTTACATAAAATTTGGTACATTGGCTTGAGTTATGAGTCTTTTTGTAAAAAAAAAAATAGAAATAAACCGATTTTTTCCACACAGTTCACTTTGAATCCGGTTTTCAGTATATTAAGTTATATTTTCCCATTAGTGTCTGTATTTGTTTTGTGAAACATCAATGCTTGCAGTAATTATCCTGTTAATCTTTTCTTCTTGCCAGGAGAAGATATTCTAGAGATTGAATCACACTTCCGCAATGAGCGAGCTTCTTTACCACCTATGTTTATTGCGACTCAGTATGACAAAACAGGTTCCTTATGGACAAAACAGGCACCTATACTACCTGTTCTAGCGTGGCTGACTAAAGTTGCTGCAGAGTCTTTACGAACTTTAGAGATGCACTTCCTCACGTCTGGATGTCCTGAGGATTGTAAGGTACGGTGTCATAATGCTTCAGGTTTTACAATAGTTTTAAGTATTATATATATATATATATATATATATATATTTATTTATTTTTATTGGCTTTATATGTACATATTTCTCCATAAGGAGTTATATATATCCTGAAGAGGGAGGAAGTGCCTCTGTGTGTTCAGGAGCCATAGCTTAAAAACTTAGAATTAAACACTAAAACTTAAGAAAAAACAAAAACAAAAGATTTGTATACATGTACAGTATAGTAATGCCTGGTTCACAATTTAAATGCGTTCATGGTTTGCTTATAGATTATACTTAAGTATTTCAAAATTATTTTCTTATTTGTCTTGTCAGATACTTTTAGATCATTCGGTAATAAATTAAAATAACTTATTGCAGCGAATATACAATTTTTTCATATGTGGTTTTTTTATGTTTATGTTATGAAATGTCTTTATTTCTTGATCTGTTGGTAAAGTCACAGAAAGTAGCACTTAAGTATTTAAGTATCTTTTGATTTGACTTTCCACAGACAAGGATGTCTTTTATAAAGTTCTATGAATTCTTGAACAAATGTTTTAGAATAATTTCACAAATAACACATTTTTTTTAAAACAATAGTGTAACACTAAAAATAAATTTAAATCACAAAAAATGACAAATGAAAATTAAAAACAGATTTTTAGCAGCAGTTGGACAAAGAAAACGAAGCTCACAGCTGATATGACACACTAGCTAAGTGCACACAAAACCAAGTGAAATCAGACCCCTGTTGATTCACAGCGACATGTATGTGCATGCAAGTGTCACAACAGATCTTACGCCTAAACGTAGAAAACTGTTTGCGCAAACAAATTGGAGCCAACATATTTCATGTGTCTAGTGATGACACATGTTGTTTCATACAAAATGCTGGATATAAGTTTGTACAAACATTTTAGACTACTCTAACTTGTTTGCTGATTTGTACTTGCAAGCATTTCTGTCCAACATTTCCTGTAGTGTAGTTACAATTCATGTTGGTGCCAGCAAACTAGAGGAAATAATCTTCTACCTATTTGAGTGTTTAGGGACAAGGTTTATTTTGTTTGTGCATACATGTGTGTCATACAGCTCTACGTGTGTAGGGTAGCCTTTATAATTTCATTTGTGTAACTCAGAAAAACATGAAGGTGCAGGAAATGAACTAAAAAGACCGGTTAATTGAAAAATGTATATTTAAACGCTATCTATTAGATTTATTTTAAACTATTACTGACTAAAGTATACTTATAGATACTAAAGTCACTAATAGGTAGTGTTTAAATAGATATCTATCTGCTAGCAGTGATAGATCGTAGTGCCACATTTCTTGAGATAAATTACAGTGATGATGGGTGGTTTCATAGCAGCCACAATGTAGCTCACAAATGTAGCAAATGTCTAAATAAACAATAATATTTGAACACAAGAGTCTTTCCTACAAAAAATATGAGTATACATAAATGAAAAACCGGGAAATAAAGAAGTTGTATGTGCTGATTCTAATGAATTGTTTTGGTTAATGAAAGTAATCTGATCAAATAATATTTTCTCCATAAGATTAACATGGAAACTTTAAATTAATAGGACAAAACTCTGTGGGAAACATGATTGTTCGACAACATATCTGGGGCATAAAAATATATCATTAAAAAAAGCAAACCAGTCAGATAGAATAGCCTGATTGATTTGCGTTGGGTTTCTTTAAAATGTAGATCCCATCATTGAGTAATAATTTTAAAAATGTAATACCATAATTTATGCTTTTGAAATTAAAAATTCAATTTATATTTTTTAGCAAATTTTTCGTCCACCAATGCATATCTACGATATGTTGATATGGCTCCGCCCACTTTTGTCACCTATGAGATCTTACAGTATCGACTACAAGGCAAATGGTAAACCACTGCAATTACACAAGCCTAAAGATAAAATACCACTTCCTATTGTTGGATTTGATCCAGTGCAGCGATATCTGACAGATTTAAGGGTGAGTTTGAAGCTTGTTGGCATGTTTTTTTAAACTAATTTCTGTAAAAATAAAATTGTACCCAGTGATCATTAGATTTCTCTGCATGCACCGCAAATACAAGATGCTACCCAGAAGGTCTAGGAATTTCAATGAAATGCTGGAACGAATCATAGTTCAAAGTGTCACCATGAGGGTCATTACGAATCACTCTCTGTTAAACAGCAAGTCACATGTTGTCATGCCAAGCACAGACATTTTTTCGACAGTAGTGCTTTGAACACTGCGATTTCTGTGATGGAGCTTGCTGAAGAGCAAAGCGTTTGAATGAAATTTTGTTGTAAACTGAACAAAAGTGCTACTGAAAGGTATGAAATGTTGGTTCTAGCATTTGGAAATAAAGCTGTTATTGTATAGATTGCAATCTATTTTTATTACAAATCAAAAACTTTTGAATGGTTCAAACATTTTTAAGAAGGCTGTGAGTCTGACACCAACAGTGTTTGGGTAGGCCATCAGCAAGCATCACTCCGTAAAACATTGATAGAGTTCAGGAAATCATCTGTCAGGATGGAAGACAAACCCATCCATAATATGGCTGAAGTTGTTAGAATGTAATGTGGGACATGGGAGATGACAATACATTTTGCTTGATGAACTCAACATGAGAAGAATTGCAGCCAAGTTTGTCTCTCCATTGATTTTTAACTCAAGACCAGCATTGCAGAAGAGCACAAGTCTGTAATAAGTCCAGTGGATCACAAGCTGGGTTCATGTTTATGATCTGAGCAATCATGATAGTGGAACACGCTAAAAGCCTTCAGGTTCACCACAGTAATGTTAAATCAATCCTGATAATTTTTTTTTTATATTCATTGGATTGTTTACCAGCAATTCGTCCCATCTGGTCAAGCAGTGTACAGTTTCTACTATCTCAGTGTTTTGAGGCGACTGAGGGAGAATGTGCAGCATGAACAGATGAATTTGTGGAGAAGACTGGCTTTGCTTCTTCAGACTGGTTCATGCTCCATGACAATGCGCTTTCTTACACTGTGATATTGGTGAGGCAATTTTTGACCAAAAAGCAAATGCTCCTTGTACCCCATTCACTATACTCACCACTGCACCATACAGCTTTTTTATCTTTCCAAAGATGAAAATAAAACTGAAGGGATTTTGATTAAATATCATGGAAGAAATTTAAGAAGAATCACAGATGGTTCTAAAAGAGTTTATTGTAGCCGATTTCAAGCAGTGCTTCCATTCATGGCAAAACACTGGCAACATTAGTGGCTATTTGGCTTTATATATGCAAATGGTGACTATTTTGAATTGACAATTAAATTTTGGAATTGAAATAAATTCTTTTTTTATACCAATTCTTGGAAGTTTTGGGTAGTACCACATATTGTTAAATAAAAGGTTATTTTTTTAAAATAAGTATTTATTCTAGAGCAAGAATGGAATAGAATATAACAATGAACTGTTAATCCAATTTCATTCAGACTGTGGAATAGTTTGATTTTAATTAACTATTTCATTGGCATATGTATTAGGGTCTTAAAATTGTTTGAATACCACCATGGACGAGTGTAATCGGCTCTGTAGATTCATCTGAATAGCGTCATTGGTCGATATAATCACCTTTTATAATATAAATTATTTCATAAATCAGATTTACACTTAGTTTTTAAATTTTATAAACTTTTGGAAATGAACAAAACTGTTCTGCTAATACCATCTGTACACAGACTGGGTATATTGCGTTACATTTCATATAAATAATATGAATAACATATTTTTTCATTGTCATAAAATAAATTTCTTTTTTATCTACAATCAGTCGACAGACTATAATTAGATTTGTTACAATAATTATGGCGTTATGGAGATAGAAGAGCTACTGCCCTGCAGATCTCCTAATTATGCAGCATGTCTGTCTGCTTCACTCTCCTGACGCATGGAGTTATTAACAATCTGGCAAGAGGGTTAGGATCCAAGAGACGCTTCATATGTTTACTTTTCTAATGGACAATTTCCTCTTGGCCTGTTGGAATATCTAGATAGTCATGCTTCTCAGAGTTACGCGTACACCAGGTTGGGTTCGAAATAGTATGTTGGATGTCATTTTGGCCCTCTGTATGCATTGTATAGTGCCCCATGCATGCTTGCCATGCCCCAAAGTTCAGTGCCATAAGTCCAGATAGGCTTGAGGATTGTACAGTAGACCAGAAGTTTGTTGTTGAGTGACAGGGCTGATTGTCTACCCAGGAGCCAAAGTAGGTTTCTGAAATGATAGTTGATCATGTCTCTTTTGATCTTGACATGATTATACCAGGTTAAATGACAATCGAAGTAAAAACAAAGATACTTAACAAATTCAGACTGAGGTAAAACAATATCCCCAATCTAACTGTAGCACACGATTCTCTACAAAGAGCAAAGGTAACGATGTGATTTGGATGCACTGGCTTTTATATGCCAATTAGCCAGCCACTTAACCAATTGGACATTACAATTGGTAATTACCAATTGTTGTAATCCATCACTAGCTTCATCTGAACAATCATTGCACGAGAGGAAAGCAGCATCATCCACAAACATTGCAACAGTAACGTCAGGTAGCTGTGACATATCACATGTAAAAATGTTGTATAATACAGGGCCAAGTACCAAACCCTGAGGAACACCTGCAGTACAGTTATAGAGGGCAGTACCATGCTTCACCTGAAAAGCTCTCAGACAGATACGAGGCCAATACAAAGAACATTGACTGGGTCAGGAATTTCTTAATCTTGCAGAGAAGACTCTTATGCCAAACTTTATCAAATGCTTGCTGTACATCCAAAAATACGGCTGAACATTGTTTCTTTCTCTCCAAGGCCTGTTTGATAGTATGGTAGACCTTGTGAGTCTGCTCAACAGTAGAATGGAGCTTACGAAATCTAAACTGATGCTGTGAAATTAAATGATATTGTTCAAGACTCAGAATAAATCTCGACAGGAATATTCTTTCCCACACCTTAGACAACACAGGTGTGAGGCTAATGGGGCGGTATGAGTTGGTGTTACTGGGTGGTTTTCCAGTTTTATGCATCATGACTATCTGTGAAACCTTCCATATAGCAGGAAAGTGAGAAAGCCTAAGTATTGAATTAAAAAGATGTAAGTAGAACACTAAACACTTCCTGGGAAATTCTTTTAGTACTTTTGGGGTAATGAAGTCAAAATTCAGGGCCCTATTTTCCCCCATCACAGCTATTGTCCTATGAAGCTCCTTGAGAGTGATTGACTTTACTGGAAGCCAAAGCTGCAGGTCAGGATCTATACCATCTATTGGATTGTTTGGACTAAAAACTGAAGAGAGGGAACGGGAAACTTTTCAGCATCAGTGCATGCCCAAGAGATTCCTGTTCTGATAGGAGGAAAGGACTGCTGGAGTTTCTTCTAATTTTTAGTAGCCCTTCACAAGGAATAATCACCATGGGCAGAGGGTGATATTTGTTCCAGTCCATCCTTAAGCGTTTCATTAGCAAATTCAACAAGCAACTGTTTTAGTTCTTTAGATGCATGATTTACCAACATTTTATCAAGGGGATGGCTTGATTGCTGCCAAAGTCTTCTTAATCTTCATTTTTCCTGTGTTAAATAATTGAGGAAACCATCACCCCTAGCTTCCTGTTTTTCAACTCAGGTGAACTAGTCCAAGCTGCAACTTGTATAAAATTGGTAATATATACACTCAGTTTTACGTTTGTAGAGGGACTAATAAACTGTCCCAGTAATATAAGTATGTTACAAATAAACTCTTACAAAACAAAGATTGTGGCCTCCGACAAGGCAGCTGTGTCCTGCTGTCACTTCACCTTAATGTTACTCCAGTATCCCGAGGTCAACAGCTTGACTAACTTCAATACTGAAAACTAAAACAAAATAATAAAACTAAAAAATATATCTCAAGAAGACATGATTCAAGTGAAGGAAATGACTACATTACAGAACAAACAATAATGTTTAGTGTAAATCTCTGTTGACAGCAGTTTACGTGAGATAGTACTAACTTTAAGTGTGAACAGATGCTCACAGTGTAAGTTATTTATAGTAACACCATCTGCCAAGTAGATGATAGTCTCTACTTTCACACACAAGCCAATTGATACAGTGACTGAAACACATACCAATGTTGCATTATATGTTCTAGAAATGCTAAATTAGTTAAATGACGTTCCAGAACATAGCTACTTTATTTCATATAGATAGCTGGAAATGTAGTACATCAGTACTATTTACATGCTAACTCCCACTCTTGTTAAGGGTTAATTACATAAGTCCAGCATAGTACTGAATCAATGCAACTACAGTAGAGTCTTGATTAACCATAGTTCTCAGGACCATTGGGGTAAATGGATGACAGAATAGACCGATAACAGAAATAGACAACTTATATTTTTGGCAATTGATAAAAATAACACTATACTTTCTTTATAGCAGAGAATGTTTTATTATTATTATTTTGAAAAATATAGTAAAACTCTTAAATTTTTTGATTTAACTCTAGTTGTCATACAAATTTTACATACAGAGGTCTTTAATACACTAAATTATCTTTACTTAACCGTGTGACAAATATTCATATAACAAATGCGAGAGCACTGCGCATGCTACACAGCAGTACTCATGTAACTGCGATAGAATATCGTAAATAGTGTGAGAATGTTTACCTTTCAATAGAAACATTCATAGCTTTTCCAGAATTTTTTGACACTATTTGAAGTGTTTCTATCTCATTATACTAAATGATAAGATCGTTTACTTTTCGATTATCAGTGTTAATCAATTATTCATTGATTTTCGAAAAGTGTCAATTGCCTTCGCCTATGCTATAAATAAGTCGTGTCCAGTTACAGTGTTTTGTTTTGCCTAGAAGGTTACTTTTATTATTTATTACAAGTTATTTACTATGGAAGACTGTTTAAAAATATCATATAATAGAATTGGAAACTGATGGTTAATCAAGATTCTACTGTATAATTTTTTATCACTTCTTATTCCTTATTAGCCTTTAAAATTGATTTCTTTATAACACATTTCTTATCAGTCACTTGATGAGTATAACATAATTTTTTTCCTTGGCCTTAAATGATGTCATAACCAAATTCCATTGTATATTTTTCACTATTTTTCTAGAAATTAATAATGGGTCAATTTACGATATCCTATTTCTCAAAACTCGTTTGACAGATTTTTCTCAAATTTTCATTAAACTGCAAGTGTACAAAATTCAGTTTACAAAATTTGAAATAGAAGCAAGTTAAGGTGAAAAAAAACTGACCAAAAACTAAAATAACTCTCACCGCTGTCATGTTTATTTTTGTTTTACAGATTGCGTTTGTTGACTCAAACATATGCTAATTTAAAGTATGATTTTGTATGTATGATTGATATTTAAGTAAAACCTTTTAAGCTAATTTTAAAAATCCTGGTCTTGTAGCTTTCATTATTACTGATTGTTTCCAAAAGAATTTCCAGTGATACCGATCAGTTAACAGTAATGTATATTGTTATGGTTTTGTGAAAAAGTTAGGGAATCACATTTAATAATCCTTAAGATAATACATTTTAATAAACTGTGTTTACAGGACAATTATGGAGAATTTGCTTTATTCTTTCATAATACTTATGGCGGCAATGTTATTGGAGTTCTGTTGAAGCCTTCAGTGCAAGAGAAATATGAGTTTAAAGTAAGTAACTATTGTACAATACCATCACTGGAGAAATTTATTTAGAGGATTTCCCATCTATTTGCATGAAATGGTTCATTTAAAAACAGCAAAAAAAATTTTTTTTGTGACTTTCCATTTGAAAATGATTATTAGAGTGGACATCATGGTAAGACCCAAACCCAAGACCTTGAAAATAAGGGATAATCCTGATTTCTAGATCTCTTTTTAAGGGGTCATTAAAAAGTTTATTTGTGTATTACAATGTTAACTTTTTTTTACCTCTAAAGAGCTATACAATCTGAATGATTTAAGTTTTCGTCAGAGCACGAGGATAACTAGTTTGCCGTTACCTCCCTCACTAAGCCAACAAGAACTATGAGTTGCACTATATAAAGATGAAAAGTGTGACTTTCCCCCTTAGTGGAAAATTTAGTGATTCCTTTTTGTTTCTAGCTAACACTAAATCTCACCTGCTTTGCTAAGGGTCAGTGCGGATTAATTTAGGTCCCCACACTATGACCCGAATGTACTGGATTGTGAAGTCCAATATATTCCTGCAGGGTTTTAGATGTTTGTGTTCTTTTAATTTATGTGGAAAACAACACAATCACCTTTCTCAGATTTGTAGGTTTTTTTCTCAGCGTGTTGGATATTCTCTTTTGGTGGTTTGGTAAATTTATTAAATATGACAAAATTTGAATTTAAGTATATCAAAATAATTTCTATTTTATTTTTCTAATTAATTATTTTGGGTGCTTAAATTATATTTTTAGAAATAAATTAATTCTCCTTCTTAGAATACTCTTATTTATTATAAAACAGTATCTATAAATCTTAAAATTTATACGGGTATATTATTTCTTGTAAATTTTATGGCTAATTTTCCTTATTTACTAATGTTAAGACTTTTTATTACTGTTACAGACTATATATATATATATATATAAGATATATATATATATATATATATATATATATATATATATATATACTAAACAATGTTTTATTTCCTTTCTTCTGAGGAATAGAAATTAAGAATTGGAAATTTACTGCCTTGAGAGATCTTATTTTATTTTAATCTCTGAAATTTAACTTATTAATTTAGTTATTTCACCTGTATGAGGAATTCACCAATAAGATTTCTTCACACCTTAAACTTTTAATATTTACTTTTAATTTTGCTAGAAGATTTTAATTAAGTCCAATGAATCGATTTTGATGAAATTTTGTGTGACTTGGTCTACAAAGTTATTATTTTAATTTTTCGATTTATTCAATTACAAATTTTAATTTATTTAAGATGAGAAATTCATTCTACTTTATAGTTCTGGTTTTTCTTTAATTACGTTTTAATTGCTTTAATACTTTGTGCAATTTGTTAATAATCATTTTATATAAATTAACTTTTTAGGTTGTTTTTTTCTTAAACCTATTGTTTTATGCGATATTTTGTTATTTCTCACACTTCTATTAGTTATGTTATTGTTGTTCAAAATTTATGCAAATCTCTGTAATTTCAACTCACTTGCAAAATTTATGCAAATGCAGATTACCTATTAAAAAGAATAAAAGAGCTGCTAATGGTACCTGGAAATTCTCCAGCGTGATTTGGTCCTGATAGCAGATATTTTTTCTCTCTCTCTCTCTCTCTCCTATTGCAAAGTGGTAACCAAGTGAGACTTGTGTATGTTAGTAGGTCGTTCCGGGAATCCCCTTTGGATTTTTTAGCCCTGGTGGTTTTACTGTGACTGAGTTTCAGAAATGAAGTCTTGGCGGCTGACCGACTTGAATGCTGCTTTTCCATGTAAGTGGCTAATTTATTTAAGTTTATGATTTCTACACTTTTTTATACATCAAATCGCTTTTTAATTTATTTTTGGTAAACTTTTATTTCGGGATATCTTTTTTAAATTTATTTTGAATTAATTAATTCATTAAATTTATCACCGCCGCTTTTTATTCGAAGTTATTGCACTACTTTTACTTTTCATGCAAAATTGAACAAGCCATGACACGGACAGTGTAGGCTCGTCCGATACTTCTAATTTCCAAAACTGCAGTGATATATTCTTTAACCGAATGGAGGTTCCTCAATTTCTAGCACTTGAAAAGGAGACCAAAATTTCCCTATACTTTTTTTTCTCAAAAGGTGTCGAGCGCTAGTCCGTCACCTTTATCTAGGTCATCTATGACTGTCTATCCATCCTAGGTATACAGCTTTTGTCTCAGTTACATTGTTTTGTTTTAATTAAATTTTTTTCCTTAGCATTTAGGTTGGCATAACCCTTCCATGCTGTAATCTCTGACGTCGACCTTACCGTACCCCTACTCTGGGCCAGTTCGGCTTTTTTTTGTCGTGATTTTCTTAACAGTTGTAACATTTCTTTCTATGAACCGATTTCCTTAATCGACCTGTCAAAATCTTTGTTATTTTTTCTGCTTCTTTGGAAACTTGATTGGAAATTGTACCTCTATTAGTTTCCACGTTATTCAAGTTTTTATATTTTTTAATGTTTCAGTCAACTGTATAGCTTCTGAAATATTCTTCTTGGCATCAATTTAGGCTTTACCATTTCTATATATGCCCTCATTAGCTTTCCACCTGTTAGTTAATTTTGATCAAATTATGTTACCAATATTTAACGTTACACCAGATTGGTTAACACCTCTGGATTTTATGAATTTTGGTGTTATAAGTTAACAATTTTATTATCTCAAAATATGAGCAATTCTAACCATGAATATTTTTAAGTTTTCTTTTATTTTTAGTTAATTAGTGTTACTTCTTAATTTATCAGGTATTTTTGAATTTTAATTTATTTTACCATTTTTATTCAAACTAGGACCCTGCCCTCCTTATAGTTTTCAATATCATCTAATTTTAAAATTATTATTACCACCAATATGGTCATTTCTCTTTAACCTTTTAACACCTTTTTAATAACCCTAATATTAGGTCTAACTTTTTCTATATTCTATGGTATCAGTTCTTAAACTAATTTACAATTTGTTCACTTAAAATTAATTATAACATTTATTATTCATCAATTTATACTAATTTAAAGATTGGCTAATAACTCTTAAACTACTGGTATATAAAGAAAAACTTATTTTTAACATTTTATTTGTAGCTAATTACTAGTGAACGATAAAAAAATTGGTTTTGCTAATTGGGTGGACAAGCTTGTTAATCAGCAAAATCATATCAACATTGTCAGAGATTGTTGGCACTATTAGTGTTATGTTATAATGGAGGTTTGGAAGTGTAGGCTAATGTCAGAGAGTCTCTGTTGGCATTATTAGTGTTTTGTTACAATGGAGGTTTGGAAGTGTAGGCTACTGTCAGAGAGTCACTGTTGGAGCTATTAGTGTTTTGTTACAATGGAGGTTTGGAAGTGTAGGCTACTGTCAGAGAGTCTTTGTTGGAGCTATTAGTGTTATGTTACAATGGAGGTTTGGAAGTGTAGGCTACTGTCAGAGAGTCACTGTTGGAGCTATTAGTGTTATGTTACAATGGAGGTTTGGAAGTGTAGGCTACTGTCAGAGAGTCACTGTTGGAGCTATTAGTGTTTTGTTACAATGGAGGTTTGGAAGTGTAGGCTAATGTCAGAGAGTCACTGTTGGAGCTATTAGTGTTTTGTTACAATGGAGGTTTGGAAGTGTAGGCTAATGTCAGAGAGTCACTGTTGGAGCTATTAGTGTTTTGTTACAATGGAGGTTTGGAAGTGTAGGCTAATGTCAGAGAGTCACTGTTGGAGCTATTAGTGTTTTGTTACAATGGAGGTTTGGAAGTGTAGGCTAATGTCAGAGAGTCACTGTTGGAGCTATTAGTGTTTTGTTACAATGGAGGTTTGGAAGTGTAGGCTACTGTCAGAGAGTCACTGTTGGAGCTATTAGTGTTTTGTTACAATGGAGGTTTGGAAGTGTAGGCTACTGTCAGAGAGTCTTTGTTGGAGCTATTAGTGTTATGTTACAATGGAGGTTTGGAAGTGTAGGCTACTGTCAGAGAGTCACTGTTGGAGCTATTAGTGTTATGTTACAATGGAGGTTTGGAAGTGTAGGCTACTGTCAGAGAGTCACTGTTGGAGCTATTAGTGTTTTGTTACAATGGAGGTTTGGAAGTGTAGGCTACTGTCAGAGAGTCACTGTTGGAGCTATTAGTGTTTTGTTACAATGGAGGTTTGGAAGTGTAGGCTAATGTCAGAGAGTCACTGTTGGAGCTATTAGTGTTTTGTTACAATGGAGGTTTGGAAGTGTAGGCTACTGTCAGAGAGTCTTTGTTGGAGCTATTAGTGTTATGTTACAATGGAGGTTTGGAAGTGTAGGCTACTGTCAGAGAGTCACTGTTGGAGCTATTAGTGTTATGTTACAATGGAGGTTTGGAAGTGTAGGCTACTGTCAGAGAGTCACTGTTGGAGCTATTAGTGTTTTGTTACAATGGAGGTTTGGAAGTGTAGGCTACTGTCAGAGAGTCACTGTTGGAGCTATTAGTGTTTTGTTACAATGGAGGTTTGGAAGTGTAGGCTAATGTCAGAGAGTCACTGTTGGAGCTATTAGTGTTTTGTTACAATGGAGGTTTGGAAGTGTAGGCTACTGTCAGAGAGTCTTTGTTGGAGCTATTAGTGTTATGTTACAATGGAGGCTACATTCTGACCCACACTTGTATATAAGAAATTATATTCGTCCATCAAAAGTAACTGAATTTTATTTAAAAAAACAAGTCACTTTTTATATTAATAAAAATTGCATTTGCTAAAGTTAGTAAAATGTTTTTGCTTATTTTATTTGATAGGTGTCACATATGAATTGTCGCAAGCCTGAAACAGAAGGTACATCAACACTACTTAGTTTTAACATTGGCGCATTGGTTGATGATTTCTACTTCATCGGCAGAGGCTTGATAACAAATATAGAATTAAGGCTTAAAGACAAAACATAATGAACTTTATACAGTGTTACTGTTATTGTTATATTAAATAAATGTGTTTTATCAAAATCCTCTTAGCTATTTGTTAATCCATTTGTGTCATTGTATCCTTCTGTGTCACATAAGTACAGTGTGTATACTAAATTACAATTTAATAAATTATTATTATTGTTCTGGGTTTAGAACCCTGTAAGTTCTATTTAAACTTGTTATAGTTATATATCAAGTGTAAAACTCTTGTATAATCACTAACTTTTTAAGTTATACAAAAAATAATTTAATTTTAATTTTACAAAAATCAAAAGACAGAGTCTCGACACTGCAAAACTCGAAAATCAATGGTTATTAGAAGTATGTTATTGCAAAACCATACAAAAAAAAAAAAATTTTTTATTGTTTGATACATTAATTTAGTATAAAATTCAATTTGAAATTGGTCTACAGAGTCCATTTTTCAAAATTTTCATTATGATAATTAAATGTAGAATTTAATTTAGAATCCATCAGCTTGATATCTCAAACAGTTAGAGTTATGAGCATTTGAATGCTAAAAAAAACTTCATTTAAGAATTCCCAGTTCAGCTAACAACCTTTTTTTTAAATGCTGATACACACCTTGCATATATAATTAGTGATATATATATATATATATATATATATATATATATATATATATATTTACATTTCAGTAACAGTTTCGCATCTTTTCAAAAAGTGTTCATTTCGCTAATTGGTTATTTGAAGAGTATATTAATATTTTATGTGAGTATATAGCTAAACATACATATTACACCCTGTGTTTCACTATTTTTATCAACAAAATATTAAAATTTTAATTTAGTGTTCAATCAATGTACAGATTAGTTTCACGTCCCGTAAGAAATTTTTTGTTCGAAGATAATCAGTTTTGGCATCCGACACTGTTGCCATATCATCACTTACAAATAGCATAGAGTCTGTTTTTATACATTTACTCCAGATGATTTTGTTTACTTCTACTGACATGCTTCATGGCATTACACTGTTTATTATTTTGCTGGAATGTTTTAACAGGACGATTTTGTATTTGATTTGTTTCTTTGTTATTTTCGAATGCTCGATCTGATTTTGACGAAATTTGATGAAAATGTTTAACACAAAGGAAATTTGCTGATTAGTTCTTGAGTGCTCTTGGACCTTTAGGGGCTCCACTGTGGCCAAAACTAAGCGTCATGGAGCAAAAAGGAAATTAATCTGTGACTTATGAAAAAAATTCAAAAATTTTAAAAAATACTAAAATTTTTTCCAAAAACTTTAAACTTATTTTTCTTGTAAACTGTGCACCGTAGAGCAGAAAGATAGTTAATCTGTGACTTCATTAAAAAACAATTTATATAATGTCCTACAGAAACTTTAAACTCATTTTTCTCTCTCTTGTGATATTTATACAATGTCTGTTCAAAAAAAGACCGAATTTTTAAGTTACAACCGATCCTTGTAGTTTGTTGTTGAATTCACACGCTATGCTATACCTAGCAATGACACAGTCAACAAGGATTTCTATGTAGATGTTTTAAGGTGTTTGTTTGAAGATGTGCGATGAAAAAGGCTTGAACTATGGAAAAACAAAAACTGAATTTAGCAACACAACAGCGGGCCAAGTCACTTGTCTCTGCTGGTTGGCCAATAATGGATAACCATTATGGAGTAGTTCTCATCATCCTTCGTACTCACCAGATATGGCTCCAGCAATTTTTTTCTATTTCCTAAGCTAAAATCCTTAAAAGTACGTCATTTTCAAAGTGTAACAGAATTCAAGAGAAACTGCTGGCACAACTAAAAGATATCACACCAAACGAGTTCCAGGAAGCATATGAACAGTGAAAAACATTGGTTTGAAAAAATGAACTGGTGGATAATTGTTGATATACAATTAATTCAAGACATTTAGATAGAGCAGGAAGAGTGTTTATAGGTCAAAAATTTGAAGGGCTTCAGATTTGGATGTTTTTCCACACAGGACATACGGATTTCCACATAAGTTGGAAAATTTCAAATTCTAACGACACATTAAATGACTTTTGTAATAAATTCAGAATAGATGCAATAGTAACTACAATAAATTACTTTCAATGTAACTAACTGATATTCCATCTGCACCAACAGTATTGGAAGTTATACTGATTGCTTTAAAAACATCTGTATTCTTAACTGAGGAGAAGTTGAGAAACATTATTCATATGACAAGAACTCCATTGCAACACTGGTATAAAATTACTTACAGATTAATCATCTACAACAAAAGGAGATTCAAAGTAATTGTTTAGTTCATAAAGTGGTAATGTTCACTGTGTGTGAAAACTAATTTTTCCTGAAACCCAAATGTTTAACACACCACAAAGCGTTTGAGGATTTATTTTTGAACATGGAATGAATACTTAATTTTAAAATTTCTTATATGCTGCTTTACTTTTTCTCAAGCTGTGATAAAACTGCATATCTTTAACATTTCTACTTTTTTTTCGCTCTACAATAAGTAGAATCATGTTGATTTATAAGTAAACAAATATCATTCAAAAATCCAAGAGCTGGAGACGTAGTTACTCATCTTTCAATAACTGGTGCATGTTTATCATACTCCTGGACTACTTGATTAAAACTGTTTAGATTGATTAATCTTTTACATCAACCAGGCAGTGACTTTGTGTTTTATATAATGTATGCAGTAAACAAAATTATGGGTGGAAAGACCAGAGGCTGGAATTTGATCATGATGTATAATGCGTGTCATCACTGGCAGTTACAAGTATTGGTTAAAGTGAGTCGCTTTTAGAAATAATATCATTATTTTGCATGAATAGAACATGTTTGCTAAAAATGTCGAAAGTTTGTGGTCCCAGCAAATGGCATTCACGAAGGCTGGTAACAAATCCAAACGTGTACTCAAACTCTGACACATATCTGATTTTAGGGGGCCTGTAGCATAATCCCTGACAACTTATATTCCAGACACATATATTCAGAATGGCTTTTTTGAGATCTGTTGGTCAGAGCTGTACATAAGCTTATCTGAAACTGATAAAAAGCAAAGCAGCTATCCAAGTATTATGACTGATGAAGTGGTGTCAAAAGTTAATGAGAAAATTCATAAGATTCATCACGTTACAATTTCACATCTCTTCTTTGAGTTCCTTTAAATCTTATGAAGTTTGTTGCATGAAATTACAAAGGATGAGTTATGCTGCCATAAATTTTGTACCATATGGGTACAAAAATTCTTGTTGGAAAACTACAAAAAACAGCACCTGGCAGCATAGCTGACATTTTCAGAAGCCTATGACAAAAATGGTGAAGCATCTTCTTATCATATTGTAAATGGGGTAAAACACGTTAATTGTTAGACAAAAAAATAGTCTATGGAGTGGGGTTACAGAAGTTCCCCCCCCAAATGTTGGCAACCAATAAATTCCAAAACGTATGTTACTTTCTGGATAGCCCGGACAAATGTAACAAATTATAATGAATTATAAATGTAACAAATTATATGTTACATTTAATTTGAGTAATATACATTATTTTTGAAGATAATACAGTTATATTGGCCTTTGAATTATTGGTTACTACAAGACTAACATCAGGTACTTTTGTGATTGTTGTGTGTGGTTTTAATTGTACTCCACTGCATTCTATCTTTTCAGAATAATATTGAAGGAATCAATGACAAAAATTGTTACTTGTAAGAATATTGTTCAGTACATAGTAAAAACCCCTTGTTGAATAACAGTACCCTATAATAAAACTAGAAAATGATTCAAGGAAAACACAATAAAAATGCAACTTTTAAAATTTTATTTATTATAGATGGGCCCAGTTTGGAAAAATTACAAATAAATACAATCAACAGAACAACACAGTATACATTAATCTACATAAAAGGTTAAAAAACATTTGGTATTTTGTTTATTATGCTTACATTTTATTATGAACAAAATGTTAATGCCAGGCATAGAAAAGTATATATATATATATATATATATATATATATATATATATATATATATATATATATATATATATAAAAACATTTTTTTCATCAATTAGCTAAATAATTAATGTAAAAAAATGGTTTGCGTTTGTGTCACACTCAAATAATTCTTTTCAAAAGTTTAGTCAAACAGTTTTTGTTAGTGACAAGTTATGTTTGAAGTATTAGGCTCTTGCTAGGGCCTAATTCTAATTTGAAGGGGAAATATTTGACACTAGTAGAGGTTCTCCTTCAACCAACTGGTAAGCAAGTCTGTATGCTATGACCAAATTAACCCCTTGTTTAAGTATAGTTGTATTACTTTACTGAAACATATTTGAAATTTCTTTTGATTTATGGAGTCGAAAATTTGATTTAATTATGGAAATGAACAATGAATTTTAGAGCTATCTTTCAACAGCATTATTTTTTTCAAATATTTAGGCAGTCATAAGGAGCTATCGACATTCTAACAAGATTTATTTTTTGTAAATCACCAATTCTTAGCTTTACAAAATTACACTCACATATACGATTATTTACATATAATAATCATATAACCCAAGTGCCTCTCAAAAATATTTTGCAAACTATTATAATGTTTTTAAAATGCAAACAACTGAGTATAACACTTTACTTCACAATTGTAGTGTTATTTCTGCTTAAAAAAATAATACTTTCAAAACGAACAAATAAAATTTGTATAAAAAAACATTATCTAAATCATGGCATTAACATTTATAAAAATAACTTCATTTACAAAGCAAATATAAATAGTCATGATCATCTAGAGGTTTAATATTAAGGAGAAACATAATACAAAAGCAAAACAGTTAATTTAAAATAAAAGCATATATATATTTTTACTTTACAGCGGAAACCATTAAAAAAATATGTTGACATGTTTGTGTGTTATAGGTTACAGAACTTCAAAACACAAAACGTTTTTTGCCTGCGATATTTACACTGGTGGCATGAAACTAAAATCTTTGTCTACTTACATAAACTTGTTTTATTGACTGAAAGCAACATCAGTAATAAATGCAACAAAGAACAGGGAATATGTACACGTCGTTCCTTGCCTACGACTTTTTGATCACTTTTCTTTTATGTGATGTTTCTTTGAACATTTATTAAAATATAAAACAATGAGCATTTTAAAAACACTACAATTTAAGAGCTTCTAGTAAGTTGGTCTAATTCAACTCAGTTTTGTATTAATTAAATTTTTTAGTCACATTTAAAATTAACATAAGTTGTATGACAAATCTAGAAAATAAGTCTGCTATTTGTTGTATAAAATGTATTTATCTGAGACAGGTTTTGCCCACTGATTCCTATAATTTGTAGAATAATTTAAACATGTGATAACAGCAGGGGGAAAAATTTAAATGTCATATGTTACTGAAATGGTTAAAACAAAACAAAAAAACAACTTTTTTGAATTCAGTCTACTGATATTCAGTAAAAAACATGCCTTGTTTAACAAAATTGTACCAAAATTTTCAATGGATAACTCAAACTTTGTATAAAAAAATATGGTAATGAATATGATTTTTGTCAAACCAAAAACTATTAGTCTGAATCAATTTTAAGTTTGATTCAGCTCTTTAAGCTAAAAAAGTAAATGATATTACAACACAAATTTAAGTGAAAGTGATCAAACCTACTCTATCTTATCAATCCATTCAGTTGTATAATTATAGCGTACATTAAACCATATGATTAACAATAAATATTATTGGGTCTTTTAAAATTTTCATATAAATATATACTACAATATTATAACAGATATAAAATCACTGTTTTTATAAATTGTATGCAACAATATTAATATAAAGAACCAATTTTAAAATTTAACTAAACTAAACTGAATTTTGAAAACAAATTATAGACATTTTATACAATAGAGCATTGATTATCATGAGTTTGGACACAGAGATTAGGCGTCTGGACAGAAAACTCACTGATCAAGGACTAAAAAGTTTATTGGTTTTCTTAAATGTGAAATAATGTTTTTAAAACCACATGTTAAAAATTGAACTATTTGACAAGCAAAATGCAAAATAATCTTGGAGCACTGAATTGATTCCACAGAATGATTCCTTAAAATTAAAAACAATTTGCTTGAGTGTTTAATTTATAACTTCAAATTTTATGTTCATAAACAACTGAACAGATAAGAATAAAAGCTGAAACATAAGTTTTTCATTTTAATTTTTTACATTTTTTAACAAAATAAGTTTTTCAATATTTTTTACAAGAGGAATATTCATGTATACATATTTGAGAATTACTGCATCATTTTACTAAAGGGTTTAAAATAAATTAAATTATGTTTGTATTTCAGTAGGACACTAAAATTTTAATCACACCAACAGGAGTTCACATATCTGAATTTAAGCTGATAATACTGGTATAGGAAATGTAGAGCATCTTCTATCAGAAATGCCAACATGACCGCCTGTTCATCATTGTTCTAGCCCAACCCTTATAAAAAGATAATCAATGCTCAATGTATCCTTATCCAAACTTTCACTCTCTCCAAATCCTACGTTATTTAAAACTACTTCTACAATCTGTAGTGAGGAAAACAAAGATGGCAAGATTGGCAGGATAAATAAATGCATAAATATTATCTACATAAGTGCATGGGAAGTATGTGCATAGGTAATAGGTATGTACAAATTAGAAAATACACAGGTAAGTTATAGTCTTGTATAAAGACGTTTGGAACCATCGGTGGACGCAGTACGACTGCCATCGGTAGACACTTTGGTCGAGTTCTATCCTACAAAACACACTGTCCACGTCTGCCGACATGCAAACACAGGGGAACCAGTTCTGTCAGAGATGAAGCACTAAGATCTTCTATCACTACGATTCACGTTGATTTGGGTATTTGTCCAGCCGGCTTCAAATAGTTCCAAAACTTAATTTTTGATCCCAAATTCTTTTATATTGATTTTATTGTAACATTAATATGTAAAAGTGGTTGACATAACCTTTCAGCACATTAAGCTTATTTTAAAAATCTGATTGTTTTCTGTTTTTAAAGATAAAATGATTTTAAATATATTGTTACTTGATCAGAAAATAAATAGTGATTAAGAATAAATTAAAAAATACAATAAAAAGAATGTATGTCATTATTTCAATAACATAAATGTATGTTACACTGAATTATGAAAGTCTATCAATTATGATATAATTGACATGCTGAACCTGCCACAAAGAATCTGAATAGGAATAAAGAAATTGACAGCACAGACATGTTATACAATATGTAAATAATACAAAAATTTCAGAATGATATTTTGAGCATTATGTGTGTCATTATGTCAGTAATTTTAAGTATTAATAGGAATAATGTAAAGTCCATTTGTATTATTTTATTAGAATTTCTAAGTATGTGATCTTATTATGGAAAAACAGCAATTTTTAAACAAAAGTAAAATTGATACATTTTAGCAAATAGATAACTGCACTAGAAATATAACGCAATTGACATTGCAAATATCTTTCCACCCCCAAAGCTTACTGTAATTCAACTTGATAATATGACGGTAATTAAGTTCAAAATGTAGTTAAAAAAAAGCTCTGAATTCTTCTAGAGAACAGAGGCAATTTTATATATTTCACTTGTATTTCGGAGTGACCAAACGGACAGTCAATACATAGCTTAATGAGAATTCACTGTAATAACATTGTTTGCCACTGGCCAGTACTTAAATTGAGAGGGAGAGTTCAATAGTCAAAACAAAAATTTTATGACCTTTACAGTCTGCACCTTAGAGGTTAAGAACAGGGTGGAGAGGATATAACTGAGTCTTGAGTAATAAGTTATATTTAAGAGACTAACAAACATCAGGACATATTATATATGTAAAAAGATCTGTCAATAGACAAAACAACTTATAACAATATTTTCCTCATGTAGGCCTAAATAACCAACCACAATTATTTATTACTGCACAATAAAAATCATACATTTTTTTTTATTAAATAACAAAAGTTTTGTTTTTATCAACACCAAATATAAAAGAAAAATTGATTTTGGATCTATTTGATACCGCTTGGTGAAAGATATGTCATTCTAAAATATACAACATATTAACAACACTGCTGATACGAACGTACACTTCACACTTGTGTCATTTGTTACACTTAAAAAGTAAAGCTGGAAAGTAAATGTCAGTAAATACAGGTTCATGAAGAATGATTTATTACACTAAAACCCTGGTGAATGTGTAAAAACTATTTGTGACCATGGGTAGAGTAAGATTTACAGTGAAAAAAATTCATGGCAGTTCAGTTACAGACCTGAATCTTCTGCACAGTGTTTGCGGCAAGATGAAGCGCGAAATGGAGTAATTATTACTGAATATTTTTTTAAAGAATACATGGGCAGAGATCATTGAATGAAGATGTACAGCTTCCTAAACAAGAAAGGTACATTCTATTTGTTTAATGTAACTAGTACCTGAATGGTTGCCATGTTTAATGAAATCATTCTCAGACCTGTATTTCAAGAGCCACAATTAAGAAGCATATGTTATGTGGCTACAATCTTTACTATGCAAAAATTATAAGCTTACATACACATAAATTGTAAAAAACAAAAGTAACTTTGGTACACAAAAATATAAATTAATGTGTGGTACTTCATACATTACAATATAAAATTTCTATTCATTTTTTGTCCATATCATTTTTAAAGAACACAATTTTGTCTTCAATGGTTTCTGATTTACAGTTAAATAATGACAAATTTCAGTTGAATTTATTTTTATCTGTTACATCTTATAAAAAAAACAATATCTTTTCTTGAACTATTTTTGGAGGATTATTTTATTTTTCTGTTACATCGAAAGGCAAATAAATAACACTATAAACCTGTAAAAAAATGAATAAAAATTTTAACTGAAATTTCTACTGAAGTTGAAAAAAATCATTTTATTAATTAAATCATTTTGTTATGTTTTAATTTCTATATGATCTAACTTCATTTGATTAATTTAAAAATAAGCAAAAATTGTGCGTTTGTTCTAAAATATATTGAAAAAGGAAGACTTATTTTTTTAATAGAATTTGATCTTTTTTGGTCAGGGAATGAAGACAGCTTATTCAGAAATTGGAAGACAAATGAAACCTAGATTATGAGCAATCAATAGTTCTATGAACTCTAAATGGTAACAGTTAAAAAAAAAAAAAAACTGACCATAAAATTTGTGATAAAACTAACAAAAAAATACAGATATAAATCAGTTAATTTTGAACTTTACAAACTATTAGTACACCTGTAAAACATAATGGTTTTGTTTATGTTCAACAAACCTGATCATAATATTTGACAAAAGTTTTCTGTTTCTTTAATTTTTACTTGAAATGAGTAAATCTTGACCATTTTCTTAAGCAATATGACATTATCCTTAAGTATCATAACTTCTTGTATTCTGGAGTCCTTATGTGTGAAATAATTTTTGGCATATCAGTTGTTAATCTGCGAACATAAATTCTTCGATTTGTGAAGTGTCTTTACTTTCTTTGTCAATTTTGCAAGATCAGAAAGTCAAACGCTTGTTGAATCACAACTACCTAATGCCACTTCTCCAGTTTCAATTCATCAAGTTTTATTCTTAACTGTGTTCAGAGCAGTTAAACAATGAAAATTTGGCCCTTAGAACACAACAATAGCAAAGACAGTAATGACAGCTCAGATAATAGTTTTGTCAAGTGATACCTTTTGTATGGTAAATCATCCATGCAATGTAAATGGTATTGATGTCACTAATTAATTTTATTGAAAATTACATAAAATTGTAATTTATTATAAGGTTCTGAGGATCATACAGGTGGTAATAGAACAAAAATAATAATAGTAAGTGGTATATATTAATTACACAAATAACTAAAATTGTCGTTTAGTTCATTATAGTGAGGGCTGAGAATCTTGAGAACTTCTGATATTGCTCCGAACATATGATTTACACGTGAAGACATTGAGGGCCAGTAAGCTAACCATGTTTCATTTCATGCTACATAACTTTAAATTATAACTGTACCTGATGCAACAATATTTTATTGGCTAAAGTTAAAACAAAATTTTTGATCAGGATTGTTAAATTACTAAACAAACTTTCCTATAAAACAAAACAATATAAAAACAATAAATATAAACTAAGAGCATGCACACGTGAAAAAATAAAAAATATATAAAATAAAATGCATAGTGCTTTTTTATAACAAAACTTATACGACAATTAAAAATAATTTTTTCTGATTAAAATCAATCAGCTGAAAGATAAAATATCACAAGCTGTTTTTTTAAGAAAAAAAAATGCAATTTGGCAGTATGATAAATTCAATCATAAATTTTGTTTTTCTGATGCAGAAGAAACACTTTTATTCAAAACAAGATTTTTTTTAAAGTTAATTTTTAATGGGAGAAACTGGAACCAGTTTAACATTAATAGTTTATTGTACTTTGATTAATTTGTAGGTGTGTGTGTGTGTGTGTGTGTGTGTGTGTGTGTGTGTGTGTGTGTGTGTGTGTGTGTGCGTGTGTGTGTGTGTGTGTGTGTGTGTATATATATATATATATATATATATATATATATATATATATATATATATATATATATATATATATATATATATATATATATGTACATACCAATCATCTCTATATTTCATTAAACTGTTACTATTTTTTTCACGAATAAAATTTTGTGAGCAAAAGTATTTCTGCTGTGCATCAGGAAAAAATTACTGATAAAAATTGTTTAAACAATTAACAACAAGTGTTACAAAGTGTCAGCTGTGATGCATCAGCGGTGGCGTTATGATCCTGCCCAACGTTAGAGTACAACATCAGGCAGGGGGGCCGCGCACTAGGCCACTACTTTTCTCTCTTTGTAGTAGATCTCTTCGGACTCTTTGTCACACAACAGAAGTACAACTGCACCAAACAGAAATATAGCTGCTCCCCAGCCAACACCGTATGCCCAGCCAAATTCCCACACTGTGCGGTTTCCTGTAAAAACAGTAATTGATGAAGTTAAAAATATTATAACACTGCTGAAGAGGAACCTTATTTGTCCAGGGAAACAATGAAATTACAGAAATATCAACGTTAGTAAGCAAAAGTAGATCCAATTAAAATATTTCTAATGACACCAAAACAGTTTCTAATTGAATGAATGACCGAAGTTGGTACCTTTTGACAGTGATGACAACATTCTCAAATTATGAGTTGTTCTATAACCTGAACAACATAAAAATTTTTTCAATTATTTCTGTTTAAAGATGTTGGCCTCTGATTTAATGATGATATATGTAGTTATTGCATATTGCCTGTAATACTGGCTGAACAACTTGTCTTTTGACTGCTTCATGGAGAAGATCCTAAAATTACAATAAAGTTAATCCAGTAACAATTTTTCTTTAATATTATAGTTACTGATAAAAAATTGGTGGAAAAGGATGTGCTGTCTTCGGAGTGCTGTCATGGAATGGTGACAGGTATACTATAAGCTCTCTGTTTCAACTCGAACATTCGATACTTGGCTTGTGTCTTTGTTACAGTTTTCGCCAAACTCATTGACCGATTCTTTTGAAATTTGGTACAAATGTACAGTGTATAAGGTATGATTTATGTGCCATACATCAGTACCTTATATAATGATGTATGTGTACAACTTTTTTCATTCACTCTTGTTTTAAGATGGCAGCCTTTGAACTAATGATAATGAGTGTAGTTGCTGGCTACTTCCTGTAGTATTGGGTGAATATGCTTGTTCTATCATAATTTTTGTAAATATTTGTAAATATTTTGTAAATATAGTTACTGGTTAAATTACTGGAAAAGATTGTAAGTGCAATCAGACTGCTGGCCAGAATGAATTCATTCATTCTGTAAGGTTTATAATTTTTTTGAACTACTAGTTTTAAAACAAGACAAAAAGTAATTTTTTACTGTATTGTATAGTATACAAATGCCAAATTATACATACTTTTATCTTTGAAGTAGACATCCCTATTTTTTTCTCAAGTGTCAGTATACATACAACTAAGATTAAACTACATATATCAATGCCTAGTTGGTAAAAAGTAATTATTCAAAACATAAGATCTTAATTCCAATAAACAATTTATCCTTCTCAATATGTGCTATCTTATAGCAACCTTTTCCGTTTTATTTTCTAGGGCTTGATGTATCTTTTATGTATTCTATTTTGATTTTCTAGAGCTTGATGTATCTTTTTAATTCAACAGATAGAATTTCTCACTTTCCATACGTTTGGAAAATCTCAGAGATAATCATGATCCTTAAATTTGGAAAACTACCAGATGAAACCAGCTTATATTAGTCTTACACCCATGTTGTCTAAGCTGTGGAAAAGAATGTCCTTGTCAAGACTAAATGTGACCTCAAAAGCCTTTGTAATTCTGCAACACCATTCATTGTTGAACAGGCACACAGAGTTTACAACTCAAATCAGACAGGTATTGGAGAAAAGAATTTTGTTAACTGCATTCCTGAATGATCAGCCAGTGTTTGATAAAGTTTAGTACAAAGGTGCAAGATTAAAAACTTTCTGCCTTACTTGATGTGACTCATATTAGCTGCATACTTAAGTACGCATTATATTAAGTATGGACTTTTCAAATAAAACATGGTTGGCACTCTACTTCTCTTCAGCAGGTGTACCTCAGGGATCAGTTCTTGACCCTCTACTCTTTAATATTGTCATGTGTGATATTTCCACAGTTAAAAAACATCAAAGCTGAAAGTTTACAGATACTGCTACTTTCCTTTCATGTAGCAGAGACCTGGATGAGGCAAGTAGACGACTGCAAGGGCAATTGGATATCACTAGTGCCTGGTTGGCTAGGTGATAACTGCTAGTGCTTTCAAATTGCATCATATTACCTTTATTCTTCAGAGGAGCATTGTGCTTCAGTTAGGCTGGGTGATACTATTCTTCCCCAATACATATGTATGAAGTAGCTGAGATTTTACTTTGACTGTTGTCTTACATGAAATGATCACATCAAAAATAAAGAAATGCATTTAACAGTCATTTCAGAAACTGACACCTACTCTGGCTTCTTAGTAGACAACTTCTCTTTCACTTAACAACAAACTGTTGGTTTATTGCTCCATTCTTAAACCTATCTGGACTTATGGCATTGAACTTTGGGCCACTGCAGCAAGTCTAACATTCAATACTTGCAGAAGGTCAAAAAAACATTTTAAGAGTTACTGTGGATGCTCCTTGATATTTGCGTAACTCTGAGCTTCACTCTACAAATACCAATGATCCAGGAAGAAATTTTGTTTTAAAAGGAATCATATTAAATGTCTAGATCTTCCAAACCCTCTTGCCAACATGTTGTTGACATCATGCAGTCAGGAGACTAAAGTGGGTTGATGTGCCGTCTGAGAACTGTAGTAGACTGAAGTGGCATTTAGTTGGGGGTTATAGGACAGTGGTCTTTTGACTCCATCAAGTTGTTTATTCCTTGCACTAACGTAATTATAGTTTTGTTGACTGAATAATACATTTTTCTGAAAAATAATGAATTTTAAGGAACAAAATTATGAGGCAATAATTCTTAAAGGCAAAATTATGAGGCAATAATTAAAGGCATTAATTATGAGGCAAAAAAAAAGACTTAAGGCAATAATTCATTATTAGAATGACACATCTTAACATTTTTTAGGATTTTTTCCATAGTGTTTTATTAGTAGATAACAAACACAAGCACTATTACACACAGGGTCTACCTGCAAAGACAATGTAGGGTCTATGTAGGTATGGCAATAAGTATTATTCAAAGTCCTATTTCATACTAACTTTTTCCTTCTAAGGTTTGGGCAGCAAGACAAATTGAAGCATACATATAAACAAGATCACTGCCAAGAAGCAGAAAGAGATGGTGGTGCTCATAAACAGTTAGTAATTCTTTTATTAATGTTGCCATTTTAATTTTGTATCAGTACGCTAATGATGACAAGCTGTTAAACGTTCTGTCGTGTGCTAATCTATCTAATTTTAACTGCAGTATTAATTAATAATTGTTATTTATTTAAAATGAAACATATTATAAAAGTAGTTCTGAAAAGAGAAGGAGAAAATAAGAAAAACTTTGTTCAAGAATGTTTAGTGGTTTACCCCTGTTGACAATTGAAAATAAGAGCTAGAAAACTAGACTTTTCCCATGTTTTTTCAGATGTAAGGTCTACAAAAAAAAAAAACTTTAAACAAACCATAAGATATCATGTGTTTTTTTAAATTGATTTCTTCTGAATGAATGACAGAACAAATTTCATCATCGGCAGACAGTCTTAAACATTTTACATAAACACAAAAAACTGGAAATACTATACAAGTCAACTGTTACAGTGTTGCAATGGTGACACAATGAAAATTTACTTTCTGGACACACCTCGTACTCCTACCCAGCTGTTGTTAAATAACTGAAGGAATCTGTAGGGTATGTTTCAAATTAGTCTTTGAAATAATTTTATTTAACTTTTGAAAACTTTACCTTAATTTAAAATGTTAAAAATATATTATGGAGGATAAAATTCATGTTTTAGTCATTTAAAAATCAGTGATCCACTTAAAAATATAAAATTATGCCCACATAATTAAATAACATGAAAGAGGTCATAGCCTGCACTAATTAACTGCTTTGAGGGCTTCATTCTAACACAACTTTGATGTTTTTCAAAGCAAAGAGAGTCCCTGTATCAGATTACTACCTTCATCTATTCATTCATTTGCCTCTTAATTAAACACAAATCAAAGTTACATTTTTCACATAAAAGTCGGTAACAAGTTATTCTGTAAATATATTTACATCAAAGCATTCACAGCTTTATTGAGTTGGAAAAAATAATATTAGATTCTTGAGGTAAAAGTTTTTAAATGGAAGGAAATGTTTAGAGGAATGAAATGCATTAAAATTAGTTAATAATATATTAATTCCAACTTCTTTTCATTTACCTAAACTATAAACATGTTGTATTTCGTAATGTTGTAATAGGATTAATACAAATTAAAAAAAAATGAAATGTTAATATTTCAACATTTCCATCATTAGAGATGTTTTAACTAGGAAAAATTATTAGCACAACAATAAAGATAATTCATGAGCCTCAATTAGTCATGTTTCTCAGGTTTCAACAATATTCTACTCGTCTCTTTCAAGCCTTCTTTAAGAGTTTAAAGTTTAACTAATTACTTTAACATTTTTAGTAAGTACATTGGGCATAAGTACCCTTGAAAAAAAATCAAAAAGAAAAACAATAAAACTGTAACATCTTATTTGTGAATTATTTATTTGTGTAATCTTGTTGTTTAAAAAATAAATTTTATGGATTATTTTTGTCCACATTTTGTGATTTAAATAAATAAAATCACTACATTATTAGTGATGACAGCATTCTACCCTTCTCTAAGTTTAATATGAAAGTGTACTGATTAGTGTGAACACTTATAAAAATTCGAAACTGTTTAAACTTAAAAAAAAAATAGCTCTATTTTTTATAACATTAATGATGGAATTTTTATTAGTATATAACAAATTAAAGTTAATGGGGGAAGGAATAAATTAAAGATATATAAGTATTATTAATAATGTTAAACAAACCTTCATTGAGTTCTCTTGCAAAGCAAACAGGATAAACAACCAGCGCTAGCAGAACTGATACCACTGTGAAAAAATAGTTTAAAAATTAACAAAAATAATACATTTACAATTTTTTAATACATTAACTTAAAATAGAAAAAAAGGTATCATTGTGTTTTTTCAGCAAAAAGTAAAAAAAATAAGCTATCAACATGTAATATAAATATGCAATACTTTTTTTTACATGTGTAAATCAAAATTATAAAATAACTGTACAAAAAAATTTATATATATATATATATATATATATATATATATATATATATAAATATAGAAATGCGAATTAATAACTTGTGTTATTCTTTGACTTTCTTTGGTCAATCATGTTCCTTATTCCCTTGCCATCTGTTTCTTTTGTAAGTCCTTAGAAATCACACAATGAACAAAACTCTTCAATTTTATCTTTTTAAAATATTTTAAATTAATGGTATTCAATTATATTTAATCACCTTCACCATAACTTGTAACTATTACAACTTTTTTGTATTACAAACGCTTTAAGGACGGATGAATGTCTGCCGACAACAATGAACATGCAGGACAACCATCAACAAACACAACACCGAAAAACATCACGAAAGTACGAGAAGCTATTGTTATAGATTGTAGGAATGTCCTATAGATCCATGCTATGAATCTTGTCGGACATTTTGGACATGAGATGCACTGCTACAAAATTTGTACCAAGATTGCTCAGCTGTGACCAAAAAGATCATCGCGTAGCTGTCTGCACGAGAACACCCTCCTCCTGACTTCATCTCCAATGTTGTAACCACATATGAGACATGGCTTTACAGTTATCATCCTAAAACTAAGCAGTAGTTGTCGCAGTGGAAGTCACCATCTTCACCATGGCCATGTCAGATTCACAGCAATGTGAAGTACATGTTGAATTTTTTTTTACATCAAACGCATTATCTACAAGGAACCTCTAGTCAAACTGTTAATGGAAAGTTTTATTGTGAAGTTTTGAAGTGGCTGTATGAGAGCACAATAGAACAGTGGGAGAACAAGAGCTGGTTTGTCCACCATGAAAACATGTCTGTGCACACACCATTAATTATTTGAAATTTGCTGGCTTCCAAAAATATAGTAGTTTTTGTCAGGTCATGACCACATTTTTGTATTTGACTTTTTTTGTTTTTGTATCTGCCTGACCTCACCCCATGCAACTTTTTTCGGTTCTCCAAAATAAAAATGAAACTGAAAAGCCGTCGTTTTGACACAACTGAGCAAATCCAGGCAGAATCGCAGGATGTACTTTGAACATTTACACTTGCAGACTTCCAGGGATGCATGGAATCATGGAAAAAATGTTTGTAAAGCTGCATACATGCCCAATAGGAATATTTTAAAGTCGATGGTAAAAACTAGGAGTTATGGTAATCAATTTTATTTTTATGGCAAAATTTCCCAATCTTTTGGGTAGCAGCTCATACAAAGTGCAGCGATTTCAGTTAATTACTATTAAACAATTACTCACATGAACCAATCATAACGTATACAGCAATCCTGTAGTACTTGTACTTGGATCTGTGGTCTTTGGTGCGTAGGCCAAGTCCTGTGAGCAGTGTTGCCACTGCATCCGTAATTAAAGCGATGATGCACAAAGCTGCAGCAACTTTGATATACGCTAAAACAAATGGCGATAATAATAAGCAATGGGTTGTGCTTTTCTTTTTTGACTTAAATCCTAGAAAAAGTGTTTTTTTTTTACTTTAAGAAACAAAATTACAGTTTTTTGTTGTTTTCTCTGACAGTACCGAGAATAACTGTGTTACCCTGGAATAATAAAATGTCTTGCTGACATATGGAAACAAGTATCCAAAAATGAAAAATACTGAATAAACATTAAAAATGTGTATCAGTTAAACTGACAAACATTTCAATATTCAAAAATCAAAGTTGGTAAAAAAACTGATTTTAGTAATATCTTAAAACAAAATTTACATAATACTTTTATGTATGTGTTCTCAAAATCTCCAATGCACATTTTAAGATCCCAAGTACGATATAACAGTAACTGCTGCTCCAAGAACTCATTTTTCAATGAAAACTCATTATTAAATAACATCATGAAAAGAAAATTGAGGAGTACAATATTCTGCACTGAGTATGAGATTTAACATCTCATGAAAATATGTTTTCAACTACTGTATCAGCTAATTTGGTTCTAATACTTGCTTCCTAGCAACAAAGGTTCAAAAGGGACTTAATTTTTTTGAGACACTACGTGTATATTCCAATACATCAATTTTTATTGCAATTTGCCAAAAGTTTATTTTTTTTTATTCAGATTCAGATTTGAAAGTACATAAAATAATGTGCTCGTACTGAATCAATATGATTGAGTCAATCAATGAGTTCAATGCAGCACTAATCAAAAACATCCAAACGGGCTATCCGTTTGTAGGGCGACTGTGTCTCTGAGTCAGCAGCTCCATCCCTCTGTGTAGCGTCATTGATTGTATTTTGACAGAGTCAGATCATTACCCAGTTCCAGAGGGACCTCATGCTACCATTACTCATATGGCAAACATTAATCCATTGCCGTCATCGCCACTTCAAGGGCAGCTTGTTTAGACTTCCACTCAATTATCTAACTGCTTGTTACGCGCTGAATACTTTGCGTAATGTCAGCGATTCAAAAATATTGGCAATTTAAATTTAATTTAAAGAACACTTATTCTAAAGTAAAATAAGCACAAACACTGCACAAACTTTCTCATATCCAATTAAATTGCCTAAACGAAGTTTAACTGAAACAATTAGGCCAAAGCTGTTCCAAGTTGAAAAATAGCATAAACATACTTTATATCCTGCAAAACATACTTTATATAACAAAAAAAATCCTGCAGAACAGTACTTTTATGTACTGTTCTGATTGTATCAACAATAAAAATTGTTTTAATTTTTCAAACCATTATCAACTTTATCAAAAATATAACAATTAACAGTTTGAGCTAGAAAATAAAAAAAATTTTAGAGTTCCTAAAAAAAATGTTTTCTGCTTTCTTTTAAACAGTATATTTCATTTATGACCAGTATTTGTGCCAAATCTGATGATTTTTGGCAAAAAATTTTGAAAAAATAGACAAATTCTCCTTCTTTTTTGTCGAAACTACTGAAGAGAATTTTTTAGGCCCATATCATATACATATATTATTTTGATACTTGAGCATTTCATTTCAACTTCTATAAAATAATTTAATTAAATGTGAGAAGTTTCAACAATGTTCATGTACCAGTTATTTATCTACCTGTAAGTGTGGGTTTTCAACACTAAAACAACACTGTAAAGTTTCAATATCTTTCAACTTACTGTTTGTACATTACAGTGACATTACCGTATCTTGGTGGTCACACAAAAATCTTTAGTTTTATCACACTAATTCTAAAAATGTCCTGAAATTTAAATTCCCTTAGGCTATTAAATATCCATAAGAATGGCATCTTCTCCATTGTTGTGTTTTGTTCGATATTCCAGTCTATGTGCTAAGCTAGGAATGTTTAAATAAGAACATTCTTTAGCTCCGCTGTACCTCGCCTGTAAATCCGATAACGCTTGTACGGTATTTAAACAACTGATTCTGTTTACATTGCTCAAACCATTTAACTGGAGAAATATTTAAATAAAGATTTTTATTTGCTGAAACAATACAGATTTAATTAAAACTTTTACTAGTCAGAGTTTCACGCAGTGTAACAATGGCATTTAAAAGTTAATGTGAGCTGAATTAAATTTTTGGTTTTTATATGTAAAATCTGATATTGAAACACACCTATTTTCTGACAATAAATTTATAATCTGTTGTTAAAGTAACTGGTTTGTATGTTTAGTATTCTGTACACAATTGTATACTCTTTAATTATATTTTTGAATTATGTTTTTCATTAATGAATTATAAACTAAACCTATGCAAAATAACAGATTAAAGCAACCGCCATGATATGTCCTAAACTGTAAAATGATCAACTTGTCTGAAAATGTAAATGTGGAAAAATATCTGTTTATATATTAAATTTGAAAATACATAATTATCAAAGCTCAAGAGCTGTGATTATTGGCTGTAGATAAAGGAACATAGAAACTATTTTTTTAGTCATTTGAACCAAGTAACGCAAAACTAAGTCTAAAACATGCATAGCAACACTTTCATTTTATTCTTTCATTGTTCATAAGTTGCCCTTTTGTTTCCTCTCAAACAACCAGAAACACAAACGTTTGATCTCCTTAGCACTGACGATTTATTTAACAACTTTTTTCCTCTGGATAAAATCATTTGATCGTCAAGGATGAAACTGAAGAAACTTTTTACTTCAAACATCATACATAATTGATAAGGTTAGCAGAAATCAATCTTGTTTTAATGTTAGGATTACTTGAATTTCAAAAATTTACTAAATACATGTGAACTGTAAATAATTGCTGTACACACTCACTGCTGTTTATAACAGCAGTTTTGGAATAGAAAGTTTCCAAAAACTAACAAGAAATAACTAACTAAAAAAATAAACACTTTTCATAGCAAACGGTTTCGTATTTTATAAAATTGTGGCTAGCACACATTAAAAATCACAACTTTTATAATTTATGATCTGATAATTTACATCTGAGTGAATCACTAATCATGATTAGTGTTAAAATACACCTACATTTAAAATATCACTTTTAAATTTTCAATATGAGAACGAACCCTGACCGCCATTGGATTCGTTTTAGTATTTTCTGTCAAATTTGAATATTTAAAATGCTTACTTATAAAGATTTCAATGCAGATTGTGATAGTGAATTCAGATTAAAGTAAGAAAAAATTAAGTTAAATTAAAAATTTAAGATTTCCGAACCGTTGAATTGATTTTGCTAAATAACAAACTTGTCCAAAATCTAAAATATGTGAATGTCTAAATCTGAGATTCACAAAGTTTATTTTAGACTGATCGTAAATTATTTTGACAAAGCATGTTGTTATAACGTATGTGCCATATTAACCACATACATTGTTCAGGATTAGATTATTGTACCTTGTAGTGTCTATTAATTCTTAATAAACATAAATGGGGCAAAAACATCACAATTATTTTTCCATTACAATTAAATGGACCAAAAAAAAAGTTAGAAGTTATCGTCAAATTCAGTATTACTTTTCAAAATGTGATCTTAAAGTTTTAATGAAATTGTAATCATATATGAAGATTTATAATAAGATGATAAAGATGAACATTTAACTGAAATCATTACAGCCAATTTTAGAAAGACCAAATGAAATCGATCTTGAGATTTTGTTGGACCTTAAATTCACTTTTCAGATCCTCCAAGGTTTTTTCAAATGTGGTTTTGAATTGGTTTCATAACCAATTATTAATCTTTCTGTGTACAATGCTGAAATAAAAAATGATACTTAGATCTAATTTACTCACAGGCTACCTCAGGAGATTTTTGTTATTTAAAAAAGAGGTTCGAGTCATTTTGTTAACTGCAATGAAGTGTGTGAAAGTTATTGTAATATTTTTGAAATTTCTTTAATTTAAGTTTGCTACACCGCTTCAGTAAAAAAAATTGTTAAAATCTATTAATACAGTAAAATGTTGCTCTGATTTTGGTCGTATATAACGAATTAGTCAGTGAACCAATTTGAAAATATTACATTGAAAAAAATCGAGCACACAGCTGTCTCACTGACATTATAAAAGCAAATTTCCAAAAGTATTTTTCTTTAACATACCACCTTTAAAATTCTGGTTTCGACACGATAATCAAGCATGAAAGTCTAAATGTATTAGAATTTAAACTATTTAGTTATACTGAAAATGAACCCTGACCGTCATCAACTTAAATGCAAACACTAATTTATGCCGTTTTTAACGCTAATACGAAAACAAGATAAACAATTATTTGAAATTACTTCAATTTGAAATTGGATTTTGTTATACACAAAATCTTCTTGTATGACAAAAAAGTGACCGAATTTGTGAAAAGATTTTGATAAATTAAGTGAGTTTTGGTTTTTTGTCAGCATGAAGTGGAAGTGGATTTTTTTCTGTGATAGCAAAACGTGAGAAAGTTTGTGCAATGATTTTACAACATTTATTTCAGTAGTTTTTGAAGATTAACAAGACAGCTATTTTTTTTAGTTGTAAGGTCCCTTAAGCCGATCAGTCAGGTATGCAAAGTGTAGGCCTATACAATACACATAGGCTATTCGTATTTGTTTAATATATGGTTTCAGATTAAAACAAACTCATGCCGGCCATATTTCAAATTACATTAAAATTTCCCATTTTAATGACAGACTGAAAAATTTACGTTTATTAACATCAAGCTGTAACGATAAAAACAACGTACCGTCTGTCTGGTCGTGTCTTCAGCGTCTAAACGATAGGCCGAAAAGTTTCTTAGCAACAAAATGGAAAAAAATGTTACAATTTTTATAGTTTTTTGGATTTTATTTTTATTGAAACTAATCTAAATTAGTGTGACCACTGATATCCGAAAATTTGATTTTTTTTAAAATACACATTTTGACGATGAACACGATGAAACAATTTTTTGGCAAGACTTGTTTCAAGTGCCGAGTGTTTTGAGAATCGGCAATTCTATGCTGTTAATCCGATAAAACGGAAGTGTTTACTTTCAGTGAAATAATTATTTTAAATAAGCCACTAAAACATAATCCTAATTATTCAACTGCATAAATAACTCAAAGCCACGTCAGGTTCAGTTAGCAAACGTTTTTTTTTTTGTTAAGGAAAACATTTTGATTAATGTGCAACAACGAACAAAGGAACGACTCGGCCATAAATGGCGGACCCACAGCTACATACCTCAGTTATTAATGTTTATTTTAAAAATTATTACGTTTTAAAAAAGGTGAAGTGTATTTAATGAATGCGTTTTAACGTGACATGTGTACTTATAATGAAATAGGATTATTAAACTTCAAGTTTTATTGGAATAAAGCGGTTATTTAACGGAACAGTGTTATTTCGTGGTAACACTGGCAGCGTAGGAAAATCGCATTTAAAAAAATCACTACAGCGTCAACGTTAAAGAGTTCGAAGAAATGTTTTCACTGTTGTATTCAGAAAAACGTATATTTTCGGAAAGAAAAAAACTGGAACATAGGTGGTCATCTAGAGTTCATTTTAAAATTAAATAAGTTTAAACGAAACACTCGTACAAACAAAAATATACAGCACACTTGCCAGCTTTGAATGTTTACAAATATACTGCCGGAGGTTTTTAGCGGTGCAATTTAAAATATGCAACTAGGCCTATACAAAAAACTAATTTCAACAGTCACATACCACGTTTAAACTATGCCATAAATACAAAATGACAATTATTTAATCGCACTTAAACGATATTCTCCGAACTAAGGCAGTTGTTTCTGTGCGAGCACAAACGTGATCAAACTACCAATAGGCTATAAGAATATTGTTCTAAAATAAATTGTGTAAAGTAGCATGCTGTTTTTATAACATAGTTTTTTTTAAATTTCCCAACAGTGAAATTAAATTTGTATTTTTTCAATGGCCTAGTAAGCGACTTGTTTTTCTGAACAAATATGTTTTACTATCGACTTCCACGTGAGCTTGTAATACCACACCGGGCAAACACTGCAAAATACGGGATTATAAAAATTGACGGATACTCTTCCACAAACGGATTTTTTTTAAAAAACACAATCTTATTTTCTTTTACAGACGTGACAATACACTAAACAACAATGAACATTATCAATTCTACAATAATTAAATTTTCTTTAAACATAACTGACAAAGCTTATCTAGTCAACACTGACTGAAGCCTTGACCTGCCAATTCGGAATAGAACACTCACCGATTCCAAACAACAAAATACTTGTAACGTTCCGCTTATTGGATACTGTTGATGCTGTACAAGGATAAGGAATCGGAAGCAAATATACCATGCGAACGATCAATCATTTGATTATTTCGATATAATCATCTTATAACATTATGGCATTAGAAATGACAATGTTCAGATTCAGTAACGAGTTCGACATTGTAGCTTTTTCAAATTTTAAAAATCCGAGATTAATAGTTTCTATTTTGCTATTTGAAAAGTAAAACGTATACTATAATTCTGTGGACCAAGCGAAGCGCGGTCTCTGTTTCAATTCTTTTTATATTCTTCTTCTTTTCTGCTAGGATTATTGTCACTATGTTCAGTATAATAATCTGCCTTCCCTAGCTTCGTTGACGCGTTTCGGAGAACTTCCATCTTCAAAAACTATTTCTATATTGGTTGACCCAAATATAAAAAAAACAATACTGGTGACCAGTATAGAAATAGTTTTTTAAAGAAGAATAGCGACAACGAAAGAAGAATTGACGAAGCTAGGGAAGGCAGATTATTATACTGAACATAGTCTCTGTTTCAACTCAAACATTCGGCTCTTGGTTTGTGTATTTGTTATGCTTTTTTGGCCGCAAGTATTGACCGATTGTTTTGAAATTTGCTACGTAGGTACCTTCAACAAAGTTAAAACTATGGTTTCAAGATGGCAGCCTCTGATTTGTAAGACGTGTAAGCAGTTAACTGTGGTGTACGCATAGCCCAATTGTTTTGAAATTTGATACGACGGTACCTTGTATAAAACCAAAATGACGTATATCTTCGATGTTCCCACATTTACTTCCGTTTCAAGATGGCGGCCTCTGATAACAAAGAGAAGTATACGCAAATTTAAACAAACGCCGATTGTTTTAAAATTTGTTATAAAGCTCCATGAATAAAACCCGAAAGACGTACGTGTAAGATGTTTTCACTTCCGTTTTAATATGGCGGGCTCTGATTCATTTGAGCCCGCAATTGTTGGTTATTTCCTCTAATACTGGCTAAATGGCAAAACCTATCATAATTTTGACAGCTTCATATATATATATTTTTTTTTTTTTTTTTTTTTTTTTTTTTTTTTTTGGTGTTTAACGTCCGACTATTGTGCACACTTGGGCTAATGCAGACGATGGGATGATTTATAGCGTATGAAAATGCCAAGACCTGGCCGGGAATCGAACCCGGGTCCTCAGGGTGAAAGCCTAGTAAGCTATCAACTAGGCCACTGAGGCGGCACACACACACACACACACATATATATATATATATATATATATATATACGACAAAACAATTGTCTAAATATTTTACTGAGAAAAATATTTCCAAGCATCAAGTTAAAAATGCTTGTACTTTTTCTCACGGATATTTATTGTTAAAATCCAAATTGTATTAAAAAACGGAGAAACGGATTGAAAATACAGAATGCCTGAGACTGCGTTAAAAATATGTAGACCTATCAAAAAAGCAAACACACTTTTATACTCAGGTTTTGAATATGAATATATTTCTCAGAATCAATATTTCTCAATACCGTCATGTTGTGCATAGAGAAAAAATATAACTAACTTGATTTAGGGTCTTGAAGAGGATCGGTCCATTCTATAAATACGGTTTGTTTTATATAGACTTTTAATCCTTTATATTTAATTGAAATTAAATGGCATTATTTAAAGTAGCCCGATATACAGAACAAATTTTTATTTAAAAACATCTTTACATCAAAATTTCACTTCCAGTAGCCTAAAATTAATTTCTTTTTAAATGGCAGAAAAATGTTTTGAAGTAAATATATGCTTACGAAACATTCACTTGGGATAAATATGTTTGTGCTTAATTATGAGCAAAACAGAAGAAGGTAGTAATGTGATTCAGGATTTCCTCGGCTTTGGCAAACATCAAAGGTACCTTGGACAAGGCCTTCAAAGCAGTTAATTAATGCCCCTTCTAGTTAGTTAATTAGATTATAGCCTGATATAACTGTGTTATGTATTTAATTGGAACAGTTATTTCGTACGTCCTTGCGAAGATGTGTTGTTTACAGCGGGCATCACTGAACTTGAAGTAAAACCATAGAATAACATGTTTTTCTTGTAAACGTTACTAAGTTGGTGATATGTGTTCCTTAAAAAAATTAAAATTTTATAGACATTGTCCATATTAAGGTATCCTCAATACAAAATGTGGTTTTAATTTGGATGTCTGTCATTCTGCACAAATCGCTGGAGACAAAAGGAAATGACAGATTTTTAAGGACATTTTATCATGTTAAGAAAATTGTTTCCAAGTAAAATGTTTGGTAACTCTCAACTGAAAGTCGTAATTTCTGCAAACGATTGTAATTAAATTTTACTTACAGATTGAAGTACTTGAGTATTTAAGTACTCAAGCAAAACGAACGGGTCGGTAACTCCATAAAAAGATAATTATCGACAAAAACACTAAAATAGGGATAAATTCCCAAAATCAGTTAATCGAAATTTAGTCAAATTTTATCCATATACATATATATATAATTACTGTCTGTATTCGGGATTAGCTGTTTTCCCCGTTACTCAGGAAATGAAAATTTGTACCCACAATTTGAAAAGCCTACACTGAATAGTTATGAACCTTCATGTAATCATGAACCTAATGAAGATTCATTTTCGAATTTTCAAAAGAATTTGATAAATTAAAATGCTAATTTACGCATATTTTAATGCTAATTACGATTGTGTGTGTGTGTGTGTGTGTGTGTGTGTGTGTGTGTGTGTGTGTGTGTGTGTAATAACAAAAGATATAATTTTTAAAATCTAAAATAGTTGCCATTTTGAAAATGTTGTAAACGGATTTTGATGAAAGAAATTGTCTGAACTATTACCGAAATCGATTTTTGTTTGAATTAAATCGGACCGAAATTGCGAACGTGTTCCTCTCTCTCTCTTTCTCTCTGACTCGCACGCACGCGCGCACCCACACACACACACACACAACACACACACACACACACACCTCAAAATGTGATATAGAGGTCGGGACCGGAGCTCATTTTAAATTTTCGCTAGCCCAAAATGAGCATTTTGAAAAATATAACACCGTGGTTTCGGTGGTGCCGATTCGAAACAGAGCTCGACTTAATTTAAAGTTTGGCTAAAATATCTCTCCCCCCGGAGCAGCCGCCCGCACTATTTTATCCGGAAACTCGTAATTTCAAAGTTTCAGGGTTAACTTGGATATACGAGCTGCGAAGTTTCAAGTTTATACATCGTGGCCTACGTTACGTTAGAGGCGAATTTATTGACAAGTGTGGAGTCACGTATAACTAAATCTGTTTCACTTATTTTTATTTGTAAAAAAATAGTTCTGAAGCTATGGTCAAAATACGGACTAATATCTCAAAATAGTTTCATCTGATTTTGTAACTGATTTTGTAAAATTTTAGTAACAAATGGAGATTCATATATGAAGTCAGAGTAGCAAATTTTAAATAAAAGGAATTTACAGTTCGCAGTGGCGGTCAGTGTTTATATTTGTTTACCGATTTGCTCTTGAAAAGTACTTTGAAAAATACAAATTTGCTGTGGTAACAAATCAATATTTGACAAAAATCTTGTTTTGAACCATTTTCAGGTGTTTGGTCGACATATTGTAAATTGTACTGAACAATTTAAACTTGATTAAAAATAAATAAGATTACTTTAAAAATGTATATATTGGCAAACTAAACATTTCTGCTAAATTTCATCGAAATTCGTTTAGTCTCGACGAAATTTACCTTACTCGACATTAAGATTTTCCTGTTTACTCTGATGGAAACCGTTAATTTTTTAAAAATTCACCATACTCGTAGCTCAGTTATGAATCAAATATGAATATTCGATTTACGTTTAGAATTTTAATAAAACGTTTTTAGGTAACAAGCAGTTTCGTTTTTTATTTTAATCAATAACTTTAAAATTGGACGTTAGGTAAATATCACGCGAGAAAGTTTGTGCACAGATTATTTGACCATTTTTTTCAGCAATAATGAGAGAAATTGTTTTGTTCTAAGTCTTATGCCCGTGTAGTCTGTTCACAAATCGGCCTTTGCGGTCGACACAAGAAACGAGAAACAACTTTATTTCCTGAATTAATTTCCACCGCGAAGTGTTTTACCGGCAGACATGTGAAATTTGTTAGGTTGGTAGCACTGTTGAATTGCAAATTGCCGCAGAAACTTGCCTCCGCAGAACAAAACTTATAAATTTGGTTAAGTGTTCCGCTTCTGCAGCCTAGCGGCTGAATATTGGAAAAGTTTACGCCTACAGAAAAAGTGGAAGTGTTGTTGCCTTGCCTTTTACGATGGATTGCATTTCCACTTTGACCGCATCGAGTGGTGTGCCGGTGCCAAGGGGGGGGGGTGAAGATAAAATGATGACAAAACATTGCACAAACTTTCTCAAAATCACTTTATATATATATTATTCATAAATATGAGATCGAAAGTAACCCTAGACAATCAGACAAGTTTTTTTTGTTTCTAATTTTCAAATTATTTAAGTCTGAGTGTGACAAAGTTTGATTTTCCGATTTATTTCCCAATTGTAATTTTATTTTGTTTCAAAATTGGTTTTTAAGCGAAACTGTTTCTTAATCGGCAGACTTGTAAATAGGCATCTAAACGTTTTCTTACTTTTAGTAAAAGTTTTTTTTTCAGTTCAGTACCTGAAATGAATTTACCAAGTCCTCAGATTTTCACAAAAAAATTAAAATTAAAAAATGCTAGAACTACTTGCCTAATACGTAATCAATAGAATTTTATGAAAATCGGACCATCCACCTAGCGATCCGAGGTGTTTTCGTGCTTTTGGGCACAGAAAATAATCATTATAATCTGAATTCATGTGACTTAATAGTTTTTCTATTGTAAATTAAATACGGTAATTTAAATGCCACAGATGACGTTTACCAGATCACAGATGAAATAAGCACAATACGTGTTTTTTAGCGTAGAAAATAATCGCCATAATTCGAATTCGGGTGATGATAGATTAGTTTTTGTATTTGTAAATTAACTATAGTAATTTAAATGTCACATATGACGTTTGCATTAGATCACAGATGAAATAAGCACAAGCCGTAGGACGAAACTATGATTTTAATGAAGACTGACATAAATGAAACGTCATGAAAACAGATAACAATATAATCTGTGAAATTAATTAAACTGAAATGTCTGTCAGCGCGGGTCACTGTGGTATTATGAATGGTATTTACTTGTATTAAATTAATTACGTATAAAATGTAAGGGCAATAACTATCTCACTTTATTTAGCTTACATCCAACACTTAGTTTATACCTACACAAATAAAATGCGCTTATACTGGTTAATAGCTTATATGAAAACATCAAACAGGTTCAATTTAAAAAAATAAAAACTTGAAATACAAATATCGCATGAAGTTTGATACATACACATTTATAATCACAGTCACTGAGAAAGTATTACAATAACAATAAATACTCACTGTACGCAGCTGTCTCGCTATTGAACTTCTAATAACGCAATATAAAAGAATATTTCGATACATGAAATTAAAAAATTGTCACAAAACTGATTATGGCAATTGTGTGGTTACAAACGTTACGTCATTTATTAATATCTTTTAAAAAATATTATTTTTAAATCTGCACACGAAAAAAAATGTAATTTTTGCTTGAAATCAGCTTTAATATATCTGCATGAATTACCATTTACAATTCCGAGGATGCGGAAATGAACCCTTAATAACAAACGGGATTCGTTTCGTATTTTTAATGGAGCTTCATAATTTCAAATCTCAACGCTGATTTCGACAGAGAAATAAAATTTAAACATGTGAATGTTCTAAAATTATTTTACACCACTCTAGACCTTGTTAGCAGTATAACCTATGATTTTCAATATTTACGTATTTCCAAAAAAATTGCACGACAAAACATGAATTTTTAAAATTTCCCATGACCGTCATTTCTACACAAATGAACCGGATTTTACTGGATAACGAATACGTTTTTTAGAAATTACCAAAAATAGTTTTAATGCAAAATTTGAATAAAAAATGCAATAATATGAGCATTTAGCTAAACAATTAACGTAAAAAATCCCAAAAGCGAGGTTCGGTCAATATGTACTGTTTATTATACGCTATTGTATTATACACGCACGCACGAGCGATCACGCGCGCGCGCGCACACACACACACACACTTCTTCCACGGCAGAAATATCAGATCCTCCAAACGAAATATCAACGTTATAGGACAAACCTAGAGCGGGAGTACATTCTAGCTCTAATAAAATACTACAATGGCAGTGCAAATTGACTGGGACGTTGTCGGTTTTAAATTACAGTTTAACAATGTCGTCTCGGTGTCAATGCCAATTTCATTGCAAGATTTTAATTAAATCGTAAATTTTATTTCTCTTTCGACTACTGCAAATGTCACCCACTGCAAATTAATTAAAATTTACTTTAAAATATATCGTTGCAAATCTAATTATTGTACAGAACACAAGGGTAGCGATGTAAAAAAGCTTTTTAATGGTGGGAGTCCAGTAGTCCGGTAGCGAAGGCAAGGCAGTGAGAAAACGGAAGGGTAGGCCTAAACCTGCTGCGCCGTTATAAGTTCTTCCAAATCTAGCAAGGGCAAATTTCAAGAAACTTTTTTTGTTGTGTTAGTGGAAATATTGAACTTATTTTCACAAAATATTAAACTTACATTGGAAGTAGTAAGGCAACATTTTACCGGCAAGTAATCAGTGGCAGCCAAGCAAGAAGAATGTCTTCATCTGCACAAGGTGAACTATTCTTTTTTTTACTTAACGCACACATTATATCAAAGTAACGAGGACGTGAAAATGTAAAGCTTACAGCAGTAACTGCAGTCTAGAACATACGACCTTGAGATGCGCACTTCAGAGGCGCAACAGACTCATCTCGACCCACTGAGTCCACTCTTGAACGGTCTTTATTAAATAAATTCTTTGTTCGGTTAAACTTAAAATGTAACACCCACAGAAAAATAAATTAACAAACCAAATCCGCCTGCGGGTAGTTCCCCGATTTCCGATTTCTGTCTGCACTGTAAAATTAGTTTCATTTCAAATTTTGTACACTTAGCCTATAGCCTACCAAATTGTGATTAATCAATTTTTCGAAAAAAATTATTTCGATTTCCCAGTTTCCCAGTTTATAAAAGCTCTTGAACCAATTTTTTTTTTGAAATAGAGTCAAAGCCCCAATAAATAAATAGAAATTTTGTTCAAAACTGGCTTGAGACTTAGGGCCTATGTTTGAAAAAACGTAAAAGGTTCTTGAGTTACATGTAAACTTTATCTACTTTCAAAATTTAGTCGAAATTGGTCACTTATGTTCACCAACAAACCCTGAAGAAGTTTAAAAAAAACTCATAATTATCAAAATCGGCTTCGATCAAAAATTTTGATTAAATGTAGACCTAATCCTTAAAAACTTCAAAAATACGCATGGGTCGCCAAAACGTCCGATTGACGAGTTACATACAAAAATAAAAATAAAGTACACGTGTGGAATTCGGAAAGTTATCGACAGAAGCGAATCGATATATTTGCTGAATATATAATTGGTTTGAAGATGTGTTTACAAATATCTTGTTTTGTTTAAATAAATAAATACGTGAACCTGGCTTAGATATTATTTACTGTTGTTACAGGAAAAGATCAGTTTTTTATAATAATTCGTAACGATCAGCTGTTTTCATTGAAAAAATAGGTTATAATAAGTTTTGGGTTATTTGGTTAAAAACTAGCAATATTAACAATTGTTATAAACGTTTATATTAATTTCGAATGTATTATAAAGGGTTAAAACGTGCACTTGTTCTTCAACTAAGGAAATATACTGAAACAATAGCAACACGTTTTCATATAATATGCGTGTACTGTTATCGAAAAAGAGGAAGAAAAAGAGGCAAATAGAGAGACGAAATTTGTTTGCTCGTTCGTTCCATATTTCCGTTCGGAATCTTTTTTTTCTATTCACTCCACTCGCCAAAGCTAACATTAAAAGCTTCGCTTCAAACCAACCGAAAAATCAATGTAATTTCTCCAAATCGGTTTGTCAGATTGATACGCTGATTTCAATTATAGATCTTCATGTGTCTAAAATTTTAGCAGAATTCGTTAGAGCGATCAATCACAGGGAGTTCAGGTGTAATTAGTACTGAAGACTATGTTGTATTTCTGCAAACAAATATAAAAGAATCACATTAAACTGATCCCAGTCCTGTGGGACAGCTCTTTCCGTAAAACCCGGTTATTTATGAAGCTCCCGACGTTAACTATAACAAATATATAACGCTTTACGTCCTGCACGGTAAAATAACCCCGCAGAGTGAATCTACAGTTAAATGTTAAAATACTGCATTAACTCTCTCACAATAAATTCTGTAAGCACATCTGAAATAAATAAAAAGGTCCATTGGTTTAAAACACCATTATATGTTCGTTCAAATAACTAGGCGCATGTTTCACCTTGCGTTTAAACTTTAAACCTGACAATAGGCGTAACTTCTCAAAATGGGTACATCCGACTTTGTTCAAATTTTTGTTATAGGGACCTAAGATTCGCAAGTCAACCCAATATAACAAATGTGAAATAAAATAAATTTACGGTCCTAGAATAAATCGAAATGAACGAAAGCCCCCGATCGCATTCAGGGTTAATTTTTTACTTCTTTATTTACTCCTTTACGTAACACACACACACACACACACACACACACACACACACACACACACGATCAATTTTATGAAAATAACAATTAATTTTAAATAATCTAGCATACTTGGTTTTTTTTACTTGATTCGTAAAATAACTAAGTTTCTACTAAAACAATTAATGCATAATTTGAAGAGAAAATACAATAACAATAATATGAGAACATATTTTAGAAGATAAATAGCTTGAAAAATACATGAAAAAGCAAAATTCACAGTAGGAACAAAAAAACGTCAAAAAAAGAAAGAAAAATAACCAAACAGGTGCTCGAAATGACCTCCATTTGAGGTAATACTTGATACAACACGCCTTTCCACTGACTGGCGTATTCGCTCAAAAACCCCAGGTTGGTGTTAGAAAATCCTTATGATGTTACATGATTCCGTAATTCTTTCTGGAAGAGTCTCAATGTTAGTAATACGCGCTGAATAAACTGAAGATTTCAACTGCATCCATACAAAAAAGGACATTATTCATATCAGACGACCTGTTGAGGAGTAGCAGCCTCACAAGCAGTGTGGTAGTGCAGTGCACCATTGTGTATGAAGCAGCAGTTATATCATTCCTTTCAATGGTAAATCTTCCATAAGTACATGGAGTTAATTTTTAATGAACTCTACTTAATTATTACCTTTCAGAGCTGGTGGCAGGAAACGAGGACTCAACAAGCTTTCCCCGATGATGCCGAACCATACGTTTACTTTGAAATGTTTCAAATGGCGTGGAGACTGTCACCTGCATACACGATTGTTACGTAAGTTTGTAATTTTATATCTTAAACGTAGTTTTATCATTGAAGCAGCGAACATGGGACATTCTTCTGTTGATACCACTGGCAAAAATTGACTTTATTTGGGAAATCTACAGGTGTAGGTGAAAGTGCCTGAGCTCTTTGTACTTGTTGCTGCAACTTCTAGCTTTCAAGTACATACATGTGGATCTTCGACAAAATTTAAAAAAGTTTTCCTCTAGAGAAACTATTCTTGTTTACCTTGGTCTTCTTCTGTCCTCTGTTTTAATGCACAGAGTTCCATCCAGTCTTTGAAATATTTGGAAAAACTGAAGCGAAAGTGTGATAATTAGGTTGTTGTCGGCAAGAAAATGCTTCAAAATACGAGGTGTGGCATTTAAATAAACGCACTGGTGCTACAAAACAAGTTATCGATCACCAATTACATTACAAAGTTTATCCCCTTCAATGTACTCGCCTTGCCAAAATCCAATTATCTGGTTGATATCCGTGCTTGTAGTTGAGAATCGTCAAGGGCGCTGATCTTCTTCGGTTGATTCACGTCTCTACTTAAACCTTATAGACCACTCCAAAACTTGTGTGCGCGATAAACATTCACTTCCGTACACTTCATTTAACATGGCACGAGCTTCTGTAGCAGTTTTCCCGGATTCACAAGAAACTTGAGGTCAACTCGTTGCTTCATCTGAACACTGCATTTTTTCGTTGAGATGCTAGCGAGCACTGTTTTCTAGCTATTACTTCATTTTCTGCTTTAAAATGAGCAACAATACACAAAAACAATACAAAAGCAAGTAATATAATTACTATTAAAGCCAGGTGGCCAACAAATGTGGATCGGAGCTGCGCTGAACTAAGCCGAGCGGAATGAAACTGAAGGACAACCGGCAGCGGAGTTCAGTCACTTCAAAGAACGCGTTTGTATATTTTTAATCTAAATATTTAGGGTTTACTGTAACAGGTTCTAGGAAATTACTGTTTAAAAACCATAACGTAGATAACGGGAAATAATAAGTTTGGAGGCGTAGTCAGCGTGGTGGGAGAAGCGCAAACCGAACTTTGTCAGAGTCGAAGCTGAGCGAAGCGGAGCCCAGCGACGCCGTTTCATTCCGCTCAGCTCAGTCACAGTAGCCGTACTTACTTAGGTTAGGTTTTGAAAGCGTAGTTCGCTCCGCTCAGAGCAACTTTACCCCGCATTCGGTGGCCTCCAGGCTTAATATGATGGTAATTGCTTGGTAATTGCTGATTATACCCTTATTTAAAGGACTACCCCCCGCCCTATATGCTGTAATCCGTTAGACCGAGTGTTTACTGCAGGTTTTTTCTATGCAGTATTCTCACACAGTCTCACAGACATAAATATCTGTTAAAACTAAAATTACAGGTACAGTATTTGAAACGATTACAGTACGTTCTCTTTAAGAAATACCAAAAAATTAGGCCGTTAAAAATTTAATCGAACGAAAAACAATTTTTGTCTTACTACAAAAAAAGTAAGTTCTAGGCAATTACTGGAAGTACACCCGCTGTGCATAGAAATGAGCAAATCCTTGTTTACGTAAATTGGGAAAGTTCGTTATCCATCCAAACTTTTAATTGCTTCTCTTTTAGATGGAATTTTCATTAACAACTGCTTGGCAAGTGAAACACATCGTTAGGCACGCATTCACGCACTGGCTTTTATTTCAAATACAAAAATACTTTGCACTGAGAAACTTTACATATAGGTAAACAAAAAATTAACGAAGGAATAAAATACATAATGTGTGAACGTAAGTTTTATAAATTTAAAATTAGCTACACTGATTTCCGGTTATGTTTTACAAATATCAATTAATTTTAACGATTTCGAGAGATTAGGTCTGTTATCCTTCTTGTCGACAATTATCGAAAAGGATTTTCCTATGGTTGTGACCCAAACATTTTATAAAATATACTTCGTAAAACATTATTTAATTACACAACATGGCTCATATATATATATATATTATAAATCAATCGTACGATATGTGTATGATTACAAAAATTATTGATTTATATATTTTACATTATAATATTACAAATCTCGGGTTCCCTATTCAGTTTATGCCTAGGCTAGCTTTCAAATTCGGACACACTTAACGTCACTAAAACAAACTCTTTATGGACTCTTACAGTTAAATTCTAAAACTATACGAACATTACTTAGAACCAGACGGGTGATGTATGGGTGAAAGATTTGAGGTAATTTATGGATGCCAGCAAATAAAATGATGAATTTAAATTTAAGCTATTGTATTTTAAGTTGTTTTTAAAACAGCCTGTAATTTTCATTAATTATAAAGAAACGTTTTTTTTTTGCATTAACTGTCCTCAAGTCTTGATGATTAAAACTACTAGTAGAATTTTGAACTTGAGTATTAAAAAGTATCACCAAGTTTTTAAACCTTACAATTATACTACCAGATATATTATTATTTCCCGTAAAGTGAATTTTCTTGAATATTGAATAAAATGGATGTTGTAGTACATTTTGAAGTTAGTTTGTTATTTTGTTTGACTGATGCTTAATTCTCTTTTTTTAAAATGTTGATCTTTTCTTTTCACATGCTTGAACCAAAATAATCAAAATTCACAATGGCTTCTTCATTGTTGAGTGTTCTCCTTTTTTCCTTCCTCTACAAACTACTGGTTCTTTTAAATGACCTTAATAATGGTTACAATATTATTATGAATATGATAATTGATTTAATATAAACGGCGAATGAAAATGGGATGTTTTCTTACTTTAAGGTTGAGTTCAAGGTTCGATGATTTATGATATGCTAACCTAAGGTGATAAGATATATTTATGAATAATTATGTATAATTGAAATTTCGGTATCGTTACAATATACGTAAATAAAGTTGGTAGAAATCGATAGGAAAAAAATCATATTTTTACGAACAACTTTCAACATGGTTGAAAGACTGATAAACAAATCCGATGTATACGTTTCAACGATTACGTCACAACGCTAGTGACAATAACAATGAAATTTTGTTATCGTGCTATTGAGGGGGGACGTGTGTTTAGAGATATGCTTCGCATATCTCTGTAGCCAATGCGCAGTCACAGTAAATAAGCAATGGCGGACTGCAATTAGCTTGATTGCATCGGCGGCCTGTTTTAGTGACAAACTTCCTTACAATTTCACAGGCACTGTTGCAAACAGTACGATAATTATAGTTCAGCCTTCGTACGATCTACGATAATTTTCGTTGAAGCAGAACCAACAATTTTTTTTGCTAAACAATATTTTTGCAACTAATAGTAATATTCTGACTTAGAACTTCAACTAAGGCTAGATTTAAATCGATTAAAGTAAAAAGATTCTTGGGGCTTAAAGGAAGTTAAAGTTCATGACTTGTTTTAAATATTTGTATTTTAACATATAAAGTATAAACTCAAGTAAGCCAAAATTTAGCATTTTAATTTGTTCTCGAACAAATACAAAACTAGATTGCCTTCGCCATTGTTCTTCTAATTCATAGAATAAAATTTCACTGTATGTATCTGCGAATTTTTCACCTCACTCAGTGTGATACAAAACTCACCATTAGTTGTCTTCATTCTCAGTAGCAAAATGTCTTTGCTGCAATTTCCGCCAATGATTATCGATTTTCTGAAGAAACAGTGTCCCACCCTACGTTGAAAGTTCACTACTTCACAATGACTACCGATACTCATTTTTAAAATTAAAAAAAAAGTTAGTTCACCACAAACACATTGGTTCTTTACGAGGAGATACAAAGTAAACAGAAGAAAAAACCAGCTGATAATGGCAGTTCCCTACAAACACAAAAACGAGTCAGGGTTTTGCCAAGACAATTTTTTTTCTGAAAGCATTTCACCCTTATTTATTATTAAGGGTGTTTAAAAATACATAAAGCTTTCATAAATGTTCAAGATCATAGGTCTGAACATTTTCCGTTTCAAATAAGTTTCAAAAATACTTTGCACTGAGAAACTTTACATATAGGTAAACAAAAAATTAACGAAGGGATAAAATACATAATGTGTGAACGTAAGTTTTATAAATTTAAAATTAGCTACACTGATTTCCGGTTATGTTTGTTAAAAATATCAATTAATTTTAACGATTTCGAGAAATTAGGTCTGTTATCCTTCTTGCCGACAACTACCGAACAGGATTTTCCTATGGTTGTGACCCAAAATGAAACCACAACTGCGGTTCAACTTGGCTACTATTGAATGTAAAAATAGTGTACATTTTTTAAATTCTACAGGTGTAGGTGTAAGTCCTGAGCTCTTTGTACTTGTTGTTGCAACTTATAGCTTTCAAGTACATACATGTGGATCTTCGACAAAATTTAAAAAAGTTTTCCTCTAGAGAAAACTTAACGTTACTTAATAACGTTACTTTATTAATAACTTAATTTAATAACTATAATTTACTTAATAACGTTACTTAGTAACGTTAGAGAAAATTATGTTACTTTACGTAATTTAATAAACGTAAAAGTAACTCCACCGTTGATAAATAAAAACGTATTTATTGTAAATAAACTGACTGATTTTTACAATATGTACAATGGTACAAATGATTCGTACGAAATCACGAAGCCATTGTACTTTATTAATACAATTTAAGTATTAAATATAATTAATGTTGATTTTTTAACTCAAAAATCAGTGATTAATGGATATGGAAAAAAACATTATATATAATTAATTAGACGAACACCTGTGTAAGTAGGATACATTACACAGTCTGTACAATGAGAACTTAGTTAAGGGGTTCCGTACTTGACTGCAGTCTCCTCAATATTGGTGCTATGCGCTATTTAGCAACTTGCTAAAGTAGAACCGTAAAATTACCAACACACAATGAATAATACAACGATGTTTTTAGGACAGCGCATACAGCAAACCTGTGTGCGAAGACTATCTGTAGACTTTTATTAATCGAGCCGCCATTACGCTCGATAGTGATTCCCGGCGAGGGCTTGGCATTTTCATACGCTATAAATCATCCCACCGTCTGCATTAGCCCAAGTGTGCACAATAGTCAGACGTTAAACACCAAAAAAAAAAAAAAAAAAAAAAAAAATCGATAGTAATAATAGATATCGTAAGCAATTGGTACGATATCAACGGTAAAAATACGATAATTTAGGATGGTGTGTACCATATTTGAGGTTTGAAAAGTCTGCAACATTGGTTACAGGAAACAATACATGCACTTCCTTACACAGATTTAACCAATGACTGAGCTAAGCGAGGTCTCTGATTCTTCAACTCGACTGTTCGTTATTTGGTTGTGTGTTTATTTAATAGTTTGGCCAAACGCAATGAAGGATCTGTAATCCGGAACAAAGTATGGTGTTAGATTTCTCCATTCACTTCCGTTTCAAGATGGAGGTCTCTGATTTAACAATGACGAGTGTAGTTGTTGGCTATTTCCTGTAATACTGGCTGAACGGCAAAACCAATTATAATTCTAGAGAAATGAGCATACATTTTCCAATAAAGATGGTTCAGTATAATATTTTCGCTAAATTTTACGGTTGCTGGTTAAGTTGGCGGAAAAAATTGCGATCGCGTCAGAGCACTGGCCTCGCTATTACTGAGAGGGCCACTGTTCTTTGAACTACTGAAACAAGTCGAAACACGCGAACAAAATAAAGAAAAGTCCGCAATGGGGGGGATCTTAAAAGTAGCCGAATAATCCCACTTTTTTCGATAGCTTTCACACAGGACTTTTCAGATGGTGGCATCTTTAAATTTTTTTTTTCAAAATATACTTTCTACATTTAAATTGTGTAAAATGTACTTAAATTGTGTCAAATATTTACGCAAATTTGATTTTAAAAAAATCAGTTTTTTAGTTTTAAAAAATTTCCTTCCAACATTTCCTCAATTCTCAAAAAAAAAAAATGAATCTGTAATTTTTCTGCAATATATGAAGATTCGTAACGAAATTCAGACAGCATATTAGGTAAGGTAGCAATACTCCAATTATATTAGTTTATGTACTCAAGGGCCATGGTGTAATAAGTACAACCATGCTCACTGGCGGCATTTCAATACATTTTTAAATAATCGAACCGATTTTAATAAAATAAGAGTTTTATAAATTTCTAAGAACTAAATATTATTATTATTCCTACATGTTAACTTGCTCGAAATCAGTAAATCTGTTTAGTTCACACCCAAATGAAAATTTCTTTTTTTCCAGGGACATTTAACATTTATCAAAATTTCAAAATAGACTTTTGCAAGCAATCTACATCGTACAGGCTAGCAACCGAAAGGACACACGTTTGTTGTGGTCACATTGTCTTGGTCAATGCTATACCGTATATGGTAGAAGAGCTATATTTTATTATAGAGGAATTTTAGAAAGTATTTCATAAATATGGGTTTTGTATTATACTAAGTAAATGTTATTAAAATAAGTCGTACAAATCGTTGCTAAAATTATTTCTACATCCAGTTCAAAAGCTGTCGACAAGAAACGACTTAAATTGATCTAACTTCTCCAAATAGGCTCAATACCTTAATTATTGTACCAAAATTTAAATAAAGATATTAGGGTTCGAGTGTATATAAAAAAAAACACAAAAACGCGACGACGGTTAGTTTTATTTAAGTAAAATAAAAACTGGCTCTGATAGCTTCTAATTTAGTTATAATTATTACGGATTTTCATATATGTCCCAAGCTTACGCAAGCAGAGTTTTAAAAATAGGCCGATATTCTGGTTCTTTGACGGATAGCTAACAAACAAATTTATTGACTTTGTATCAATCACAAAAACATTCTGCGGTAAAAGCAAGAGCGACAAATACCTCAGCAATTCAGTACGCAACTTAAGCCTAGAAAATAAGTACTAAATTTAAGTCAGGCATCCACGTTATCTTTGCATTAGTTTCGTTCTTAATAAGGTAATATTAATTCTTGAAATAGAACAAAGTAGTTAAAACCAAATGACAAAATATTCCATCCGTTGATACGGCAACACTGCAACTACAGCTAGAGTTAATATAACGTAATATATAATTAATTAGACGAACACCTGTGTAAGTAGGATACATTACACAGTCTGTACAATGAGAACTTAGTTAAGGGGTTCCGTACTTGACTGCAGTCTCCTCAATATTGGTGCTATGCGCTATTAAGCAACTTGCTAAAGTAGAACCGTAAAATTACCAACACACAATGAATAATACAACGATGTTTCTAGGACAGCGCATACAGCAAACCTGTGTGCGAAGACTATCTGTAGACTTTTAATGACTAACTTACATTAAAAATAAGGTATCGAGCCGCCATTACGTTAAAAACCCAGACCCGGGACCATGATGTCACACATCGATAGTGATAAGTTAAAAAATATATATTAGCCCTACATAATACGTATAATACCAGCATTAAATTTGGAAATTGAAATTAATACTGATTTGTCCAATTAAATTCAATATTGGTTTTGAAATAATATCGAAAGATGAACGTATTCAAAGGGTAATTTAAAACAACACTGATTAAAGACACGTAAACGAATATTTCGATACGATAATATCTAAACTTAGCGATAAAAAAATATATAAATTAACATGATCGTAAATTTGTAACTTTTTTATTTTATGTGTTTTTTTTATATCCTATTTAACTGTAGAAATCAGCGTGAAAATCTGCAAAAATCAGCATTTTTAAATGTTCTAACCTTATTAAAAATCGAATATGTATCCTAACCAAATTGAGGCTTATTGTAATATTACGAAAAAATTAAAAAATTTTAAGTGCTAATTTTGCGTGCAGTAACGTTGATTACGACGGTGAAATCAGATTTCCAAAAGTATAACATTACTCTATAAAAAACAGGCTTTTCTTTATAGAATTCTTAAAATTTTTGCTATATATATAGCAAAAATTTTAAACATTTAAACAAAAATGACACCTAAACATATAAAAATATGTATATTGATGGATATCAGATATATCTATAGATAGTATCACCTAAATCACTTCGTAACTTCGGGGACTGACAAGTTGACCATGCCAACGAATGAAATGTAGTGGATTTATTAATTACTTTTGAATGGCCGCCCATTTTGATGGGATTAATGGATTTTAATAGGTTAAAGAATGTGTCCAAAACGTTAAAAAAATTAATTTTTGAACCAAAATTTAATTAATTCGGAAGAAGAAAAAGCTCGGGCTCTCTCTCTCTCTCTCTCTCTCTCTCTCTATTTATATATGTATACACACACGCGCGCGCGCTTTTAAAGACTCTGAAAATGTGTTAACGATGTCAAGAACGGTGTACATTTCATGATTCTAGGATTAGGTTTTCCCATGATGGGTGCTCCAATAACTCATTTTCCAACAGAAATTGTAAAACCTGGTCACAACATTCTACCTGCTATAACAATTGTAGATGTAGATCAAGGCCGCAGGTTGACAGGTACACAATTACGTGTGTCGGGGTACTTACTTGCATCTCTGGCTTTGTAGCAGTCTGGGCCCAGGTTCTGTACATTGAATGGAAGCGGTGTGGGCGGATTATCGCCTATACAGTGGCTGAAGAGTCCTTGCCTCCATCCTGTAGCCATCAACCAGTCTGTGGACGCTAGAGCCAGGATTAGTAGGACGATGACGATCAGACCGCAAATGAAAGCAATAACCTACAAACGAAAATACAATTAAGATCAAAGAGGCACATACTTTTCATATTCAGTTGATTTGGCTTGCACGAAGCCATTTTACGCTCATATAAAACGCTCGCAAACAGTTTCTAGAAAATATTTAATAACAAATAACCGAATTTCCAATTAACCTCTCATTAACTTAAAGAAAGATTAACTGGAGGAGAAATGGCGGTTTTAAAAACATATGATCAAAGGATATTGCAATTTGTAGGTTATGTTTACTGTTTACTTTTTTCCATATTTACGTTCTTACTGTTTACACTTTGCTATACATTTCTGAGTACTCTGCAAAATAAGAAATTATTATTACTAATCTACTATTAACTGATCGATATTCGAGCATTAAATTAATAAGAGTTTAATCTTCGATTAGCAAATATAGGTTGTTCTAGAAACTAAGAATGATTTGATTAAGTTTAATGACGGACTAAATAATTTAATCCCTGTTCTAGAAACCGCTCTCGGTCTACATTTGTCGTCAGCTGCAAGTTTGAATTTAATTTTCAAACTAAATACAAGGTGAGGGTGGCCTATATTTACCAAAATTTGAAGGTATTTACAAGAAAGTAAAGCGTATGATATGAAATTGTTAAAAATATGTCATTCGCATCACTGACAGCCGGTTTGTGGTCATTTAATTAATGCTCCAATAGTAAATGATAGATTAACTTAATAAATAAATAAATTTTGCATTCTATTTCTAGAAAATATTTAATCAAAGAATAACTAATCTCCAATTAACCTCTCATTAACTTTAGACGGATTAATTGGAGGAAAAACGGCTTTTGTCAAACACACGATCAACTATATAGTAAATTTTATGTTACAATGACTGTTTTTTTTTTTTTTTACTTCCGTAGTTACAATGTTACTGTTTGCACTGTGAGTACTGTAGGCTATTAATGTTGTGAGAAAAGAGGCTCACGCCTAGCGGCAGTGTGGGGCAGATACTTCCATATTAGGCTTAACACGCAAACAACACCTTTTTTATTAAATCTACTTGTAACCTTGAATTCTTCATCCCGAAAATAATAAAATTAATTTATAGTTCTAATATTTAAACAATCCAATTTTTTCTGTTAATTTTTCATCTGATCTATTATTATCATTATTTCTGAAACTCAAGAACTCATTGCAAAAACTTTTTAAAATAAATTTATACGATAATTATGATATAAGATAATTACATATACAATTTTATATTTATTATAAAAAAAACACACATGAAGTTTTATTTATTTTTAAGATTAATGATATTTACAGTTATTACCAATAAATAATTTGGAAAAAACTTGCGAACACTAAAAATGTAATGAATAAAATTGTATATGGTCAAATAAAACCGTACGCAATATCAAGCAAAAGAAAATTTTTAAACTGTTGTTAAATCATGATGAAAATAAAATAAATTGGTTCAACAAAAAGTCGCACACGAACCTTTGACGTTGTAAATTTTGTAAACTCTTAAATTAATAAGAGTTTAATTTTCGATTAGGTTGATCTAGAAACTGAAATTGACCGTCTTTGTGTGTTTCTAAATAAACTGATTTTTCAAAGAAGACTTACTGTATGGTATTATTCGTAATACATGGTTTTATATGAGATTTCAGCAGACCCTAAAGTAGTAATATATATATATATATATATATATATATATATATATATATATATATATATATATATATATATATATATATATGTGTTTAACGTCCGACTATTGTGCACACTTGGGCTAATGCAGACTACAGTAATCTATATTCAGTTTGGTGTAGCCTAAATAATAATTGCATATATACAAAATTATGACAAAGTGACTTGACTTGCATGGAATCATATTAGCAAGTTTTGACGGGAAGCAGAGACGTGACAAAAGATCAGGCCTCTGGCAAATCCTGCGGTTGCATCACTCTTGGTTAGACAATTTGACGGAAATAAGGTCTAACTACCTTCTGTCACTGCCCTCTTCTTCATACTTGCATGATTGTAATAAACAGCAGAAAGGAAAATAATAAACGACAATAAAACTCTAAAAATATTATGTAAAGACTGTTTGGACGTTCTTAATTGGAAATTATTAAGCATCATATAATTTCTAAAAGAGTAGAAAAACAAAAAGTTAAAAAAAACAATGATAATGTATAAATTCAAAGAAAAAAAGACTAGTTGTAAGGAAAAAAGAAATAGATCAAAAACGCATTATGTAAAACTTCGTCTCCTATATCAACAGTGAATAAAACAGGTATCATAACAGACTGTACTAAAAGTTTCAAAAATGAAAAAAATGTGATTTTTCAGCACTTATCTGCGGAATTACATCAGGTGATTCTATGATTACAAGCATATTTAAATATTTATACTATTACTGTTAAAAAGTTTTTTTACAGAATTTTTAATTTCATTTTTTCCAGTATTAGGCTATAATTACACACTATAGTTATACTATAAAGTAAGATATGTAGTATACATGTATAAATAAGTTTAACTAAATTGACATTAGGATGGAAGTTTCCCTAACTGAATGTAAAAAGTAAATATTTGTTTAACTTAAACAGTGAAGTTATGTACATGAATTTTGTATAATATTATTACTACTATGTCAAATATTAAACAGATATTTAAAGTTTTTTTTACAACCTATATTGTGCATAAAAATTGCCTTTGTTTACGGTGTATAATGTCATTAGCATGAATAGTAATTTGGTAAAAATCTTTTGAAAAATCAGTATGATTTTTTAACTTTTTTTCGATATTCGACCCGGATTTTTAGGGACGTAGCGACCCAAACGTTTTAAGTTCTTATCGATCTTGATGAGCAAAATTTGTTCAAAAATGTTACAGCCGATTTTGAAAAGTCCGATTTTTAACAGTTTAAAATGAAATATGTGTACCGAAATTTCAACTATACATAAATATAATCACGTCAGGGCAGCATATCATAAACCACTGAAACCTTAAAGAAAGAAAACACTCACAACCCATTTTAATTCGCAGTCCATATTAAATTAAATATAATGTTCATAATAATACTGTAACCATCATTTAAGCTTAAGACATTTTCAAATAAACATAAATAAAAGAATTACCTCAATAAATGATCAATTTATAAGAAAAATAAAGAAGAACTAATAGTTTGTAGAGGAAGAACAAAAGGAAAAAGAAGAAGGAGAAAACTCAACAATGAAGACGCCACTGTGAAGTTTATGATTCTGGTTCAAACATTTGAAGAGAGAAGTTCAACATTTACACAAAGGAGATAATTAAGCATCAGTCTAACAAATTAAGAAACCAACTTGAAACTGCACTACAGCATCCATTTTATTTAAGATTCCGTTTACAGAAAATAACAGAATAATATACCTGGTAACGTAATTGTAAGCTTTAAAAGCTTAGTGACACTTTTTAATACTACAGTCAAAATTCCACCAATGGCTTTTTAAATCAAACTTGAGGACATAATTAATCCAAAAAACTTATAAACATTTTTTTATAATTACTGAAAATCTACATCCTGTTTTAAAAATAACCTAATGTACAACAGTTTAAATATAAAGTCATCATTTTCTTTTCTTGTTGAAAAAAATCCATAAATCATCTCAGATATTTCACCCACACATCATCCATTACGTTATTAAGTAAACTGAAATTTTAGTATAGTTTTTTAATTTAACTGTAAAATTCCATAAAGAGTTTGTTTTAGTAACGTTCAGTGATTCTTAATTTGAAAGCTAGCCGAGGCATAAAATGAACATTGAACCTGAAATTTGTAATTTGTAAATTTGTGTACAGACATATAAACAAAACAGACGGGCAGATGTCCACGTAAAAAATCACTTTTATGGAATCAGAGAGTATGAAAACGAATATTTTAAAATCTGAAAATCTATTTTGTTTATCACCAAACTTGCTTCATACGCTACTACTTGTAGTGGAAAGATCTTAAAAACAAACCTTCGCTTTACACCGGTTCAGCGCAAATCTTTTCCCCGTTCGCAAGAAGTGTAGAAATCATTTCTAAAGTTCCATATCGACATTGTTACACCAATTAAAAACTTTCTTCGTATACAAAGTACAAAGGGAAGCGAAACAATACGCTGTCGTCTCATTTGAAACAAAATCCGCGGACAAAATGTAAATTTCTCGCCAACTGTTCCTGACCTCTCTCGCCCTTGTATACATAAAACACAATGAACTCTACATATAAATTACCGGATTTACAACGTAAAGAATGACCACGACAGAAAAAGGTGCTATAAATTACGAAACAGTAGGTTTTTTTGTTGTAACAGCATTACTAAACATAATATTACACACAGGGGACTTAATTACCTGAACCCGTAAATCTTGTTCACAGTTTAAGTACTGCAAGCCCATAAAACAACTAATTTGACTTCTCGATTATACAAAAAAGTCCCTTTTAATGACTTAAGAATTTTTTAGCGAATTCCCATGGAAAAATTAGGTACTGGAGCGGCCATATGGGAAGATGTAGGCACGGAAATGAGCGTCAAAGCTGACCTCTTATTCACTTTTGGAAGGGCCAATAAAGTTGTGTGTGTGTGTGTGTGTGTGTGTGTGCGCGCGCCGCGGTTAGTTTTTTTATTGTAGCTTGAAGGATAAACACGATATCGACAACACAACCGAAAACATAATTTCCTGGTCTACCCACATCTACGATTAGGGTAATTTCCGGTTTTGGTCGATATATCAATTACCCTTCCAGCTACTGTAAAATTAAAAAATAACATTCTGTGTTAAACATTACGATTAAAACAACATCTCGGCCATAATAAAGAAACACAAATTTTGTATTAAAGTACAACAAAACGCTTCTCTGTTCCAGCGCCAAAATGTTACCGCCCTGAGCATTTTGAGACAACAGCGTTAACATGCATAATGCTGTTGTGATGAGCACACGAACAGCCAATGTAGGATATTATAAGACCCGATTTGATTGAAAAGCAAGGTGTACTTAACTGGAGGGAGATTTCCGACAATTTACCGGCTGTTTGGAAAACTGCATTCAATTACTTTTGACTTAGTTGCAATCTAAAACGATCGGTGGAACAAAACCTTGACGAAATAATGTAGCAACAATGTTTGTTATATATAAAGTGTGTGTCGGTTGGGTATTGTACATATGGCATACATTTTATATTTTTAATTTGATTGAAAATTCAGCCGCCTCGGTGGCCTAGTTGATAGCGTATTAGGCTTTCACCCCGAGGACCCTGGTTCGATTCCCGGCCAGGGATTTGCATTTTCATACACTAGAAATCATCCCATCGTTTGCAATAGCCAAAGTGTGCACAATAGTCGGACGTTAAACAAAAAACAGAAAACAAAAAACAAAACAAATGATTGAAATATTTGTACATTCAATGTAAGTTTTCAATACAACACTCATGCAAATTTTAACGCTGATTAAGACTGTCATATTTACATAGGTGTAGGAAAATTTGGGCATTTTTTAATATTGTTGAATGAAAGACATTCTGAAACGAATTTCACTGGGTAACGATCTTGTCCTACAAATTATTAAAATTAATTTGTGTGCCAAATTTGAAATACATTTTAAAGGTCCAATCAAAAAGTTATACAGGAGTCACATCTCATGGTTCCACCCTGATATCAACTCTAGTAGCTTATTTTTCAATGACTGGGAATAAATGAAAATTTGCTTATATAATTTTCATTGCATTTTACAAACTCGTGTGCGATTTGAACTACTAATCGCCAACAAGAGAAAACGTTAACTATAAATCTGTAGGACCACGTCTCTTAAATGTTTAATGAACTGATTTTCCGGTTTTTTTAATTCAGTAATTCCTGTTTACACAAGCACTGAGCGTGTCTCATTATTATACATTTATTTTCAACGTACTTCAAACTTAAGTACATCGTACAACTTGGTACAAACGGATCGGAAAGTAAACGCCCCGTTATAGGTGTTTATTGCGTTCAGTTGCATTAAACTAAACACTGAAGACATTTGTGTTGCCATGGCAACGCGACCTGGAGGTAAATCAATAAAGAATTGCGGAACATCAGCTGTAAACAGGGATTGTGTACCTTGCCGCAAAGCTACGCCATTCCACTCGACTGTACAGCCCTACCATCGTGCAGTCATTAAGTTTTAATTTCTTACAAAACGAAGCATTTAAAAAGAATCGTACACAAATCGATTCTGATAGAAACATCCGTTTTTTGTTCTCCTGCGTCAAAATGTCTGTGCACATCGCTTAAGACTAAACGATTTGACAAAATTCTATTAAATTTAACACGTTTGCTCATATCTCAGGACCACATTTTAATAAATAATATAAAATAAATAAAATAGGATCATTTTTACTTGAGAAAAAAAAACAATTAGGGATTAACAGAAATCAGATACCATAAAAGTTTAATAACTTTAACTAAAATTTACCCGCACACGTAAGTATAGATCACTATCCATCCAGAGAGAGCATTAATTTTTCAAAATTGTATCAGAATTCGGTTCAAAGTCAATAATGAAAATTCAAGTACAGAAATAAAAAAAACCTTGACTATCGTATGAGTTTTTCCGATCTTCACTGGAAACTTAAAGAATTTGTATACACATCCAAAATGTCAACACAATCTGTCATTAATGGATTTTGAGAGCTTAGAACGGTTATTCGATATGACAGAGGAAAATAGCAATGACGTCAGCATTTTGGTTGTATGCTGAAATTGTTTATTTTAAATAACGTAAGTTCGTGCAACGATTAGGCCCTTCATTAAACACACGAAGTATAGCCAGCCAAAAGTAGATGGATATAGTGAACAAATAGATTTTGAGATTTTTATTAATATACCAAATTTAAAAAAGGTTTTTATTATATATAATATATGATTGTGTACATCTATAAAGTGTTTTTGTATACAAATTGCCGAGTCTTTTGTTTATCTCATATAATGGGATCAATATTTCATATATTATTACGTTAAGGATTCCGTTCAGTTTTGTACAAAAAAACAAGGACCTGCGTTTTTGAAGCTGCATATATAGGGTACTTACAGGTTCGTCAGAACACCAGGGAACTCCCATGCCTCATAAGTTTCCATTTTAAGGCTTTACAACAAAATAAAACCGTTAAAAAGTGTGTCAACAAAAGTAGTGAGGATATATGTCACCGTGAGGAGTGCAGCACACTCCAGCCTGTGTACCAAAACAGCTGACTACTAAAAAAAACTGTTGAAAGTAATATTTAAATTATTACTGTGTCCAAGATTTCAATAATTATTGACCGAATCACTTTTGAATGCAGAATCGGTAAGACAATCTAGGCCAGTTCTAATGTGTAAATGTTATTAAATAAAGCTGCTTTTAGTAAACAGTTAATACTGTAGCCTAACTTGGTATGTAATGTAAAATCCGTTTATAGGTTTCATTTGTAAATATTTCAATAAGGTACAATGTTAGAATTCAGTCATTAACGTAAACATAACGAATGACATTGCTTTATTTAACAGGTCATGTAATTATTAAATATAACTATGTCTATCTAACAGAAGAAGAGGTGCTATAATACTGCTCAACGTCTTGCTATAGATTGTTGTAAATTATTCTTTTCTATTTTCCATTAACTGTCAAAGGTCGCACGGGCCCACTAGTTATAAATTTTAAAATAGATTTTTTTCAAAATAGGCTTCAACAATTTTCATAAAATGTAGTTCACACGTAGATACTTTAAGAAAGCGCTGGGTCGCTGTATCTCCAAGTTGCTGAGATATAAAACATTGACAGATTTTTTTTTTTAATTTCCTCTCGACCCGTAATATTCTTTCGTTTCACACTTGGCACACTGAATTACAAATGGTCGAAATTTCAGCTAAATGTGACCTTTCTGCGATTTTCAGAATTGAATATGAGAGTTTGTGTAAAGTTTTGCACAATTTATTGAATTTTAATTGTAAAAGGCCAAAATATCTGCACATTAAAAGATTCGTTCGATTTCATTATTGTTATTTCAGGACATCTGCTTATATCACGTCAAGGTTAAATGACGAACCGATTTTAAGAAATTCGTATGTTTTTTACCGATACCTCTGCAACCGGTCTGAGAGATAGCGACTTTACGTTTTGTTTAGCTATCTGGCGGACTGTATTTCAGCAGAATTTGATTGAAGTAGTAAAAACCAATTTTCCGAACACCAATTTTATTAATTTTCAAGGAAAGGGCAGTTCCGAGATAAGAGTAGAATACGACGACTAATTTTATCGAAATTTTTCACTTTGTTTAGTTTTCAGCTATGAACATACTGCACATACATACATACAACACACAAACAGACGAAATGACATTCAGAAAAGCAGACATTTTTTTTCTTAATCAGCGTAAGTATAAACGGATGCCACTACAAAATGTGTGGAAATACAAATTTCTAATAAAAAATCATCTTTCCTCCCTTGTACCAGATAGATAACAGTTGCTAAATTAATAAACTGACTAAAATTTGAAATGTCGACTGGAAATATAACTCTGGGATTTGTTTTAATTGGTTGTACGTTTTTACAGTGCTGTATCAGCAGTTAATAAAGTTTCGCTATGGGATAAACAAACGACAAAGTATTGAAATATCAATGTAGATATTTCAGTTCAGATATTTGTACCGAGTAAATAAATAAATAAAAATATTGGAAAAAATCCATGCAATAGCAAATAAACCACGCTACTAAGTCAATTTCGTCCAGATTTAATATAGATTAAAGTATTTTGTTCAGAACTCAAAAAAGGATTTTATTTTATTTTCTAAGTAAATTATATGGAAACAGTAAGGTGAATGTGAAAAATCGTTCTTGAGATTAAACGATTTTACGTCAGAATTAAAAAAAATAAATATAAAAACAAGTTTCAATTTTTTTTACAGATTTCGAAATAATTCCGTTGTTAAACCTGAGGTAACTTATGATAGTGAAACACTCTTCAAGTTGAAGATTTAATCAACAACTGATAAACTGCAGAAAGCAGATAGAAGGCTCATCACAACAATCATTAACAAGAAACACCAAGTGAATGACCAATGGAGATTACTACCGAAAGAAGTGGTATATTGAGAAAATGAGTCAATAATAGACACTATGCGGAAAAGGAGAATTGCTTTTTTCGGCCATATAGCACGCCTTCCTGAAACCCGACTGGTGAAACAGCTATTTAGCTATTTCTGGAAGATTAAAACGCAGAATAATTGGTTCAAAGTGATTTAGAAGAGTTAACTTTGACGGTGCCTCAAATTGAAGGTAGAGCAGATAAGGGGATTCTAAGGAATAAATATCTGCGATTCAAGCTAACAACATTTGAACGAAAGACCTATACCATAACTGATGAACAAAGGGCAGCCAGGTCAGACAGGATGAAGAAATTTTGGAAACGGAAGAAGAGGCTGAAACGCCAGTCTCTCAATAGCGATGTTGGACTTGGAGGCGTATGGACTGATTGATGTGCTCCAATGAGAGCGTAAACTAAGGAACAAAAGGAAGTGCTTTTTTCTAGTGAGTGTGTGCGTGTGTGTGTGTGTGTGTGTGTGTGTGTGTGTGTGGGCGCGAGTGAATTTAAAATGGTATTTTATGTATATTTTAATACTGATCACAACAGTGCAAAGGTTGTAAAAAAAGTTGATAAAAGTACTTTTTTATGTATGAAATACGTTTAACAGCTACTAACCGTTACTTTGTAAAATACAAAAATGTAACGTATTATGAGTGAGAGTGCGTAGGGCGCCTATTTAAAGTTCAAATGTATTTATTAACATTTTAAAATTCGCGTAACTCTAACATCGAAACGACGCGACTTCTGCTAGCCTTATAAACTATGTACGATGGTTGAAGACAAAAGTTCTCTTCAATTTCGTCCAGGACGACCAAAGGATCTTATCCTGTATGTAAGTGTAAATTTTTAACGTACGTGGATATAAGGTAATCTATATCTACTCAACATCACCGCTGGATTTTAAAATGTCTAATTATATTTTAAAACAAAATTAATACTGAGACGAAAATTATATCTGACGCTAACTAGTTCCCTTTATTGAAACTACATTAATTTACAAACAAAACACTTTTACATAGAACATTCATGGTGAAATCGTTTGAATTTCCCGAGCATCGTTGGGCGGTATCGGTAGCGTATTTTACCGCTAAAGTGCAGAAATCAGTTATTCTACAGATTACCTAATGTGTCCGTTAAAGTGCCGAAAATCGTTTCATTTCTCAAATTATCAAGGTAATCTGCACATTACCTACTAAGCACTCGTTAAAGTGAAAATAAGGAAGAACAACGTTTCTGTACGCTTAAATTAACAAAATGTTATTTATTTATTTTTCCATATCTAAAGAATCAAGTTCATACAATCAACAAACAACTAACTTTTGATCTTTACGATACGGAAGCCGTTAATGTGAACATTATTTGGGTAAAAATACATAAAACTCTTAATTCCGCACATTAACGGATCAAATCAGTTAATCTACAGATTAACTAGGTAATGTGCACATTAACGGCGGTAACATAATTAAATTTCTAACGACTATTGAAAACGTGATTCAGACGCCTTGCAGAGTTCAATTGAACAGGTTAAAATAATGATTGCAGGTCTAGGTTTTACCGTGATGGTGGTCTATTAAATATATTTTCTTCGCTAATAAATTCACTACAGTTCTATAAGTTTTTCAAGTTACCTATTAATTAAAAATTTGTTACTGAAAATCTTAATTTTACTTAAAATGTTTATATTTAGTAACAGTACTAGGAGAGAAGTAGTTTACATTATAAACATAAAAAAAACAAAATATTATTAATTCTGTTAAAACGGAATACAATTATTACCTAACTCAATAAACGGAGAGAATGTTAAGCAAGTTAATATCAACACCAGTAACTTTGTAAGAAGTGAAGCAGCTTCAATTTAAATTTGTTAAGTTGGCAACACTTTATGTTCCAGACAACTGCTTGACACATTGTGACAGTAACAATTCGCCGACAATATTACACCTCAAAACCTTAGTCAACTGAAAGCAAATTGTATTAATAACTGCAGTAACTTTGTAACAAGTACACTGGCACTAGAAATTCTTGTTCGACTGGCAACGTCTTGTATTCACGACAACCGCTTGATACATTGTGAAGGTAACAGTTCTCCTAGATTTCATTAGGGTACACCGCAAACCGTAGTTAACGAAAAGCACAGTGCACAACTGAAGTAACTTTGTAACATGTAAATTGGCAATCCTTTTTTGTTAATTAATTTTGTAACGTCTTATATTCATTACAGTTGCTTACGTTGTGTCTAAGATTTCATAATGGTATACCGTAAAAAACAAAAAGCAAAAAATAACTCCTGTAACTTTGTATTATGTAAAGCGATAATTATCCTGTTTGTTAATTTTGTAACGCCTTATTTGCATCAAATACAAAAGGCAAAAAGTTTTGCCCTTTACCACAAAATTAAAAGAAAATAATTTCATAATAAACCTTTAAGTATTCCTCACACCTAAAAGTTTTTCCAAAGAAATTAGCAATATTTAACGGACTACTAAATTCAATGGTTCTGATCCAGAGGTCGCTAATATAATTAGGAAATAGAAACTGAACGTTGCTTGGAAAATTCCACGACAATCCAACCAGAAAAAAATTCGTCTTCCTTATGACGCTTCTCTTACAAAATGTTTTTTTTAACAGCGGCTCTGCGACCTCCCTATCACTTCACCTTAAACCGACTCCAGTACCCTTAACGAGCTCCAGAATCTTGTACAAGGTGTCGAGGTTGAAGCCTGATCTGGTTGCTGAGATCCAAACTACTCGGCAGAACCCTTCTTGTTAGTATTCTCAGAATACTAAGCATGAAGAGTGGGGAGGTTTCAAGTACGAAATGTCGTTACGTAGCAAGCAAACCATCATCAGGACGGCACATAGTATCTAGACCCTTTAATGTCAACTTGGCCTTTGAGGGGAGAGATTGTGTGTTGGAAAAACTTGGGAGACATAGTATGGTATAGAGATGGCTCCAAGACAAAGTCAGGCACTGGTGCTGGGGTGTACGGTCTGAGACCGGGGTTAAAGAAAGTAATTACCCTAGGACAGCATACAACAGTATTTCAGGCTGACATAATGGCCATTAATGACTGTGTTCGGGAGAATTTGGATCGGGGCTTCAAGAAGGCACGTAATCATATTCATACCGATAGTCAGGCAGCAATAAAAGCACTTGTGGGTCCTATAATACAGTCCAAGCTGGTCTGGGAGTGTTGGAAGAACCTTGACATTCTGTCCCGGGATAACCGGGTAACTCTTCACTAGGTTCCGGGGCATAGGGGAGTTGAGACAGACTGGCTGGACCTGGATCTGCATCTGAGCTTATCGGACCTGAGTAAGATAATTTCAGGGATTTCTCTATCGTTGGCCAGGTCCGCTACCGCTATTAATCGGTGGATTACATGTCAACAGGTAAGATGGGACAACCTTCATGGGCATTCCCACAGTCAACGTCTCTTAAGCAAAGTTCCTTCTGTAGGAATCAAAGGGGCAGCAGATGTCCTGGGCAGAGCACAAATCAGGAGAATCATGGGGCTCATAACAGGGCACTGTGGTCTGAGGGTGCACATGAACAGGATAGGTGTATACCACGGAGAAACCGTGTGTAAATTGTGCAGGAAGGAGGAGGAAACTGCAGGTCACATAATTTATGATTGTGAGGCTCTTGTTAGTAGGAGGCTAGAGGTTTTTGGTTTCCAAGACCCTAGGGATCTTCAGCAGAGTGAGCTAGTCAGTGGGTTGTTGGAACTTACTAGGGGCACCAATCTACTGAACTAGGTATTTTAAGAGGTAAGTTGCACAATAGGTCAGTAGATCGCAGTGCCTGGGGTTGAACTATCCCTTCCTCTAGTAAATAATCTTAATCTTAATCATCATCAGGACGTATGCACATAGCATCTAGTATGAAGTATTTCTAGTATTTTAAATATCCGTACTAGGTGCACACTAGGGCTGAAAAATACCTAGTAGAGTTACCTTTCTGTACCGATATATACGCTTCATGACCAAGTGTCACTTCCGTTTGGTTTCCCTCTGAAGATGGTAGCTATGCTACCGAAATGTACATCAGGATTAAGTAAGTCAACTAGTTTGATATTTACTTTGTAATTATTAAATTAGTCTCTTTTCATATTGTGGTGAAGGGGTTTCCCTTTGTATTTGTTCGCAGTGCTCCTTGCATAACTGTACCTTATTTTCCAGACAACTTGTAAACATACTGTCAGTGACGATTCTCCGAGATTCCGTTACGGTACATCCTAAATTTAGTTATAGAAAATCAAAACGTCTGACACGTTGCGACAAATGCAACATCAGGCAGTTCAACACACATTACAACATGGCAACATGTTCACTCTGTTATATACGGGCCTAAAGCTAAGCCTTATAACGTTTACACGCACGGGTGGGTGAAGTTGCTTATTTAAATGCCAGCGGAGGACACATTGTCACTGCCCGACCAAAGTTCAGCCAGTTGACATTTCCCGCACCGTCGAGATTTGAGCCTCATTAGTCTCACAAAACTTTGTACCCGGTCTGGATCGATCATGTTTTAGGCTTTTAGGCACAAAAAGAGTTATCATGCCAAACTTACATAGTCCGATTCGATTCTAACTTTGGCACAAATCTTGGTAATGAAATCCAGTGAAATCAGTTTAACAGCTTCAAAGTGACAGTCATTCTAATCTTACCTATATCATCTTATGTTTTCAATACGGCGATGATAACCTTAAGGGTTTTTCGCCGGAAAAAAACTTGTTCAATAAATGTACAAAAACAATACATAAACTTTCATACGTATTTGTTTTCTAGGTAGAGAAGCTTCGAAAAAAGTAGGCAGTCGTGGGACTGGCCGACAGAAGTCCTTCTTTTGGCATGCCTGACTGTATACTTCTTTCACTATTATGATTTAATTAGCTGTTACCCGTTGCGGCTTCACCCGCAATTGTAATGTAGGTAATAAAATTTACAGTCGATTTTCAAAATCACGAGTACGTTCATTTCAGTTTAATATATTTCTAAACACAATATTATATGATTTTATGGTTTTTTGCCAAGACATACATTTTTGCTACTCGACACTAGAATAGGCTATAATTGATCAAGGGAGAAGCACGGAGTCCCAAATGTATTCCTGCTACTCTTAATATCTGACCCTGTGACTTAGTAATTGTCATTGTAAATGCCAACTTCAATGGAAACTGCAATATTTTAATTTAGAAAGGCAGGCTGTTTGGAATTATAAGATTGTTTCAATTAAAATCATTGCAAATGTAAGCTTATAAACAATAATTTTATAATAAATAATAACAGGGATTCAGAATTTTAAAACGGGAATATATCTACGTCCATCTCAGGTACCTAAACCATGTTCATTTTAAATTTCATCTCAATCGGTCCAGTAGTTAATGTGATTGAATAGCAAACAAAAAAAAAACACACACACACACAATCTTTCAAATTTAAAATATTATATTAAGAAGTATAAAATATTATTAAAACGTCACTGTTGTTTATTATTATTAAAACATATCATAATTACACATATGTGTACACATAACTACACATATCACAAAACTAAATACCAAGTAATTCAGTTGGACTGGGTAAGTAGTATAATGGCATTAAAATATTTATTATTCGCACCTACCAATATATAATAACGTATAAAACGTCACTGTTACACAGTTAACAACATACAAGTTTTCACTTCAAAAATATATTTTCCCGTGCAAAACGTACATCCATACCCCGCCATAAGAAGTAGTACGTAAGTATATGCTATATATATATAAACAGAGTCAAGCACTTCAAATATCTGGGAGAAATTCTTGAACCTACAGGTGGCGAGAAGGCTGCGCAAAAGGTTCGGTTACTGAGAATGAAGAGGGCTCTTGGTATAACGCGTGATATCTACAATAAGAGATGTATGTCGACGCACACAAAAATCAGACACTACAACACAGTCATAAAACCGGAGGTATTATATGCAAGCGAGATGCTAGCACTCCACACAAAAGCTACCATGGAGGGTATTTTGAAGGAAGAACGCAAAATCTTGAGGAAGATCCTTGGCCCGAGATTAACAGAAGATTGATACAGGTTGCACTCCCGGAAGACCACAGAGAAGATATCGAACCTGGAAGCAGATATCAGAAGAAGGATGCTTCGGTTCTATGGACACATCAGTAGACTCCCAACAACGAGACTTGCCAACAGAATCCTTAAGTATATACAAGGTGTCAAATCAACAACGTCGTGGATCGCACAAGTCAGAATAAACCTACATGACGCAGAAATAGACTCAACAGACGTTGAAGACAGGAACGCATACAGGAGAAAGATGCTCGGTTGGAAGGTCCCAGAGAATGATATCCCAAAGAGAGCAAGGGTAAAATGGACGGAGGAGCGGAAGAGGATCCATGAGATGAGGGAGGGTGGAGGATTAGAAGGAGCAAGACATGAGTCGGAGTGCTTTGCGTGATCCAACAGGGTCTATACGCAGATAATAATAATATGTAGGCCTATATACTGTTCTTTGAACTGCTAGTTTAGGCATAGAAAAAAAATGATTGAAAAAATTATGCGCATGCGCAGTTAGTTATAATCGGAATAATATTCAGATCCCACATCTGGATTTGGTGATGTCCAAAAACACGCAAAACAGTTCTGCACAGCTAATTCCGATTTTGAATTTTTGAATTTTTATTCCAAAATCCATCCATGGGATGAGGGAGATGTGTAGGACTAGAAGGAACAAGACATGAGTCGGAGTGCTTTGCGTGATCCAACAGGGTCTATGCGCAAATAATAATAATAATAATATATATATATATATATATATATATATATATATATATATATATAAGAGCGTGATGCATGACGGCAAACTGAATTTTTCCCCGTGCAAAACATACATCCATACACCGCCATAAGAAGTATTCAATCAAAAACACAAAATACAGGGTGAAGCAGGCGAAGGTGACGATTTTAAACTTTAAATAATTAAATAAAAAAAAACACCCACGCATATTGTTTTACAAACATTAAATTCACATTGGGATCACATTTAGTGAAACCTAATTTCAGACAAGTGACGTTTGTTTGATGCAATGTATTGAGCAATAAAATTTTACGTCACTTTTGGCAACAGTTGTGTCCTTTTTACCTCAGTTAACTGCGTTTTCATACATCGACAGTGTAAAACGATTGCAAACATCTCGCACTCCTTCAAGTATCCCAACAGAAAAAAATCAGCAGACCTGGGAATATATCAGAATATATTCCCAAAACAATAATTAGGATTGTTTGATACAGTTTTTGTAAATATAACATGCTAACCGTTATATTTATATTTATATTATATTTATATTTCTACAGAGCTTTCTTGTAGAAACATTGAAAGTTCTTGCGTGTCTTCGCGTAGATAGAGTCGGACTCTACAATAACGCAGCCGCCTCAGGCAGGGTATGCATTATTTACGCAGTTTTAAATATTTTGGACATTTACCACGCCTCTTCTTCAACCAGTCAGGAATTGTGTTATGTGATAGAATTAACCCTCTTCCGTTTACACCAATTGCTGCCTTACCGGATTATTTCTGGCATAAAAAACTCGCTGCTGTATAGTTCAAATATGTTAAATCCACATGTATTACATCCAAATCCATTGCTGATTAGCTGATAGAAGTTAAATTTCTTTCGGTGCCAGTCTAGTCCGTAAGCCAACCGACCTTGGACCGTTGCGCCCTCATGCGGAAACCCAAACTTGAGATGAAAGAAGAAAATAAATTTGAAAACAAATAACTAAAAAACTATGTAAAATCGTCCTCAGTTCTACGTATCTAAACATGTAGACAGGCGAACAGCATGAGAAACACGGAGACAGGCGAACAGCATGAGAAACAAGAAGACAGGCGAACAGCATGAGAAACAAGAAGACAGGCGAACAGCATGAGAGACACGGAGACAGGCGAACAGCATGAGAAACACGGAGACAGGCGAACAGCATGAGAAACAAGAAGACAGGCGAACAGCATGAGAAACAAGAAGACAGGCGAACAGCATGAGAAACAAGAAGACAGGCGAACAGCATGAGAAACACGGAGACAGGCGAACAGCATGAGAAACACGGAGACAGGCGAACAGCATGAGAAACAAGAAGACAGGCGAACAGCATGAGAAACAAGAAGACAGGCGAACAGCATGAGAAACACGGAGACAGGCGAACAGCATGAGAAACACGGAGACAGGCGAACAGCATGAGAAACAAGAAGACAGGCGAACAGCATGAGAAACAAGAAGACAGGCGAACAGCATGAGAAACACGGAGTTGTACATTCTAAATTAAGTAGTATATAGGCGACCTTCAACGTAATAGTCCAGCAAAGCTAGTTCTTCACAGACTTCATGTAACGAAAGTATAATTTTTACATTTTACAAAATATTGGTAGCACCTTCAAATTAATTTTCTGATTCACGCTTGTGTAAAATACGATTTTATGCCTTTTTAAAAGCAAAACAATATTTACGTCTCGCGCGGACGTAAAGTTGCATTTTATGTTATAGGCCGTTCTAAAATAGGAATGTTTGAAAAATTTCAGATTTTATTCTTATTAGTATTTAAATAAATTGGGTGATTGTGACGTAGCCTATTAGCATACAGAACCGACTATATGCACGTTTTATACAGCTTCTTACATACAAGGCACGCATAGCCGCCTCGGTGGCCTAGTTGATAGCGTACTGGAATTTCACCCCGAGGACCCGGGTTCGATTCCCGGCCAGGGCTTGGCATTTTCATATGCTATAAATTATCCCTGCATTAGCCCAAGTGTGCACAATAGTCATACGATATATTTTGCTTATGTACATTTTCCGTTCAATATATGAAAATATAATGTTCACAACACGGACTTACGGAATTCACAACCTCAGATCGGCTTGAGTCGACTCTTGGGGCGTAATTAATTTGGCATATATAAAATGCCTTTTTTAGATATATAAGCATTTATTAAATAATTCTTGAACGATAATTTTATCAATTTTCGCATTTATCGCATTTACTTACTTTAATGTAGGTTTCGTAAGAACCACCTTGATCTACGTTAAACTTCTACCCCTTTATCTTTTTAAAAAGGATTCAAAAATACATTTCTTTGAAAATTCATAATTGCGTAATTCAGACAGCAATATGTATCTAATTATAAATAATTTTAGAAATCCATCCTTAAAATATTCTGAAGTCTCAAAAACAAACAAATGTTAATTTTCTTCTATCCCGCTCTAAGCTATTACGTAAGTTTGAGGCCACTTAAGAAGCGTAAAGTCACTGTCCTCCGAATAATTAGCTCTGAAATCACCCGTCTTTGGTGTAACTCATGTTTCTTGGGTAATTAGAAAACCCACATCTGTCTTTGGTGTAGAAACGCGTCTTGTAACACACTGAACTGATTTCACGATATTTTTCAGCACAGTAAAAAACTGATTTGTGTTTCTTTACAAAGGAAACATTTTTTCTTGAAAAATCGTGTAAGTTAAAAAACAATTTACGGTGCGTTAAAAAAATGGTGTACAATCAACTTTGAACAGTACGCAATTAGACTCCTGAGACAGAATTGACTCTCTCGGGCCCCGACATATTGAGCTTATTAGTTGCGTCCTTGTAAGGATTCAAAGTCTGAGTCTTCCAGAATGGGCCAAATGGGTTTTGGCCTCTTTATTATAATTATTTACGCACTGCTGCCAACATGAACACTTCAATTTCCCGTGCTCCAAAAAGTATAAGCCTAATTTCTCAAAATCGGTAAATCAGATTTAGCTCGAATTGGTCATATAAAAATATCCATATGTCAAATCTACCACTGTTGACACAAACACACACACACACACACATACACAGGCGCGCGCGCACGCACACACACCGGTCAGGGCTTATTTTTTACAAAAATATTCCCGTGCCGTAATTTTAATTTTTTAATTTAAAGTTTATAATAATTACAATTATACAATTATAATTTTACAAATTTATTATAATAAAATAACTGCCAACATTCGAACAAATTCTGGTTAACCGATTTTAAGAATTTTCCGGATTATTTTCAGAAATAGCGAAAAAAAATTGTAAAATATTCTGTTGTATAAAAACCTAGTTTTGACTAATTTATCAAAGGGTAATTTTCCCACCAAGACATCCGATTTTCAGTATTTCCTTGTTATTTTCAACAAAATGTTTTGTGAAATTTCCTTTTTCCGTTCAATTCCATGGCACAAAAGACGTAGGCGTGTCCGAAGGCTTTTTGGACAAAAGCAGCGTCGTCAAGAATATGGTTTTCGTCACTGTGTTTTCAGCATTCGTGACCAGAGTTCGCTACAAGCCGTATCAATATGCCTGACCATGTTGGGGCCGTGACATTTTTGAATGCTTTTGGATCCTCTCGCGAGTGAAAGGAGAACGCTGGCCAATAAAAGCTCTAATTTAATGAAAATACGCATGCGCATTAGTACGTATGTTAAATTAAAAGATATTAGCACCTTTGTTTTAGGACTCCTAGACAGACAAGTTACTACGCGCAGTAATTAAAGTGTTTTACTGGTCTTGAAATTATTGTAGAAAACCTTGCAAAATCTTTGCACCTTAACTGTTTCATCTATTAAAACCTCTTTGTAGAAAACAAAACTTATTTTGAATCACGCACTACTATCGCGCTTCTACACTTCTGTTTTATCTTGGCTTCAAATGTTTTTACTTATTCTATCGTTTGGATTTCGTAAGTTATTGCAGAAACGCTGACAGAAAAATGGCGACAATTTAGCATCACCAGCGTTGATTAACGCCAGGGTTAATGTATACATTTCAATTTGCATTTTTCTTGCCTCCAGCAGCGGGGTGAGAGGGAAGGGCGAGAATAGCGTCATTACAGTAATGCTTGTAGCTGTACACTTATAAAAAGCAGAATGTGGCAGTATAAAGTATATACTTTCAACACTGTACTGACACGTTTTTAGGTCAATGTAGGTGTACTACGGTAACGCACCTCTATCGTCTAAACGATAATGCAAATATATGAAAATACCTTTCTAAATTTAAGAACATTATCGCATTTAAAGCCTTTGAAAATAGCATGAAATATTTGAAATTTTTCGGGACCTTAAAATCATTTAGAAATCAAGGACTATGCCACAACACAAGTTTAAAAAACTGAGACTTAACTCGCTCTTACTGGTTTAATTAAAATAATATTCTATGTTTGTAGGCCTAAAAGTAGTTTCATACTTCAGACACATATAGACAGTCCAAACCTTGTTTTTTTATTTAGTCTATTAAAACAGTAATTAATAAAAATTCAATTCTCTTTAATTTTAAATCAATACAAAAGATAATAATCCTTTGAAAAGAAAGCCGATCCTGGTGGCATCTATATCACTTTCTGAAGATGAATTTTGAATACACCATACTACATTCCTCCGAATTTCGCTTCTTTCAGTGATGCGTAATCAATATCACATTTTAAGAAAGCTGATATTTTTTAAGATGTCAGTTTAAAATGTACTTATTTTTATTTTCAAATTTTGAAAATGATATGACATGATATAATAAATTATATGTTTCCGTGAAACCAATTTAAATGCAATATAAAAAATCGGTGGTTACTGTTTGGTGTTTGTTGCACATTGCCTTGCTTTAAACTTGCTGCAACAACTTAAGTACATGTGCAGAACAGATATTCAGAACCTAAGCCCTTAAACCTTATTTTCTGAGACCTTTTCCTTTTGTTTTGGGTACTTATAGATTACATATGAAGAAAATTTGATTTAAATCGTGTAAGCCAATTTTTAGGAAATTCGACTTTTAACAAACGGAGTTTAAAAAATAAAAAAAACTGGAATGGGCAAACGAAATCTTCAAGCAAAATTCCATCAAAATCGGATAATGATTTCAGTCCGATATGCCAACGAGCGTGTACACGTAACTAAGTAAAATCCACTTTTTGGATTCAAGAGACTTGAAAACGTAACATTCATCATTATCTCAAGATCTATTTTTTCTCGATGGTCATATTCCCTTCAGTGAGAAATTAAAAAAGTAAATCCAAGACTACGGAGCGGACTTAAAACTTAAAATATAAAAATGTAAAACTTGCCAAAAATAATTATTGCAATGCCACATACAAACTGACCTAAATAAGACGATTTTCAAGAACATAGAACTCTAAACACACTGTATATCAAAAACATTAGAATGTTAACAACAAATAAGCTTGTACTTTTTTAACAAAATATATTACACAATTTTATATTTTAACGAAAGTGGGTTTTATAATAAATAACAGCTCACTTATTGTCGGTAAAAATGTTTAAAAACAACAAACAAAATGAGTGCGTAGCGGAAAGGGTTAAGGTATAAAATAACTTGTCGGGTTGGCAAGCCTGGCCGTGGCGCTAGCGCAGTTATTTCTGCATCACTGATAGTTTATTTCCCTCCCCTTCCTTGCCGATGTTATCGTAAAATAACCCCGGCCACGAGCCCGCAAATATTTCTGTTTCACATTTAAATTTCTAACTAATTTTATTGTGGCCGGTTAGAATTTTATGCTCCGTGTTTGAAGTGCAGTAATAGCACTGTATAAAATAAGCTGCCTATGCTTAGCGTTAGGTTTCAGGTATTACGGCCAAGAGGATTCAGTGTTATGTTCCTACGGTGTCGATTCGCCCAGACTTTATCACGCAAATCTCTCCCATGTTTTTTAGTAACTTCCTTTAGGCATTAGATAGCTATCAGAGTACATTTTACACTATCATCGTTTTTCTGTAAACCGTTACTAGTTTTTATTTCAAATTTTGTATACTAATTTCATTCATGATTCTATTTGTGTTATTAAATTTTGAGCGCATGTCATACCAATTTTTAAAAACTTTTTAAATTTTATTCATGCTCATAGATTCTGAGCGGGATTTCTAAGGGAGGTACCGACCCCATACCTGTTCAATACTCATTACTTAGGTACCTTGGCTACATTCTATCCAATTTTTAATTAACCAGAACTTATTTCCAAAATCATTAATTACTTTTATATCAGCTGCCCTTATTTTACGGGCTGCATGGCTTAATTCCTAAAACAATGCACAAGCAAATGATCAGAAACAGCTTCTAAGTTGGAACAAGAACAAAGTCAACCAACAAATTATTATTGTACAGAAGCACCATCGCGAAACATTTTGTATGTAAATACAACTAGACTCACTACACTCGCTTAGAACACAAACACCCCTCAGCCTCCACCCCCTAAAGCAAAGAGACGTACGATAAATCATCCCTCTTCAGCAAAACTCGACACAAATTTCACTTGCAATTTACCCTTCAACTGAATACTTCCTACAAATTGATTGGAGCGTGGGTGAACAGGGGGGATGAAATAATGTAGAAATTCTTGTTTAATGTGAAGGCACTGCGGGTGATGGATCTTCTATGATTTATGGAGTTCTGCAAAAATTGATTTTCTTTCCAATTTAATCCACTTTTTTACGAGTATTTATAAAATTAATGACGTGCAATTGTCGCATATTCGATTAGTATTCAAAATACACTGTTCGAAAATTACATAAATAAACACAAAATCGATCAAAATTCTCAAAAATGGTAATCAGGTTTTCCTCAAATATTTTTAATCGCTTATTTCAAACCGGTGTACTAAATTTAAAAATGAAAAATTATGATTTCAGTAAATCTAAAAAACAAACAAACCATGGTTAATTAATCTTACATAACAGTTTTTCTTAAACTTTAAAATTTGTTACAATGACGAGTGTATTTTCGTATTTGACCAATACAACAATTTTTCAAAATCAGTTATCAGAGATTTTGTTCATATTTTCACCACGATAAAGTTTTTCATACACTAAAGTCAGTGAAGCGACTTTGAAATAATAGAAATTTATTCACGAATAATACATTTCTTTTATTTGAAGTTCTGTATGATTATTCATACTTAAAATGAAGCTGATTTTTTCATACCTTCCTAACCTGTGTTCTTATGGAAATAACTGAATACGAATAATTGTGTAATATTTTTGCAATTAGGAAGGAAGGGTAAAAACAAAGGGAAAACCTGTCTATCCTTTTTCGATGATCCTGTATTTGAATAACGTTTTAAATTTACATTTTACACCGGTGTCAAATTAACATTTTAAATTTACACCGAACACCAAAACGTTAAGTTTAGCACCGTACAGTTGGCAGCAGAAGTTATGAAACTACGAGACGGCCGCTGCCGTTGGTACGACTGTTTCCGAACTAAAGCTATCAAGTCTTAACAATAACTTAAAAGTTACCGCACCGCCGAGCGCACAGTGCAGCGTGATCTGCAGTCGTCCTATAAACTTCTCGACTTAATGCAGGTCTACGTATGTAAGAAGATCTATGAAATTTCAGAAATGACTAAAATTAATGCAGTTCGCTGTAAATTTCTTCTACTCTGAATTTGTTTCATAGAACATGACTTACAAATCTTCATAAAAAATTATAATTGAATTCGATTTTAAGAAACTATGTCCACCTTACAGATATTTTGAAACGGTTCTTTTAAACCTCTTTCGCATAATTAAATGGACGGAAAATTTTGTACAACGATTTTGAACAATTATTTTTTTAAATGCTTTAATTTACCTATTGAAATTGATTTAATAACTACTCTGCGAACTTAAAAAACAAACAGTAACAAAAGGTCACTGAACTTCGCTTATGCGACTAAAAAAAAATCCAAATTGCAAGACCTCGTATCAAACAACCCTCCGTGTTAAAGGATATCGATTTGCCGTAGAGACTTTAACGACCGAATAGCAATGGAGTTGTCAAGTTAGAAAAGTTGCCACCTACCGCATACAGGCAAAGTTAATGGAGCAAGTCTCACCTGCAACAAAGGAAACAAAACATAAGGTTATAAAGTATTCATTACATCGCTTCATAACACAGTATAAAGTTAAACGAGTTTCTAAGTTCTGTATTGGCTTATCTGTCTTAGTTAAGGGTAGTTTAATATGTTGTGTGAACAGGATTATAAATGGATTGCGGAATAGTTTAGTCAAACACAATAGCAACTGTTTGAGTTTTATTCTCGTAGACAGGAAGATATCCAATTAAACAAAGAGAAAAGGAGTTTGAAACGGAGACGGAAAATAAAGAAAAGGAGATTTGTGAATATTTAAAACAGAGGTTACAGAAGATTAGGGAAAAATAAAGAAAGATAAAAAAAAGAAGGGAGAGGAAAACAAAGAGAAAATTTAACAAAACAAAGAGAAAAATTAACTGATTATAAAATAAGACTAACATTGTTATAGATGAGAAAAGATTAAAAAGATATCAACATATATTCAATGTACAGAAAAAGAAAAAAAGAACTAAATGTTTATTTTGTAAGCTATTCTTCAATAAAGGGCGATCTGCTTTTTGTAGCGCCCGAACTAGACTTGTTGATGTTCATACAAGTATGTTTAGTTATTTTAGGACTGTATGTGATCAAAATCGTTAAGGCTGGTTTTGAGAAAGTTCGATTTTTACAGTATTACAATGTAAAAGGTCTTTAAAAAATTGTTTGAAAGACTGCGAAGAATGCAAATGTTGGTGGAAAACCAAACCGACGGGCAAAATTTCATTAAAATTAGTCAATTAATTTAGATTCTAGCAAAATGTACAAACAAACAAACGCACGTCTTAGAGACTTCGTAGTAAAAACCGCATTCAGACACTCAAAGGCAAACTGACAGATCTACCGAGATCTTAAAATCGAATTTTTTACTTGTACTTCGTAAAATAACAAAATAAAATTCTGTTAGGCTTTTTAAAAGAATGAAAAATACTATATTCCCGATATAAACTATGGACATAAATTCCCAAACTATCGAAGCGAATAAATAAATGCTCGTATATCCTCCCCTTTTAGCCCAGACTGTCTGTCCGCATTCCATAACCCGCCTTCACATCGCAACCCTTGTTCTAAACTTTACACGACCTCTTCATGTAAGCTTCAACATGAAAGTGTAGTCACACTCGCAATGTAATATACCGGGGAGTTTTGCTGTGGAGTCAAGTTGCTATAACACATAATTACAGGCAATGTCTTCAAACAGGGGCGACGTAGTTTGCAATAGTTGGGAAAATAAATTTCGCTTCATTCGTAACAATAATACGCAACTATCTTTTCTCAAAAGAAACATCTAATTTCTAAAAAAAACACAACTGCAGGATTAGGGAGGAATGAACTTTTACCTAACCAACTTTCTTTCTATTTTAGTTCTTTTTTATATAAAGAACTGTTATTTTTTCTCATGTTCCATTACGTTAGGCTATTAAAAATGTATATAAAAATGAATATTTATAAAACTGAACTCTACTTGTACAGTGGAATACACTAAAGTGTATGAAACGTTTCGACTAGCTGTTAGCACCCCACTGAAGCCATATATGTTAACGGGGGATTCAAACATGACAGGACTACAGTAAAACTAGGGTGTTTTTTGTAACGTTCATATCTATTTCGTTCAACAATTTTGTCAATGTAACTGGCAGAACAAATCAAACATTTTTTGAAGGAAACTTCTTTTTCTGCAAAACTATGGAAGCAAGAAAAGCGACTTCATGGACATTTCTAGGGCTCGTGAAGGTACTGGTTGGTGAAGACTGGTTGGACTAGTTTGGCCTTATAATCGCGCTTTGCAAAAAACGCTACGCAAAAAATGTACACGGTTTTTTCAATTTAATAATTTTTACTATTTAAAAAATTTGTCTTCACAAAGCACGTATATGACGAATAAAATGAATCATTGTTGATCAAAACTGGTTAAGCATTTACGCTGTAGACACATAACGTTTACATTTACCAAATTTTATTGGTTTTTTACAATTTTACAAGCATACACCTACTTACTGTTGAATTTTTTTAATAGAAAAAGCCAATTCTGCAAATATTCTACAGCAGTTTAGATTTCAGACGCGTCAGTGTTGAAAAATATGGTTAACAGTGTTACATTCAAATCGATTTGTCTACGCTCTGGCTGTACGTAAGAGGATTTTTTTATACTTACCGCTTTGTCACGCCCCTTGAAGCAACAGTACTGCCAACTTTATAAAAGTTATTGATACCTGAAAATTGCTAATCATCACCTCCCATGTGTGTGTGTGTGTGTATGTGTACATATGACACCTGACTCGCTCTATTTAATTCCTCTTACCCGCTTTTCGGTGCCCGTAGTAATTAGTTTTTTAAATTAAAAATACAAAACTGTGAACAACAACTTGCCATTGTTCATTCAACATCAATCACAACATTTTTTAAAGAAAGTTATATCTCTAACGTTTTTACTTTATTTGAAAATAAATATATACTTGAAACGTCCTTATTTTCTCTATATTTTCACTTACGCACATGAACAAAATTGCTAAACATTTTCGACTTAAATCTAGACAACAGAAGAGTATTACCGATTGACCAACACTGATGTGGACATTTAATCGAAGACGAAACCAATAAGGAGGCAGAAGACAAATTAGAAACGTTGCTCTATCAACTGCAAGATACGTTTCACCTTAGTTTACATTAAACATATTCGTAACAAAAACATATAAACCCTAAGATAGTTTATTACGGGACAGTAACAAAACTCCTTTACTGTTAATAACAAATAAATATTAACACTGGATACAGGTAGACAGAGTAGACTTAGATTACGTAACGATAGAGTTGGATTCCACCCCACCCCTCGATGTCTAACTGCTTCTCTATTTATAAAAACCCAATCACTTTTATATCGACTCTACCAGTAGCTCCAGCGTTTCTATGGCAACCGTCATAATATTCCCTGTAGTGCTCCTTAACTAGGCTTTAATTGCAATGTTCTTGGCTGCCAGCTCCAGAAGGTTTAAAAGCTAATACTGTATTCTTAAATCGGGGAAAATTTGCAAGCTCAACCTCAACTCTTCAAAACCTACTCAAGGAAGTACGTTTACTTATATTGGCAAAGTAACATTTTCGTCATTTTTCCACGGAGGTTTTTCGAGTGATTATTTTTACGGACCTTCGTATTATATACAACTATTCACGTAAAAAGAGATTGTGTTGCAAGATAAGAGCACCATCTAATCTCATTCTTTGCATTAAACACAAACAAACTTTGCATACCGTAAGCATCTTTACAGCATTACGCACTTCTACACCGCATCCAAATGTAGTAAAACTGATTACGAACCTTTGTTCACTTTCTAACGACCGCCACTCAAAGCTAATTAAGGAAGAATGAAACAATAAAAACCTCTTCTTGGAGACGAAATTAAAGGTGGTAAAAATAAAGTTGACTTCCGTATTTAATGTTAATATTTAGGCAGAAACAAAAATGTACTACGCCAATAAAAATATGTATTTGGAAATTCAAAAACTCAAAATAAACAGACTAGTAGGACGTTTGCGGTTTCATAACCTGTTTCAAGCAGAAAGTTCTACCTACAACTCGCAGTCATCGATCTCTACTTTTCTTCAGCTTTCTTGCAAACACTTTCAACTGTTACTAAAAGACAAATGAGCAAGCCTCACTTTAACGAGATCCCGTTGAGCTGAATTTGCTTCGTGTTAGGGACTTGAGGACATCGGATGTGGTCCATATCCAAGATGGTGTACAGTTCACTGTACATGTACAGACACATGATGGCTAAATTTTGATTCTGCAGTCGTACCCAATGTTCACTATAAAATATTTCAATAATTCTGTTTTGTTTTTCCTCTTTCTAGTGTGATATTTACATTCCTCCAAACTGTTCTTCTTGTAGCACTTAACTCTGTTATACTGAGTGCATTACCTGCTTTAGTCAATGCTTTTAGTGATTTCGATGGGATACATTGGAAAGTGATTTCTTTGCCAACTCTAAAGCCCTGACCACTTATTTACTTAGGTTTCATGACCACTGACTGTTTCCTGTAAATTATAAACAGTTCTTTTCTTCAAATCTCAAACACTGTCTTGTTATATAAAACTGATATTCTAAAAATTAAATATCAAACAATACACAAACTTTCTTATATTCAATTAATGAAAAGAAACATTCAATTAATTTTTACAATTCAATTAAAACAAATATACTTGCTAATTCTGAAATCGTTCGTTTTCTTACACAATCGAAAAGGAAAACGAAAAATCGGCCAATATTTTTTCAAAATCAATCTGTCAGATTTTACTCACATTGTGGTCATTATAAAGATTTTTTTTATAAAAAGACATTTACAGTTAAGACGTAAACCAAAATAAGAGGTACACTAACTTTCTTACATTCAACTTTCTCCCAAAAATGTTCGCTCTGAAAGCAATCGAACCTACTACTGGTAAAACGCGAATAGGTCTGGTCTAATTTCTTAAAAAGGTTCATTACATTTTGATTATATATGAAGTATCATAACTCACTGTATGAAATTGGAAATTAAAAATAATTATGATTCTAGAGTAAAAGAAAAAATACAGCGTAAAGACTTTTTAATTTTCCTTTAATTTCTGAACCGTGGATCTTTCATTTAACATTTGCTAATACTGAATTAAGAGCGATTAATCTTCCTATTTTACTTAAATGTGAGCAAATCATGATTCGTCCGAGGGCTTGAAAACTATTTCTGAAGTGAAAACGTCTTCAGGAAGGCACAGCACATTTCAGTACTGCTGAAATAAGTCGAGTACTTCATTAATACCAGACCTATTTAGCACAAAATTGTTTAGTACGCTTATCTCGTAATTAAATATCTTGCATATTGCACATAAGTTAATTCATGAATATTTAAATTATTATTGAACGCCGTTCTTCTACATGCCCAATTCAACTATTACAATTATTATCGCATTAACAATTGCGATATATTATAAAAGATTGATATTTAACATCTGTAAGCAATATGATCTAGATAAGCGTCCATTTTATTTAATATCAGTTGTGTAAATTTATCAACAATATCAGTAATATAACTGGAAAATTGTATTACTGAACACTGAACAATAAATTACTTCAATTTTTTACCCCGACTGACATTTTTTTAATTAAAAAGAATGGAAACTACACCCACATGCTTGGAATTAATAAATATCAGCCAATTCGTTGAGATACCAGCGTCTTATTGTACATGACTCAGGAGACATGAACATGTTTAATATTACCATATTTTCTACTTGTTATTCGAAGAAGTAATTCATACTTCCAAAGGCGGGTGGCCACCAAATGCGGAGCGGACTACGTGTTCAAAAAAGAATCTTTTTTTAATATAAGTGGTCACTGAAAGCGTAACAAGCGGCATAGCTTCGACTCTGTCTAAGTTCGGTTATGAAACTGACCCCGCTTCCCTCACCACGGTGATGACGCCTTATCTTTATCTAGGTTACCGTTGTCTAAGCTACGACTTTTAAACACAGTAGTTCACAGAATCGGTTACAGTAGGGCTAATAATATTTAGATTTAAAAGATACAACGCGTTATTTAAACTGACTGAATTCAGCTTTCGATTGTCGTTCATCTTCATTTCGTTCCGCATTTAGTGGCCATCCGAACTTAGAACTGCCATTTTCTCTTCCCTGAACTAAAGGTAGATTTACAATTTTAGTTAAATATTTTAAAATCTGATTCCATCTGAACACAAAACTTTGTCAGTTCCAATCATTTCGTCCGAAATAAATGTTATATCATTTGGACGAGGCTGCTCTAATTGTTCTACTTGGTAACAATCACTGAACACAATTAAAGCAATGGTTGTGCCTAACTCGAATATTAAAACGTGGAACTCTGAAATCACTGGGCCATTAGCGTTCAATAAGCCTTGCATAACTTTGGGTGCAAACTAATTTGCCAGCATTTTTGTTCCGACTGTACTTTTTACATCCAACAGATTACAGACTTTTATTTGTACAGGAAAGCCTAAAGTAGAAATACATAGGGGACTTTTAATGAATTAAATTATTTATACTGTTTTCTTGTAAAATTGTATTCTATTAACGCATATATAGGCCTAAAAAAATTTATCGATTTTGATAAATTTTGGCATCCACATCTTGGAAGAATGTACACATTTTTGAAAAACAAGTTTACAATCTATTTTTTCTCAAAAACAACTATAAATACATTTTAAAAAAGATTTCCTCAAAATCACGTATAACGATTCTAATCAAATTTCGCAAAATGTGGTTTTTAAATATCCAAACAAAACGGATATGTCGCTATCACGTCAAAAAAGCCAGTTCGTGAGCTATTGACAAAAACTAAACACAATAGATCTTACCAGTATAAAAGGGAAAATGTAAAATGTAAATTATTTCTCGTTTACTAAATACGCATCAACTGACCAGACATTAAGGCTGTTGCTTGGTCTGAACTGTGGAGCTTCATGTCGCCAGCACGGAATGCACAGGCTACAGCCTCCGTGTATGACTTCCTTTAGAAATCAGCGACAATGGCGTTGCTATGACAACGAAATGACAAGACACAGATTCTCCCACCTTCCTGTCTGGCTTGAACAGGCCTGTTAGACTACCTTATTTATCCTATTTTACCGAAATACAGGCCAGCCTGTGTCAATGTTGCTCAAATTTAACATGAGGGCAAGTATTTTTCGTTCCTCGAGATTTCCATTTCCATTTTATTACAAAAAGCGCTTAAAACAACTTTTGGAAAATGAGAACGTGGTATTGAGTACATTTCAATATCGAATTCTGATTGGTCTCCGGCGTTCTGTTCAGTTAGACGTAGACAACCAAAATTTCGAACAGTTTTTTTCCTTTTATTACAAACGTACTTCACAAAGTAAGAAAATATAATGTACAGATATATGCCTTTGAAAACATATTTAAGTTACTCAGAATATGTCAATCTGATGGCTAGATGTCCGCTACATATAACCTATCTTCGACCGTATGACTTGCTATTTCATAATATACGTACTTAAAGATTTCATAAAAATCTTACAACCAATTTAAGAAATTAAATCTTCGCTTATACATAAAGCCGAGCCTATTTCAGCAATAGGCCTACATTTTATTCGGAGCCACTTATTTCAAGGATAAACAGATTGAACGTGGGTGTGGGAAAGTGTGAGCAATACTTGTTCGTGTACGTGGTCAGACAGTGGGCTGGGGGATTAAGCCAGAAGGACTTTATACGCGCCACCCCCTGCTGGCAGTAAGCCTAAATAGAAAGTTAACAGTTAAGGGTAGATATATTATTCCGCCATTGGGATTGTAAATACGCCTTTTAAATGTACAACTTCCTCAAACAAGGGCGCAACTGTCCCCAGTCCACTTTGCTAACACTGTTTGCCTTTCGAAAAAAAGAAATTACTACCAAAGGTTCACTGCGTATTTTGTTTAAAATAAATTTTCCAACTAAATTAAATGTGATATTACAAAAAAACTAATGGACGTTAAAATCAAAAGAACGGTTTCCATCGACAAAGGCTATATGATCCACGTCTAGATCGATGTCAGCGATTCAAATTTCTTAGCTCGCAGATTTGCAGTCTTAAATTTAAAACTGATGTTCAGTACAAGGAACGTCTAAAGCCAATTTAAAAATATGTAAGAACATATCCTTTCCTTTCGACATCATCTGAAGAATTTTTTATGAAAATTCTCTACTTACAGACGTGCTATTAGTGTTTTTTAAGGAAATTTTAATATAGCTACCATCAAAGAATCAACAAGATCCAGACCCGGAAATATGAAATAAACACCGATCTTGATATCTAGAACAATTTTCGAGCTACACAACACACACACACACACACACACACACACACGCGCGCGCGGTGTTTAAAAAAATCACCGACAAATTCGGTATACGGTCGTCCATGCAAAAGTAAAGAAAAAACGTTCCTATGAAGGTATGTCCTAAAATTCTTGATTTTCCGTCAGTCTATTTGCATACGGTTAAAAAAAATTACTCAACAACCGATTGCACTACACAAGTGAAAATGCACACGTTTACGTTGGCAAGACTGATAAGATGTTAAAATATTTCACCTATTTTCGAAATAGCGGCCATCTAAAATTTCTAAATTCAAATAATATTTTACAAAATATTCTGAAAAATAACCTTGTTGTTGTGATTTTTTTGGTTACAAATCTAACAATGTTTGTGCTCGAAGTAAGCGGGTGTAATACAACGGAACAAACAGTTGTATTAGCAAACAAGAGGATATGTTTTATTCCAACACTATACACAAATAGTGCAAATTGACTACAACAGGTTATTTTGCTAGTTTTAAAACAGCTGATCAGGCTATGTGCCAAAATATCTGCTGTTATATTCAATAAACAAAGTATTGTTGAATTTCTAAATATAATTCATAATTGTTTAAAACTTAACGATAACAATTCAAACATAGCTTCTTTTTATTATTATTATTATGTTAGTTTTGTTGTAACATAACATAATTTAGTGGAATAAATTACAGTTCAAATGAGAAAGAAGCAAAGATGTTCAGGTGTTATTATCAAACATGATCGTCTAGAATTACCAAGCTTCTGAGGTTTTAAACTTACTGTCTCCCTGAGCTGTTGATGATTCGTCGCAAAAGTTGTGTAAGTAGATTTGGAAAATGTTCATGACACAGTCGCCTAGCTTCCAGGCTATTGCACTGTGCAAGTAAAGTTGTTACCTGCTGTGATGAAATAAATACAATTTCCTAATAAATTAACACCCACTAACAATTAACAATAAAATAAACAAAGGAACCACTAAGCCACAGATTAAATGTGTTTACTTTGTTAATTGTTTTAATTCAAAATTACAGCTATCACTGCAAACCTTTGTATATTGAATGACATCAGGTGTTATTAATTCCGCATGTAATCGGTGTTTTAAAACTAGCAAAATATCCCTTTGTCTGCACTAATATTTTAGTATCGTCATGTTTGTTAACACTTCCATTTTTTAATGCCCGATTACTTTGAAACAAATACTGTTACATTTATAACAAACGAAGTTGTTTTTTCAGAATATTTTGCAAACTAAAACATGTTGACTCTTAGATTTGCGTTATTTTAATTTAAAATTTGTAGACTGCCGCCATTTTGAAAACAGATTAAATATTTTTTTAACGTTCCTTATTTTAATGTTCCTTATTGTGTCTTGCCAACGTAAACATATATATGCAATTTCACTTAGTAAACGGTAAAACAAAAGACAGGAAATACCTTTTTAGGAACTTTTTTTGGCGATTTTTTAAACACTCTGTACACATAGCCTATATCTAGTGCCTAAATTTAATATCGGTTTTGGGAATTTAAAATTTGCAACTCTTGCTGATGTAGTCAATCATGATGAGGACAACAGTGCTAATCTACATTCACGCATATTTCTTTATTTAAGATCCATCTGCATTCAAAATTTCAGTTTCCCAGCCATTGTAGTCGCCGAATTATTTGACACGAGACAAAACGAAGAAATAATTTCTTACGAAATCTGGAGCAGCAATCATCGCAAGGTCTTTATGTTATTGAAAAACGCCAATCTTAGACTTGACCTCTTCTAGAACACGTTTTGAGGAGTTGCTAAAATTTAAATTTATTTACAAATGCATGTTGCATGTACACAATTTTGTGGTCGCTAAAGTTCCTTTTTCAATTCGGCAGTTTGGACCGAATTCGTTATTCACTAAAATTCGTTCAACCGTTTCAAAATGGTGATTATTATAAAGCTCGAACAAAACCATAACGTTTATATGTTACATCTTTTTGAAAACCTTATTTGACCATTGTAATACGCGTTAAAATGTATAATTCAAAATTCTAACTAATCAAGATTTTAACACTCATTAGTACAGTGAGTTAGTGTTAAAATACTAATAAATGCATACCTTAACGCTAACTGTGTTGGTAAAATTAGATTTAAAAAAAACTAACAAATAATTGTAATAGTTATTTTTTGAAAATTCTCCATCACATGAGCGAGACAGCTGCGTGCCACGATTACTTAAAAACAACAGAAATGAGTATTAAAAGAAATCAATTTAGTATGTTAATTACCGTCACCGTATATGTGGTACCTTAAGATGTCCTTCAATGTATGCAATCTGTCTATATGATTTGCTAAGGGGCATATTACACTATCATAGAAACGTCAAATTTCTTTGATCAAAGTTCTCTGACGAATCTTTGACAAAGATTTTTAAAATACGAAGGTATAACCTCAAAATGTAATTTTCTGTTTGTATCACATTATTACTTCCGTTCCTTTCGTTGCATACAATTAAAAAACGATGGCGAAATTGTCATGGAGTTTTGAAACATTAATTCTACAATATGAAAAAGAAGAGTGTACGGAATACCAGCACTAATGCTTACAAAAACCAGATTTGAAATACTCATTATTAAAAATCGTTGATATAATCACGATTTTCCAAAACGCAATTCTTGAATAACAGTGGCATTTACACCTAGTATCTTTCTCCTTTGTATCCGCGGTCGGGCCCGGAACTCGTTTTTCGTTTTCCTCTCTTTTTATTTAGTAGCGCCATAGCAAGAAAAGCGCTTAATGTTACAGCAGCAACATAAATTAAAATTATTCGATCCATTACAGCTAAAACAGTTAAGTAAACATAACCCCAAAATATGTGCAGTTAATAGCCCAGCTGATCAAAGAAATTTGACGAATGTAATGTTTTCTTTGACACAACTTTGGCTAATATTTAACAATATCTGTGATAGTGTAATACGCCCCTTACCATACTTCGCAGCGAACTTTACAAACCTGATTGAACAAATAGGCTTTCTTAATTGCTTTTCGACTTTGCATATTTTTCACTCCTACGAAATACTTATATTGTTTTGCTTTACATATATTTTGTATACTTACGGAATCCAAATTGTATTCTATATTCGCATAAACGATGTCTTGCATTTAAAATATATACAGCGTACTTTTCAACTACCTTCAAATATATATATATCCAAATATTTTGTTAAGGGAAGCGATGAATAAAAGAATATATTTTTACAAACATTGGGAAAATGTAAGTGGCATGGTCCATATAGATATAAAAACCTTTTTGAGTAGATGAGCTTTAGCGTCACGGAAATTACCAGCAGTGTACATCTGAAGTACAAGAAAAATTGGAACTAGAGGCGGGACGAAGTAAAAACAGCAGGGAATTACTACGCGCAGTAAAATGTGGACGTACACTTGATAAACTGGATCACGAAAGCAAGAGCGGACCTCATTTACTTGAACAAGTATTCCTACAGGTACGCATCGCGGATGTGCTCATTGTGTAACAAAATGGAAGAAGACATAGGAGTCTGTACAGCTCTAAAAGATGTAAAAATGACTTATTTCCAAAACCGAGAATTAAGTTTGTCAGAAGTTATATTTTTTTAAAATGGCACGAATTAGATTTCGCTGAGCAAATAGTGGAAGGAGGCCTGGCAGTATCGTTTTCGATTAACTAAAAATTTAATTATAATATATATTATTATTTATTATAAATATATTATTATACATTAAATTATATTTTGAGTATTATAATTTTTATTTAAATTTTGTATTAAAGAAAATCGGCAATTTCTTGGACGTTAATTCGGACATAAGAAATGTGCTGTATACTTGAGACAATTTATTTTATTTCTGATTATAGTTTTATTATTTTTCTTTTATGTGCTAGAAACGACTTCTGTATAACTTTCTCCAAATACAGCATTCTTCTTCGTCGTCTTATTTTATAAAAGGGAATTTTAAGTATAACGCACAGTGTGTTTATACGTTCTTGGCCTGGTGTCAATGTATTTCTTGTTTTTTTTTGTAATTATTATTCAAAACTACTTTAATAAAATATAATTGATGGTTTGTTTTTCCTGTACCTAGCCGTGAACACTTGAAACAACAAAAATTAAAAAATATAATAATCGACAAACAGGCAAACATGTAGTTTAACCAACTACTTAGTGTATTAACCATACACTAAAGGTCTACAAAAAATAATAACAATGTTCGTGAACAATACGGGAAGAAGCAAAAGAAATTTGACAGCGGTCAAGGTTTAGTTTCAGCCCACGCCCCACGCTACGCTACACCGTTACGTTTTAATTTAAAACATGATTCATGGGACAAGGTCGAGCCATAAACTTATTTTTGCTTGGAGATTAATCTGCATAATTATACACGTTGCAAACTAGGTTTTGAAAATAACAGCGTCTTTTCACTTTGGATATTTACAAGTGTATATTGCGGGCCTACTTAGAAACGTAGCTAAAACCAAGAAAGATTTTCGGTAGATTATATTTTCAGAATATCAGATTTTTAAGTTATTGACCGAAAAAGTGTAAAAGAAATTAAATGGTCCAAATGGTGAAATTTACATAACAAATTATCAATTCGGTTAGTCTTTAAAATGTGCAAAGTAACGCACGCACGCACCATATACGCGCACGGAGAAAATCCAATTGTTTTAGACTAGAGGGTTAAACAAAACGAGGGTCAAAATCAGTGTTTGTGGATGAAAATAGATCTTGATATTGTGTTAGTTATATCAGTTTTCACGTCTCCCGAGCTCCCAAAAGATGGTTTTTGTCCTAATGAGCTAAGATGTTTTATAAAGACGAAATTTCGATAGAATTAGCCCGTATCTGAAGATCATTATTAATTTTTCCTTTAAATCTCTTTTATTGTCAAAAATCAAAACAATTACAAAAATTTGTATTGCTCACTCTCCCGATAATCCGGCTTTAAGGATTTTTTTATCGAAAAAAACCTCGGAAAATTAGGTTTAATTTTTCAAAATGGGTTCCTAGTAATTTTATATAAAAAAACTGATGTGAAAGTAGATGAAAAAACGAAATTGTAAACAGCACCGGAAGCCTTAAAGGGACATCTTGTATCATAAACAAATATTGAAAAAATATTAAAATGGCCAGACTATATACATTTTTATAGTAAATAAGTTTACAATTTTAAATGGTTTCACCACAATAATGAAGCACCGGCAATGTTAACCCGTTGGCTAATTTTCACACTTCATAAATTATATTTCTGTGTACCTAATTTTCAAATATTTTTGTCCAAAAATAATGTTCTCGCATTAAACAAACCAAAACCTTTAATTATATAATTTCGTTCACCTTTAATTACATAATTTCGTTTAAAATACATTTGATATTTACATTACAATATTATTGTGATATATTTCGTGAACTTTCAATTATATACTTTCGTATAAAATACAGGTGTATCGCTTGATATTTACATCACAATATTATTGTGAAATATTTTGTTTAGTATTGACGCGAACAAAGCTTTATTTTTCAAACAAAAATTGCAAATAATGTTTTACTACATTTTGGTATAAAAAACTGAAAATATTTTTTATTACTTGGTATAGTATTTAATATCACTTTCGACTCCATATAAAAAAAATGCTATCAGGGACTAATTTTCATCCTGTGACACCGCACAAAATTTATTTTACTGGTATATTTAGTGCACATATTTAGTGTAAATAAATACATATTTTTGTTTTTTCCCCCCAAATATTATATTCCAACGTTTAAAAAAACTACCAAAAACCAGCAGAATTGTCTAAAATCAGTTGTTTACCATTTTAATGCCGAAGAAAATTTCACCGACTATTCCTATGAAAATTCTTTCATAGGAAAATTAAAAAAAAGTAGACTATTAAAACATTTAAGATTTTTTTTAAATATTTATTTCACAGTAAATTTATTGGTGGATTCATTGGTTTTATTTTTCCTGAAACAGCGTTTTTCACTATTATTTTTAATGAATATTATAATTAATTTATATTAAGAGCTTTATGTGTATAGATTCCAAACAGTAACTTTGCTTTCAAAGTGGAAAAAGTAATTACAGTATATAATGGCATTCAAAAAATAAAACAAATACGAATAAAGGATATTTAAATTTCCGTTTATTCAACGTAATTTCTGTTCTTAAGGAAATTGTAATTTTATTTACGATGAAAACTACAACAACTATTAAAAATATTAAATGTACATCAACAAACTGCATGTACACAACTACATTAACTGACCCACCTGGGCGATAGGATTGTGCGAGTCGGCCATTTTGAAATGCAATCAGATAATAATTGAGTCGCGGACTTGGTCACCCTGTACAGTCGCTCTCAGCTCTCTCCACTCGTGCTGCACATACCCACACGTTTCTCAAGGTCACTTCTAAATTGTACACAGTGTTAAGCACCAAACAACACACACACACACATGCACACAACGGGTGTAGACAGAACACTGATTTCCAGTGGAGGAATAATAAGGCAGTGGTGCTGCGCGTGGGAATTTCCAGAAGCGAAATTTCCCACTTAGACGGGTGGGTGGTTGAGCGACTGAAAGTATGTGGATTGCTGTAATGTTTATTTTCTCACTAATAAAGCGAGGGAAATATATTTTGATATTGTAATACTAATATTATAATGATTTTCAGTCCTTTTATAAAGAAAACAGTGGTTTTCACTTATACCACAGTGGTTGTTCGTCTGCGTGTTTGTGCATTGAACACGAGGTTAAACAATGATTAACACTTACACGTTTTGCACGTACGTGTATAATTTGTCGGTATTCGAGACATTTTTTTCATTTGTTACAAAACAGTTTTTAACTTTTTTAGTAAAAATTTCTGTAAAATAACTAAAATCGGGTTTTCTCCAAATCGGCTTTATTGAAATGGATTACATTTTGCTTAAAATTGTCCTTAAGTATTTTCCCCGCTATTTCCTCGAAATTTCCGTTTCTGTAACAATCAGCGGGAACATCACAGAATCGGTTCATCTGATTTTGTTTACATTTTGGTCATGTAATGATGATTTAAAATTATAGCCTACTTAGTATACAAAATTTTTAATAAAAGAAATCTACAATTGCAAGTAGGTACATCTAAAAAAAAAAGAAAAACAAAACAATGGCAGCAGTGGGGATTTTTTTTAATCAACTCTCGTTACTAATATTCACAAATAACACGTTTAATTTATCTTAATTGTCTATTATCTTCTAAATCAACTTATGAAAATATGATGTTCTGGATCTCTACCGTTAAATAGTAACTAGATATATTTTCGTCGACTAATAAGTGACCACTATACCCTTAAGTTCATCGCGTCATTAAGAACTCTGATCACTTCATCTGTGTTTTTACAAATAAAAACTGAAGGTTTTGCAAACATTAGACACAATTTATTTTGTCTACTTCAACCCTACTCGAACAGGTAATAAAACCCTTAAGATCACGTTGAATAACTCCAAAAAAAAAAAACAACAAACATTTTCTTGATTTCAAGTAAAAAGGAATTCTCACCATGATGTTTTCACAAAAGTTGACAAAAGATTTGACAAATTGCTTCATCAAATTTGCAAAGAAATAAAGGAGCGCTCCTATTGGTCGAATAAACAACAGAACATATATAAAACTGATACTTTGTGTTATAACGATAAAATCAAATTACAGTTGGTGAAAGAAAAGTTTGGGCCTAACTTGTAAACTCGGGGTTTCTTCCCCTCGGAACGTGTTTAGCTTGTGTCATTAGGGTGGTCCCACCCCCGACCTTAAACATCAGTCTAACGTACGATCAATTTATTACTTTATCTTATAATACATTATAGGCTAATGTTATTACACAGGGTGGTTGAAAACAAAGTTGCACACGCTTATATTTTTTTATTATTTGAGACATTTTTATTTTTATTGCAAAAATCCTTTCAGACAACAAGAACTCTTTAAAAAGGCACAAATTTGCGACTTCTAAATTAATTTTTTTAAAAATAGAATATATAATATTTAGAGGGTGTTTTAGGTGTCCGGAAACGTAAAAAATTATAAAAAGTAACACTTTAGGAAACGATCGAAAGTAAATTAAAACCAGTGTATATTTAATAAAATTTTAAATTCAGACTAAACATAAACAAATTAAAACACAATTTAAAAAAATCCTCCTCCTGATTCCTAATTGAACTGACAGAGCGACTGATCTCTCTTTTAACTCTACCGTATAGCATTTTGGTTTGTGTTTGTTGGAAGAATTTTTGGCAAGATGAATAAACAGATTGTTTGAAATTTGGAAAGAAAGTAGCTTGTATAAAGCCCGAACGACGTATGTGTAAGATTTTATCCCACTCACTTTTGTTTCATGAAAGCGTTCTTTAATTTACAATAATGAGTAAACGCAGATTTAGCCAAACGCAATTACTGACTGTTTTCACCATTCATTTCCGTTTTATCATGGCGGACTCTAATTTACAAAAACGAGTGAACACAGACTTAGTGAACGACACAATGACCGCCTGTTTGGAAATTTGAAACGAAAGTACTTTATATTAACCCAAATGTACGTGTAATATTTTTCTCCATTTACTTCTGTTTCAAGATGGCAGGTTCTGATTTAAAAGATGAAGACTGTAAGCAGTTTTGAGTACACGCACTGACCGAGTGTTTTGAAATTTGGTACGAAGATGATTTGTATAAAGCCCGAAAGATGCATTTGTAAGATTTTTTCCACTTACTCACGTTTCAAGATGGCAGACTCAGACTCGACGTTAAAAGTATAGCTGATGGTTATTTCTTGTAGGCCTTTCTTGTAATCCTGGCTGAACTGCAAAACTTATCGTTATTTTGACGGTGTCACGGAGAAAAAGAATAAATTCTAATAAAATTGGACCAATAACATTTTTCGTAAATATTATGGTTACCAGTTGGCAGAAATATTACAAGCGCTGCCGTGAAGCTTAAAATACACTGGGCGGTCCACTGTTCTGCGAACTACTATATATTTTAAACCATAAACCACTGTTGGGACATAACTATTCCAGCAAATAAGATTTCCCTAACACTATTAATAAGTTCGATTGTTGCTGCTTGAACGGAATTCCGAAGTAAAAATTGTATCAAATTTGATTCCGAGATATACTTATATGTGCAACCTTTCCTAAATTAATACGTAATTTACAATTAGATAAAGCTTCAGTGAAACATTAATAGCGCTTATGTAGTACTTCATCTATCTTAGTACTTCTAACAGTTTTCATTTCACATAAAACATATTTGTACTACGTATTTCAATTGACTTAATTCAGATAAAACGTATTGTACTGTATTTATTATGACCAATAAAATGTTACACTAATATTTTATTTTCAAATATAAATTTGACAGTAGATAGCGAGCAACTAACTTAATGTTAACACAACAATTAATCGACAATAAAACTGTCGATTTTCGTACTATATCACAGTGCTGTGTGTACAAAATCACCAACATCAATATTTATTGCCAACCAAACACAGAAATAATCCCTAACCACTTGTGCTGGGTTTCCACTGAGCGCCCGTATTTGCTGCTCCGGAAGAAGAGCCTAGAGCTACAGTACTGAACGTATGCACAACAGAGCTTTGGCGTGCATGAAGAGGGAATGCAGACTATTTCAAGCACTAAACTCCCTGCAACAATTATGAAATTCGCAAGAGGCAATAAGCTGGAACTTACCGCTGATAAACACCGTCAGCACATTGTTTTTTTTTTTATTCTCGGTTTATATCTTTTAATTCTTGATAATTCCTTGTAGTCTTCGGAATTTATTTCCCACCTATATCCCACATCACGGTACTACAGAAATGGTATTATTTGCTCGTTCACTATTCATTCTGAAAAACCCAAATAATGCCGGAGTAGGCAGCTGAAATCAGCAGCTGATCGGTTTAGAGAATCCACCGTACCTCTATCTCATACTACTCTTATTCATCTACTCAAGACACACATACACACATTCACTATTTTACATAACCTGGCTAACCCTACAGTGTAAAGCGACCAGTGCTGACGGAATGTATGACTTCGGCCTAATGGTGTACCAAACGGAGCCCTGAAATATTTGGCAACCTCCCAGAGTGCCTCTCCGGTGGGAGGACATAATTTCCCTAGCTATTCACGTTCCCATGAATAAGAATGTAAACAGAATAAGCGGGAACTCACCGCACAACAAGAAGCTGGCCAAATGAGGCACAATCTCCATGATAAGGGTCAATAATAAGGAGGCGATTGAAATCAGCAGAGCAAGCATTTGTAGGCAAGTCAATAATGAATTGGGAAGTTACCAGTTAGAAGTAAGGGAGGTGAAACCTTCCTAAATTTTAGACTTTATGAAGAAACTAGGACTGGGGAAGGCGCCGAAACTAAGCATCTCAGAAAAAAATAGAAAGAAATCACAACAGATCTACAAGGTCGCAGTGCAAAAGTAACTCTAGAAAGTCATTCATTCATTCAAACCCATGTGGTCACATCGTTTACAGCTTTCTCCCAGTTCACACCAACCACTAAGACTTCATATGAACACGACACCCTGGGCCGAAGGTCTGAAGTTCGACTGTTTTCACATCTTGAGACCAGACACAATGAATTTATAGAATTTATAGCCTTCACAAATCGAACATTCATTTTATTATAAATACTAACATTACAAAATGCGACATTTAGGTTTTTTGTAGAAAGACATTTTCCATATTAAAGATTGCAAGTTTTTTTGTTTATGTCTCCAGAAGCGAATTTCTGCGGCGGATTAGTCAGCAACGCAGGTAGGCGCAGACTAGCTGCACCTATTGAGAGAATTTAGATGTCCCTCGTGGTACTCGAGTCTAACACACACTTACGACTTTAAAACTTTACACTCACACTTACATTTAGAGAGGCGATACATGCTCAATGTGTTTTTCGCTTAAAAATAAAAAATCGATTGTTTCGTCGATGTGTTTTAATTAGGCATTTAATAACTTTAGACCTAATTAATCAATATTTTCCGAACAGATTTTTCGAAAACTATACGTTTTATAAATTATAACAACTTGTTGACCAAAAATGGGTGGTAAAAATAAGTAAAACTGAAAAGTAAGACAAAAATCTTCTAAGATATGAGATAATATATAGTTTATTTACATAAGCGCGTGTCTTCTATACAACCACCATTGTTACGGATGGAGATGTTCCAAAAACGATACATTCATGGCAATGTCAAATACGTTCACTGAGTAAACATTGTAAAAAAATTATGCTTAAAAAAAATTTCTTGTAGACCTGCAGTGAACTTAATTATTTTCAAAAAATACGAAAAGGTTCGTATTTACTCTGTTCATTAAGTTAGCTTCAAACTGTTATAAAATTCAAACCAATTTACCACCCAATTGAATAATATTTAATTCGGCTCACAGACATACTTAAGCCACCATTGTAGGGACACATTACGACCATTTTATTACGAGCAGTAATTTAACGGAAGTCCCAATGTAATCCCATAAAATTATCGCCGAACTAAATTACTGAAGGCACGGTTTTACGTTACAATAAACTGAATGTATTTATTGTGTTAATATTATGTACGTGCAATTTCATTGCAACAAGCTCAAATCATGAGGCGAACAGCTCTCTCACTGGCTACAACAAAGTGTTATTGGTAAAAGCTTTAGATAAGTTTCTTACACAATCATCGTTTAAAAATTACTATCACTAAAGAGATCAACATCGTTGTACATTTCACTGATCCTGGGTCTTACCGTGATTACTGCTCCATTATCCGATTTTCCAGCGAAATTCATACTGTGGTCTTAGGCCTAACACTGGCTCATAAAAACAATAAAAACCGATCCTACTGTGTTCTTACTATAGGCTACAATATCGCTAAACTTATGGCATAACAAAAACATTTAGCATGGCGATTTCCGTACGTCTAACCACTGAAAATAAAAGTATTAATTGATAACTAAAACGAAAGATTTGTTAACGGCAGTGCGTTCAACTACAGTTATACAGACAACAGTACCGTCTATTTTCTCAAACGTCTTCCTCCCCTGTCCTTGCAGTATTCTAATTACTTGGACCTTAGCCTCTGATATCTAGCACGCTTTTTATAATACAGATTGTACTTCTAGTCTGTTTATATTCAATGGTGTTACGCACGATTCGAGGTAAAGTGTGTTTCATAAATGGTAAAAAACGTTACTAAAACATCCTTAAATTATTTCACTAAAAAAACCCAAAATAGCGGACAGACTGAAAAACAAAAATTTTTGGCAACGTTAATTGAATCTATATCACTTTACTTAGGACTCCCTTTTAATTACGAGTATCTTGAAGTAGACTAAAACATATGTTTTAAAATAATATAAAATACATACCGACTGACAGATATTAATATAGCAGCAGTAATATATCCAGCAGACCTTCTTACCTGAAAAAATACAATAAATTAGACAATTTCATTTTAAAATATAATTAATACACATGCATTCAATAAACAAATTTGTCAAAAACTTTACCGGGAATATTTTTTTGACAATTTTTAATTAAAAATGAGTTATTTGAGCGGACATCCACTTGGCTAAAAAATTAAATCCGAGACGATAAAAATTTCACCCACAAAATTCATTTTCAGTCCTGAAATTGTACGTGCGCATGCGCGTTAATTTTTGTATGCTATACATACTAAAATGTTGTCAAAATTAATTTAAACTTGGCACAAAACAAGTTTTACTAATACCTTAAACAAGTAGGTTTTATGAGTAGGATCCACTCCAAAATGGCGGTGTTTCAGTATCTTGAAAATCGTAACTTTTCTAAGTTATTGTCAAACTTTATTCAAATCGTATCAACCTTTTTGAGGACCTCTCAAATCGTGTTTGCAACGGTAATTTCATGAACTATAATGACAGCTCCAATATTTAGTTTTCCAATAAAATTCCCTAGAATATCTTAAAATTAAATTACTGTCTTATCTATCCAAAATAATTAATTACTATAACTCAGTAATACATACACAACAAAATGTTTGAAATTGCTTTTATGATATTGGATTCCGATCCGGACTTCTACTCCCTTAATTGGATTTCGAAATGTTATACTTAGACAGAAATAATGTCTGATACAGTTAGTTCATCGATTTTTAACGAATTTAATTAAACTGCTTATTCCACTTCAGATAATTCGTTTACTAATTAGGTCCGAAACGGTCTCAAAAAATTGTGGTTTGAAAATAAGGAAGTTTTAGACGTCCCCTACTCGCATACCAAACGCACTCAATAAGCAAACACTGGCTATAAATAGAGAATGCATAAAACACTTGGACCTCGTGCTTTTACTACTTCAAAAAGTAAACAATTCAAGCCCCCCTCTGTGCGCACACGTACTTTGTCGGGATTCTGTTCTGGGATGAATACTGTGTTTAAACAGATAGGCCTAGTGTTTTCAAGCTGACGACATGAAGGAAGCGAATTTACAAAAACAACATTGAATAACATAACACAAATTAAAATTTCGATAAACATTCTTGTATACAATAAAAAACGTTAACGTCAACCTCGACTAACGTAAAATTCACTACTTTTAAATTTTCACTTGTATGAATCAATTAGATAAAAAGTTAACATTTCGAATGATCGCCATTTTGAAACAAATCACGGGACTTTGCTCGGTAACAAATTTTTATGTCGTTCTATTTTCGCCTGATGAAGCTGTCATTAAAATCATGTTTGCCGTTTTATTTAACATTTCGAATGATCGCCATTTTGAAACAAATCACGGGACTTTGCTCGGTAACAAATTTTTATGTCGTTCTATTTTCGCTTGACGAAGCTGTCATTAAAATCATGTTTGCCGTGTTATTTAACATTTCGAATGATCGCCATTTTGAAACAAATCACGGGACTTTGCTCGGTAACAAATTTTTATGTCGTTCTATTTTCGCCTGACGAAGCTGTCATTAAAATCATGTTTGCCGTGTTATTTAACATTTCGAATGATCGCCATTTTGAAACAAATCACGGGACTTTGCTCGGTAACAAATTTTTATGTCGTTCTATTTTCGCCTGATGAAGCTGTCATTAAAATCATGTTTGACGTTTTATTTAACATTTCGAATGATCGCCATTTTGAAACAAATCACGGGACTTTGCTCGGTAACAAATTTTTATGTCGTTCTATTTTCGCCTGACGAAGCTGTCATTAAAATCATGTTTGCCGTGTTATTTAACATTTCGAATGATCGCCATTTTGAAACAAATCACGGGACTTTGCTCGGTAACAAATTTTTATGTCGTTCTATTTTCGCCTGACGAAGCTGTCATTAAAATCATGTTTGCCGTGTTATTTAACATTTCGAATGATCGCCATTTTGAAACAAATCACGGGACTTTGCTCGGTAACAAATTTTTATGTCGTTCTATTTTCGCCTGACGAAGCTGTCATTAAAATCATGTTTGCCGTGTTATTTAACATTTCGAATGATCGCCATTTTGAAACAAATCACGGGACTTTGCTCGGTAACAAATTTTTATGTCGTTCTATTTTCGCCTGACGAAGCTGTCATTAAAATCATGTTTGCCGTGTTATTTAACATTTCGAATGATCGCTATTTTGAAACAAATCACGGGACTTTGCTAGGTAACAAATTTTTATGTCGTTCTATTTTCGCCTGACGAAGCTGTCATTAAAATCATGTTTGCCGTGTTATTTAACATTTCGAATGATCGCCATTTTGAAACAAATCACGGGACTTTGCTCGGTAACAAATTTTTATGTCGTTCTATTTTCGCCTGACGAAGCTGTCATTAAAATCATGTTTGCCGTTTTATTTAACATTTCGAATGATCGCCATTTTGAAACAAATCACGGGACTTTGCTCGGTAACAAATTTTTATGTCGTTCTATTTTCGCCTGATGAAGCTGTCATTAAAATCATGTTTGCCGTTTTATTTAACATTTCGAATGATCGCCATTTTGAAACAAATCACGGGACTTTGCTCGGTAACAAATTTTTATGTCGTTCTATTTTCGCCTGACGAAGCTGTCATTAAAATCATGTTTGCCGTTTTATTTAACATTTCGAATGATCGCCATTTTGAAACAAATCACGGGACTTTGCTCGGTAACAAATTTTTATGTCGTTCTATTTTCGCCTGACGAAGCTGTTATTAAAATCATGTTTGCCGTTTTATTTAACATTTCGAATGATCGCCATTTTGAAACAAATCACGGGACTTTGCTCGGTAACAAATTTTTATGTCGTTCTATTTTCGCCTGATGAAGCTGTCATTAAAATCATGTTTGCCGTTTTATTTAACATTTCGAATGATCGCCATTTTGAAACAAATCACGGGACTTTGCTCGGTAACAAATTTTTATGTCGTTCTATTTTCGCCTGTCGAAGCTGTTATTAAAATCATGTTTGCCGTTTTATTTAACATTTCGAATGATCGCCATTTTGAAACAAATCACGGGACTTTGCTCGGTAACAAATTTTTATGTCGTTCTATTTTCGCCTGACGAAGCTATTATTAAAATTATTTTTGCCGTTTTATTTTCATACATAAAATTGTCCGTTTACACGAGTTACTGATATTGTTAGTGTCTGGAAAGTTTCCATCGCATCAGCGTTATTTGAAATCACTTTACGTGCGCGCTTTAAAAGCCTATTTGCAACTGGCAACAGATACGTTATTTCCGCTACAGCAATTAAATCAAAGTCTGATAAAATGTTGCTTTTCATATCAGTAATTACATTACTTGGCCTGGCATCTCAGTTAATTGGTTCCTCTAGTAGCTACTGCGCAATCGCGATGGAGCAATTTTCAATCTAAATTGATTACAGTTTGTATTTTACGTCGCTATGTTGGCTACTCTTCTTTAGCCGTATTAACGAAAATTTAAATACGACCACAATAAATAACGTGTAAAAAAATAACTGATATAGCCTACTTAGGGATTGATATAGGTAATTGATTAGGGATGTAATATCAAAATAAAGTATCGTTAATACTACATATTGGTATCGAAACAAAGTAACGGTACTGCAGAAAAATCGAAAAGAAATTTACTGATATTAGTAAATATCGAAAAAAATATGACTAACTTCAAAAACATTTAATAGATAATTTATACAGTAATGTATCTGTTTGTTTCGTATGAAAAGCAAAACAACAACTTTATCAAATACCAGATATTACGTATTTCAAAAACAAGAATGAGAATACCTAAGTCAAATTCTCACGCACAAGGTAATAAATATAATATGAAAGAATCAAAAATAGTAAATGAAAATATGTATGTACAAATAATATTTTAATAATTGATTTTCCCACTTTATTACCCACTAGCCCTTGTGAGATATAAATAGATCAGGGGGCCCGTGCGAAATTTCACACTATGAAAGTCAGAAGTAAACACAGCCAGTAGAATAGAGTAGTCGTTGGGGGTGAGGGCGGTAGTTGGAAAGAAAGGAAAACATGTTTAAAAAATAAATCGAAGAGCGATCGATTTGAAATAATAATCACAATTTTATTAGTCATTGTAGTACATACATTTCAGTACAGATAATTGTTTTGAAGCGTTAGCTTCACACACACACACACACACACACACACACACACACACACACACACACACACACACACATGCGCGCGCGCGTACTCTTATTTCAAGGCTATGGATCTGGAACTTACAGTGTTGGCTCCGCCAATAGCTTATTTTCCAATGGAATATAATAATAATAAAACACATGAACATATTTAATTCAATGGTATATAAGTAAACAAGTTTTTGATTTTTCAAGTTATTTTTATAATTATTGCCTAATTTTTAATTGCATTCCATTAAGCCAAAATTAATATGTCATTTAGAGCCGCTTAAAGTATATTGTTTCCTTAGATGTAGAGAAACCTTGTTATGTGTTCGTGAGGGTAATATATTACGTTGTAACTGCATTAGGGAAATGAAAACAATTTATCAAAGCAATCGTTCGGCTAGATCCCGTTATTTTCACACTTGTTATGTTGGATTACACTTCAAACTCGAAGTAAACAAGTATAAATGTATTATGTGAGGAACATTGGTCAAAATCTGTACCATTTAATCAATTTATTTTCAAAATGTCTGTAAAGACTATAACAAAACATTTGCTATATATATTAGGTTCTCCGAAAATAAGCATTAGTAAAACATCTTAATAGATTTTAAATTCCCCAAACAACATTTTAAATACACACATATATATATAGATTCACAATTAGTGTGTGTGTGTGTGTCGGACCCACATTCGCGATTTTAGTCCGATTTCATTCCAAATTTGGCACAAAAATCTAGACAAGTATGTTAAACAGTAAAATTCGTTGAACAGATTAAAAATTCCCAACTATTTTCGTCACAATTGTATTGAAATTAAGGAATGTAATTAACGGCGGTTAGGTAAATTTTCGTATTTTCAAAACAAAATCAAGTCATCAGTTACAAAATTGTTATTATAAAGATACTACTCGTAATGTTTTACCTTATATTGCTTTTTAATTCCAACCTTTACCTTCTTAATCAGCGCCAAATCTGCGTAAATCCTATTTACAAATTTTTAAAATATCGTATTTTCAGTCATTTTTAAATTTTAAACGCAACTTTACAAATTTACAACAGTCAAATTATGTTTACGAAAATCATTTTTTTTATCCAGTTTGTCTTAAATCGTACAAAATTGCCAGCCTCAAGGTGCTTAACATTTCACACACAAGGATACTTACACAACCCATTACAACCTGTTTTAGAGATCAAGATTAGTGTACATTTCAAGATTCTGTGGGTCTTCTCATGAAGGCTGCTCTAAAACAGGACTTTCAGTGGAAATTCGATAACAAATAGTTGTCTTGTAGCCTTTTTCAGCCATTTACAATCACTTTATACATATTCTTTTACAACTAGGCCCTATATATTATTAAAATTGAAAACTATGTAAAATTACTGAAATTTTATACCTAAGATTAATTTTACAAAACATGTTTTTGAGAAAGACAGTAGAGAAATTAGATCAATACTATTCTGAACAAAAAAATTACCGGCCATGTGACTGGAGGCCATGTTTAGATGTATCACTTGTAACATGATACCGGTACACAGGGTGCAAACACACATACAAAACCGGAATTAAAAAACACAGACCATACGGAACATTTTACAAAAAACGCCTGTGTGTGTGTGTGTGTGCGCGTGCGCGCGCGCTCGGAATTGGAACATCAAGTTTTTCACATGATTGCAATTCTGTTTCTTTTTCTCTCAACAATTATTTTCGTTTAATTTGGTTAATGGATCCGAGACCCAGACAAATCGTACTTTCACCTTTTCGCTATAAATTCAGCTTTTTAAGTTGGTATAAACCGAATAACCTTCAGCGGAGAAAGTCAAAGAACCTATTCTATTTCCAAGTCAGAAGCAAGAACAGCACTGTAAGCCATCTCGTCGGCTGCTGCTGAGTTTATTCCGGAACAAAATATCTGCAAGCCGCACAGGCGACTTATACTGCAAGCGGTATAAATATTGCACGGTTTGGCAACGCCGTAGACATGTAAACAGCCATTTCCTTCTTGCCGCCGTCTTCTTGTCCGTTATTACATTTTGTATATGTCTCGAAACACACCCAGCCTTAACACTAAAAGTTCAATATACCCTTTGACATTTATTTTTTAACTTGCACTTCAGTGTATAACCGTTATATTGAACACTTAAACGAGAAAAGGAAAAAATCGAAATAGTGTAATGAATAGAAGTTACACTTAAATATCGACTTTGTGAAATTTTAATTTCATATTTTCTCGCCAGGAATATATAACTTAAAATGTATGACGATTGTGAAAAAATAATCTTGACATTTTGATCATCTACCTAGAATACCTAGGATTTGTTTCGTTTCGCAAACCATCTCGTTTTCGAACTCCTTTTGGACAAAACATCCTACAACAATTAACAAAAAGACAATTTTGTTGAAGTCGATTCAAACACGTTTAGGTAAATCTTGCTCAGGTATAGTTCTTAAGAACAAAAATGGATTAATATGTCCATCAAAAAAATAAATATAAATGTATAATAAAATAACACACACACACACACACACACACACACACACACACACACACACACACACACACACACATACAGCTGTTTCCAGCGGATTTTAAAGCTCATTGTATTGGCGAAATCAGATTTTTAAAATAATGAAACTTAAAATCATTTCCAAATATTTTTCGCTTTTGAATACAGCTATTAAAACCGCTATCTAACGTGCCCAACTATTTCCAAAATATATTTGCGCTCAGTTTGACTTTCTTGTATAGAAAAGTTAGTTTACGTGATTTAAATCATAATTAGTTTTTAGAAATTCTTTTGATCACGTCAGCAAAACGTGCTACGATTAAGTCTACTATCGATATTTAAATGATTTTAATATCGATATAATATTAAAATAAAAAACTAAACTGTATGCACGAACAGCACATGTGTGTGGACTACAAATACAGAAATTACAGGAGCCTTTATGCGGTCGTAGAAACATTCACAGGCCATTGAACCTCTATAACGCCCCTTCAATGCACCGCATAGGCAACATTACTACAGAGGGAATGTGTTTATATCACCTACCCTGCGCCGTGCTTAGACTCATTGGACACACCTCGTGAAACACTATAAAGGGGGCATGATGCGCTAAATAATACAATGTGAAGAGATGTTAGCAGCGTGGCGAAGTGTTTTACACCCTCCAATTTCCTAAACACTAAAGAAAATGGTAAATTTACTGCAGGACATCTGGTTCAATAATGTTTACACCATTTTTCAGTTATACATCATAAAATAATTATAATGAGCTTATATTTTTATAACGAGCTTTTATAATTATAATGACCTTATTTTTTTTTTAATTATCAACAACATAAAAACATTATAAAAAAATAATAATGAGCTTTGCGACTTCGAATTTTATATAATAAGGCCTATACACGCAGTGAAAAAAATAATACAAACAAATTACTCTTTGGGACATGTGACAAATAAAAAAAGGCGGATCAGTGGTGATATTTTTAAAAATTTTCGTATGTACTTCTTAAAGTAAAACTTGATTCATTTCATAACTTAATCGCCATTTTCCGCCAGGAATGTTGTTATTTAGATGACTACATACTTTCCTAGCTTTAAAAGTTTATATTTGCTGACAAGTTTCGGAATACTTCCATTATCAAAACTTTTTACTACAATCTTGTAAAACTTGTTTCAACATGTTTATTTAGATTCTGGTAACGGTTCCAGTATTTTGAACACACTTAATTTCATCTCCTTATAAAATACGTACAAAAATTAAACTAATGTCTTTCTCTGTAACTACTCTGTATGTGTATTATTGTCACACTAAACGAAAACAAAAAATACGGTGATCGTGAAAAATCGATCTTGGAATTTTTACTTATCTGTTTTCAGGTCCTCTCGAGTGCAAATACGTATTTTTTAGTTTTTCACTTGAATTCAGTTCTTCTATGCATAACGCTGAATAATTAACTAATTGTCCGGTTTTGTGAAGACTGGCATACATTTAACATGTTCTTGATTGTATTATACAGTGTTAAATAAAATACCGACACTGATATCACGTACCTCGGATTTATCGCAGTGCTGTACAGTGGAACCTTATCGCATCACCAATTAAATGTTAAACGTCAATAACGTTAACGTTTCCCATTACTGTATTTATATCATAATGTAGTGTTTCCTAACTGGTTTGCCGATCAAACTGTTGGTACAACAAATTCTTCTAGGTGAGCGACATTTTTTTATAAAACCATATTTACAGATAATAAAAATAATAAAATTTAATGTAAAGAGAAATTTATCGAAATGTAAAAAAAATGGCGCTACTGTATTTCTCGAAAATTCTAGTCTGAAACTATCGATGGAAACCCGGAAAATTTGTATATTATCGTAAAACAAATTTATTATTTTCACTCAAACTTGGTCGTAAATGAAAGTTTGCATCAGCGTTCACGACGTATATTGAAACTGGTATAAATATTGCACGGTCTGCCCGCGGGGAGGCACTGCGCCCCCTCCCCGGTAGTATAAAAATAATAAAATAATAATATGAAAAACATAAATGGTTTTTATTATAAATGTTTGTTTTGTTTTAAACCTACTGACAGGTAAATAAACGAATGCAAGGCAAAACAATGAAGATGGCTGCTATGTTGTCTTCAAATATTAATAGCTCTGTGCCCAGAAAAGTGTTTCAAAACGTAATAGTAACAGAGACAATGTTACAAGTACCTTATGGCAGTTCTTTTTATAACAGGAATAAATAATAAAACTTTTTCATTGTATTTTACAATTTTTAAGTGAATCATATCGCCGAGTGAACATTATTTTGTATATTTTACATAAAAACGGCAGGAGTCAGAAAAAAATGTTAAATTACGAAGTTGTAGAAAATTTGTGCGTCTTTTTTACTCAGGTTTCTTAAAACGGATATATCCATTAAAAATCACAGACATATTTTTTTTACTATCATAATACTTTCTATAAACTTCGTACAGGGTAAAAGTTGGGTCTGGGAAACTCTGCCCCAACTACGCACTATTATAACGCCTGGAAGTGAGTGACCGTATGAGCCAATGACTATAGCTATATAACGTAAGGTAAGCTTTAACTAAGGAACTGCCTTTGAAGACTTCATCCTTCACAGATCATTGAGCAGCAACTTGTAACGATGGAGGCGCATATTTCACGGTAAATGAGTTTAATTAAGAGATGATACAGTCGCTGAATAAAGATAAGCTTGTTGCGAAGCAGAACTTAACTCAGCTATCTCGTGTTGTTGCAACCATTTCGCCATTTTTGATTCAGTTTAACACGCTCTGAAAAAGTGAGATTATATGTTAAACTGTGTTACTGCTAAGTCAAACTTTACAAACCGGGAGGTGACCATTAATCAGGCGAAAAATCGAAAATTCTACAACTGTCTGCTTTGACAATTAATTTAAACACTTTTTAAAGTAATTATACAAAAGTGCTCTATTACCCACGATAGAAATTTGTTTTTCAAAGCGTACGTTTATATTTAAATATTTTTCTGAATTCCCCCACCCACCAAAATATGTTGTGCTATCGGAACCCAAAACTTTATAAAAATACTTCACATTCGTAAAGAATATTTCTTATTTTTAGCTAGTAAGTCATTTACAGTTCAATTACTACATACATCGGGCAGAGAAATTTTTACGGGAAGATATCATTCTTAAATCAAGGTCGGAAATATCCTTCCTCGCCTCATAAAAAATTGAAATTTGATTTTTTTAAATTAAATTTTACAATGTTTTTATCGATATCAGTGAAAATTGGGATTTAGACGTAGTTCTCCATAACTCGATACCATATTTTATTTTTTTCGAAAAATGTATTATCTAATATAATCGAGGTGTCGAGTATAATACACATAGACACCTCACTTCATAGGAAATTGTGTGATTAAAAATGGAGAACGCTATCTGTCAGAAAAAAAGAACCATGCACTTTTTAGGTTAGCTTCTGACACTAAAATTAAGTTTTTTATTAACGTATGAATCACTAAAGATATTAATTTGACATCTTCGTCTAGTGTAAGTGTCTGAAGGACTGAAGGAGTTTATACACTCGAGGATGGGCAGATAGTTCAGAGCGCTCTGATGTCCTATTTTGACAATACGTGCATTTTACATTTTATTCTAACATACTGATTTTAACATTGGGTGGGAACTCTACTACTATATCAGACTCAGGGGTAATATCAAACTTTCCCAAAATCGGTTCTAACGAAGTCCTCAAATATTAACAAAAATAGACAAAACGCTGAAAAATTTACCCAATTTCTTAAACACAAAAAACTGATCAGATCTGGTAAAATCTTAGCCTATGTCAAGATTCATCTCAAGTGAATGTTGCGAATTGAAAGAAAAAACACTTTTCGGAAGTGTAAACAGAAAAAACAAAAATAAACGATAGAAAATAAACAATGAAACATAAATATCTTTCATTAAAACTCTGCCCACTGAAGTCATTTGAATAAATTATAAATTTTCGTATATCAGTAAGACTTTATCAAAATTTGATGAACCGACTTAAAATAACTCGGCCCATTTCACGTTTTATTTTCTTTCAATAACCCTAGTTGATTTCTTGCTGGGAAAGCAATTTGTATGAATGTTAGCGAATTGAAATAACTGTGACCTACTTGCTAGCAGAAACTTAATATAGAAAAGATTAATCTTCCAAATCTGTACCTACGATTTATTTCTATATGTCGTAAAACATTAAAACAGGTACAGATCTACGAATTGTTTCGCTACAAAATCAGCGGTACAAGCCAATCTGTAAAACTTTATTACGCGATCGTAAAGTCGCAATAACAATAAAGTTGGCAATCTTGTGGTGTGGCGAATAAAAGTTTGTTTAATGGCTCGTTTCTACTTTAACTTAGGCTGAACTGATTAACAGTGGCTTGCGCGATACCCAGATCTAAGGTGGGTCTTCTTGAGTCCACGGTGGTCACAACAGAAATATTCAGAGTTCGATCAGCGCAGGGGTTTTGGTTTTTGCTCACAACTGAGAAGTTGTCTCACAGACGTAATGGCAATGAAAACTAATAGCATTAAATAAAATCAATTAAACAAACATTGCACAAAAATTGATTTTGGTAAGAGATTAAACTAATTCGTTAATTTACGTTTTAAAGAGTTCAGCCCATAAATACGGAATAATTTCTCAAAGTTAGGTTATCAAATTTTGCTAAAACTTTTGTCATATATGAAGCTCAAATCAGCGTACCAAATTCGATGGAAAAGTGAAAATAAGCACTGTACCATTTTTAACATGAAAACTAGCTAATTATTCTTTAGGCTTTGAAAGATCCGCTATTTTGTTTACACATTATGATTATATAATACGTAATGTACATTTCCTTCTATAATTTACTTTTTTTGTAATTAACTGAGCCGGACCAGATTTGTCCGTTTTACTATACACTGGCGCAAACATAGACTTTTGGAAACAATAAAGACACTTTTTCTGGAATTAATTGACCCTTTTTTTGAATCAATAGACATTTTTTGAAATCAATAAAAACACTTTTCTGGAATCAATAAAGACATTTTTTGGAATTAATACACTTTTTTTAAATCAATAAAGACGCATTTTTGGAATAAATTGACATTTTCCGAATCAATATAACTTTTTTGGAATCAACAGACACGTTTTTTTAATCAATAAAGATGGTTTTTGGAATCAATAGATACATTTTCCGAATCAACAGAATTTTTTTTGGAATAAATGACACTTCCTTCGAATCAACAGACACGTTTTTGGAATGAATAACTTTTTTTGGAATCAACAGACGCGAAAAAAACATCAAAACCTCAAGATCAATTTTTCTCGATCTCCAAACTTTCTTTATACTTTCTCGTAGTGAAAAACGCTCGTCTTATAGGCCTACGCGACGAATAAATTGCTACCTTACGATGATACGGGGTAGAGGTAACAGTTGACTCCGAAACAAATCATTTAGCTTTTCCTTCCATAAAAGCCTACTATTTCAATGGAGGTTGATATTAATTGACATCATTTACTATTACTATATAAATAATAATATATAAATCATTATTAATTGTATTTTTAAATATGTCAATATCGTCATATTTATGCATTCGGAAATAGAGACAACTGAGGTGATTACTTATTTTAATTAACATGTACGGATTTTATATTGCACAAAATTAGACTTGTTTATGATTCAAATGTAACTGAAATGATTGCTGATTAACATTGAATATTTAGCAGCTTCGGAAACCGGGGGATAGCAGCCTAAGAGGCTAACATATGTTTTTCGACAGAAAATAATCACAAATATAATAACTTTAAAATGCCTTGCGTATTCCCAGTATTCCATAATTTTCCGAATCTATTCTATTGCCTTCTCAGTTCATCAACTGATTAGCTTGTTAACTTCCGATCGTTGCAATCTATATTCTCTGCTTACCAGTATCTGTACCGAAGCTACATAAAACCTGACCGAAGAATCTTTGTAGCTCGTAAAACTGAAATCAATTTGAGCTGGCGGTCCCGCGTTACGTTGCTTCACGTATTTCAATTTAACAAGTTACGAGGGGTAACTTTAAGTCGTCTTTTTATTGCGTTTTTAAGTCCTTAAACTCATATTCCTTGCTAATAAAACCTAAGATAAAATGTACCAGAGTTTATGTGACGGTTGTAAGGAACGTTATATTTTTGTGCTACCGTTTTTATGTTCGTGAAATGGATTGTAGCATGCATGCGATACGTGACTAAAATACAGCGTAACATTTTCGGCTTAAACATTTTAAAGTAATATACAAGCTTTTAAAAATGAATAGTATTTTTATTAATGTAAAATGAACGGTTGGATCAAATCAGACCGACATTAAGAACGGTATGTGTCGACCTAAGGCCTGGAGACCACCAAATGCGGAGCGGAACAGATGAACGGCAACTAGAAGAGGAGTTTATTAAGATTAAATAACGAGTACGAATCTTTTAAATGTAAAATGAACGGTTGGATCAAATCAGACCGACATTAAGAACGGTATGTGAAGTCCTAAGGCCTGGAGACCACCAAATGCAGAGCGGAACAGACGAACGGCAACTAGAAGAGGAGTTTATTAAGATTAAATAACGAGTATGAATCTTTTAAATGTAAAATGAACGGTTGGATCAAATCAGACCGACATTAAGAACGGTATGTGAAGTCCTAAGGCCTGGAGACCACCAAATGCGGAGCGGAACAGATGAACGGCAACTAGAAGAGGAGTTTATTAAGATTAAATAACGAGTATGAATCTTTTAAATGTAAAATGAACGGTTGGATCAAATCAGACCGACATTAAGAACGGTATGTGAAGTCCTAAGGCCTGGAGACCACCAAATGCGGAGCGGAACAGATGAACGGCAACTAGAAGAGGAGTTTATTAAGATTAAATAACGAGTATGAATCTTTTAAATGTAAAATGTTTAGGGTCTACTGTAACGGATTCTACGAAACTACTGTTTAAAAATCTAGGCAATGGTAACCTAGGTAACGAGAAATAATAAGATTGGAGGCGTGGTCAACGTGATGGTGGAAGAGGAGTCAGTTTCAAAATCCTAGACAAAGTCGAAGATACGCGGAGCGAAGCCCAGTGACGCCACTTGACGCTGAGGGCGTCTAGTTCAAAACCGAACTAGACAGAGTTGAAAATACGCAGAACGAAGCCCAGCGATGTCGCTTGACTTTGCTCCGCGCAGAAAAACTCCGCTCCTCATTTGGTCTCAGCCCGGCCTAGTACATATGATAGTAAACTGTAGCGTTAGCTGTTCAATTTTACTTAAACCTGGTACAAACATTAATTGTTCTATTATCTTGGACACATTTGTAACCGAGTCAGTTCTTTCATAAAATTCGAAATGGCGGCTTTGAATCTTTTAGAATTATTAACTTATTTGATATTTTGTGAACATTACATTTTATCATCGCAATCCGCCTTAAAGTATACAATATAATGCGACAATTAAATTTTAAAAATTTAATGAAAATACTTCGTTTTCGTATTTTCAACTAAACTTGGAAACATGAAATTCCAAATTATCCACATTTTAACGCTGATTACAATCATGTCAGATTTTTTTTTTTAAGTATGTTCATGAATGAAATTTTCTCCTGTCATAATAATCGTTTAAAGGACAGCACAAAGTGGGATAATAGTGTTCACCTCTCGCCTTGACACAACGAACAAGTTAAGACTTGTCACACTGGCAAAAACGTATTAGGTACTTGTTGTGGAAACACATTTTATTTGCCAGAGTGTTACTCTCATAAAAACCCAGGCTTAATTGTTATTTTAAAATTGTGTAAGTAGTTTAAAGGACCATATTTTAAAAAAATGTAAATGAAACACATTCGTTATAAAATATTTAAATGATTTTTGTTACACAGCGCCACTTGGTGAACTAATAGATTCGGTTTTCTAGCTTTATTTAGAGAATGTCGTGCACAGAAACTAGTGCGCTCGGGTCACATTTAATAAACGGCCGCATACAAAGTAATGCCGATTAGATCGGTTTACTTAATAACAATAATTAGCCTCACGGCGTGTTAATGACACCTCGTGGTCGAGGCTATCGCGTGTAAGTTAATTCCAGAAACACGAGAAAATAAATCACCTCACCTCCACAACGTGCCCGACACATGTTACCCAGATAACTGCCTGCTGCGTAGGCCTACCTACTGCACTAACAAGAAGCCTAAGTAGTTCGCATACACGCACACTAGCTAGCTTATGAAGGGGCGTATGCAGGGGCGCCCCCTAATCATTAAAAATTAGGCATCGATTATTTCGCACGTACACGAAACGCGATTGAAGAAAAAATTTTAAATGTAAAAATGACTTATTTGTAGATTGAAACAATATTAAAAACTTAACTTATTCCATTCCTACATCCATGGTTCTTACATAGGGATGTCCAAGTGCACCTGAGGGTCCCAGGTCCGGGCTCTGCGGGCCTGGAGGTGATTTTTTTATGTATATTAGCAAATTTTCTTGAAAAATACTTGTTAACTGTAAAAATTATTGTTAACAAACGACAAAAGAAACCAGTAAAGTAAAACCTATTCTAGGCTTGGGGTGGTCAATTGTTTCCAGTTCGTAAAAAAACATACTTAACCATAATAAAGGGCCCGAAATTTCATATGGAGCCATACCTAGACCATTGCATCGCAGAGCTCAGTGAACGATTTGGACCACAATTTATGAGTATTTGTCAATTACCGACCTTTATGCCAAACTACATAAATAATTCTAGTCCAGAAGACATAAAAACAGCTGTACATTTTTAATAAAATGTACAACTTGTGAAAAATTTTAGTTATATTTTTATTAAAATATTTAATGTTATACAAAATCATTAAAAGTAAATTGTAACTTTAAGAAAATTTTACATGTATTAAAATCTATTATGTACAAACAATTCATTGTTATTGATAATGTTTATAAAAATAAATTAAAGTAAATAAACAACTTAATATAATAGTCTACGTATTATGATTTTTTTCTTTAACTTACAATTTACTTTTTAATAATTCTCAATAACAATAAATATTTCAACAAGCATTTATCACAAAAAAAAAAACATCAATACGTCGATAGGTTATACCAGTAATTTCATTTCAGATATGTAAAAAAAAGTGAAAGGATGATACTGAAAAAAACTTTCCCACAAACAGCTCTAGCTTGCAATGTCTTGTGTCCAAATGTAAGACAGACGCTTGAGGTACTCTGTGATTTACCAGTGGCATCTGCAGAACCAGAATGCTCGTTTTGTGCTTTGAGACGATTAAACACTCGGTTACTGGCCAGACTGAATGAAATGGATGTGCTGAACATTCACAGAGAAATTGATATAAACCCTGAAGATGTGCTGCAACGGTTTACAAATGGACGATTAAGGAGGATGGACTTTTTTAAAAATAAAAATCAGTTCTTAAAGTTTGAAAACCAACCCAGTTTTAAAAATGTAATGTTTTTGAAACTCGTTTGTAATAATAATATAAATAAAGTTAATTTTATAACAAGGCCTATTAATTTTAATTTTTAAATTAAACCGTGAGTTTAACCGTGAATTAACTGTAATTCTTGTTTCTTGTAACGTTCTTAAGATAGATAAAAGTAATTAATATTAATGGTTAAATAGCCTTTTATTTTTTTTGTTGCTTATTAAACAAATTATAATAAAGACAATTCATTCAAAATGAGTTATGGTGACAACTTAAAACAGTTCATCAAAATCCAGGCTCAGCCGATCCACGAATTAAATTCCTGCGTACGCAACTACCCGCACCGACACACACATACTTCGTAGCTTTACTCTCTTGCTACTTATATCACGCAAAACTTAAAATTTAAATTAAATTTAGAACAATTAAATTAGAAATTTAGAACAATTAGGGCTATAAGTACATACATAGGTTTATAAGAACAAAAAAGGTACGTGTTGACCACCTGTAAACACCCTAAACCAAAAATGTATTTTTACTGTTGACGAAAAAATCGATTACGATAGTCGATTTTTTGATGACTAAGTCATCCGGAAAAACCATGCATCCGTTTCAAATATGTATTCAAAAATCACAATCATAATTTTGCGTATATTGTTGTCTGTCTCAGAACTGTTTTTAACAATAATAGTGATGCAAAAATATTACATACTCTCTCACATTCAATTATGTCCCGGTTAATCAGACTAATTTTACAAAATTGATTCATTCGATTTCGTTCAAATTTTTATCGTATATGAAAAATTATAATTCAACAAATTGTTGAAATAAAAAATACGGTTCGACATATTTGTAAAAACAAAACCCCGGCGGCGGTTTTGTAACAGTCGAACGTGCCCAACCAAAATAAATGTTGTCGGTTGATTTCGCGTACTAATATTTTTCGTTTACGTGATGTTATTTACTGTTGACAACGCATGAATATTCTCTTATTGTGTTTGTGTATGATTATCCCTAAATGTCGTTGCAGATCAACGATTAACATTTTTGTTTTCGATTTAGTTCTAAACCTTTAGAGAGATTAGATTTTCGTCAATAGTTCCTCAAATGGACTTTTCGGTAGAATAGCGACATTTGTAAAGTAACTTAGTTTGTACCCAAATAAATAAAGTATTACATTTAATCACAAATCGTTACTGTTTTCTTTTTAGTGAGGTTTTACTAATTTTTAAAGTTTTTTTGGAATAAAACTTGAAAACGAATAATTTTGAAAACAGTTTCGAGATTTATTATAAACGAAAGCTACGTGCCAGATTCTCTGGAAACTGGTCACTTCGTTTAATCTCCAGCGATATGCAAACACAGAGATAGATGGACGTACAGACATTAAAATGAAAACCACTTTTTTGGATTACCCAAATAAATATGGTCTTAAGGTTCTTTACATCTTAACATTCCCAAATACTGGTGTAACTTTTATCACGAGATTATAAATTCTCATGTTCTCGCACACAACATTCATCTTGAATATGCATGTATTCATGGTTCATGTGTTAATATCAAAACATAGCATCAGAAAATGCATTCCGATCGCGTTCACACTGTCAATTACCTTATGCATACCTTATTCGCTCTTGTTGAATGTTAAACACTTGTCGCTAGGATTTGTCTCCGCTTCGGGTGTTTCCGTGAGATTCCGGTGCGTCGTGTCTGTGATCGATCACACGGCAATGTTGCCAACTGTATTAGCCACAGAGTTAAATATCCCTCGTGAGTAATTAGGTCACCCCTTCTAAGATATAACCCAGTGGAGTCTTAATACAGAGTAGGTGTTGGGGTATTGTACTAAATACCACCGAGTAGGTGTTAAATTTTATATCTGCAGTACTTTGATTTTTCCAATGAAGAATTCTTTTTATGATTTACGAATTTAATATTTTGTGCTCTGACGCTATATTAATCCGATATCAAGCATCGTATATTACACAAAATATCGTGACCGTGAAAAAACAATACATTATGTGGTTTATAATGTATTTAAGAAATACGTAAACTTCTGTCAGTCCGTGTTTCTATTACTGAAGGCTAAACGAACTGACCGATTTTTATTAAATTTGGCTCGTAAGTGTAGTACCTAATTTGCCCATCCGGAATCAATTTTTTTAAATATTCGTCTGCAAGCCATATTTGGTTAAAAACCGCCTTTTTGAAATAGACAAAGGTTTATAAAAATCCTAAATCATTTGTTCAAATCTGGTCATTAGTGACCCAAATAAAACTATGGTTCCAAATTTCCCAAAATGTCCAATTCGGAAACTATCAATGAAATCAGGAAATCGATTTTACTCTAATTTATGAAGATTTGAACTCGTCAATATATAGTTGTAAATGCAAAATGAAAGAGAATATGCTTCGGGTAATAGATACGAAAAAATAATTAAATCTGGTTCTTTCTACTTACTTTTGAACTGTTTTTAAAAATTTCAAGTTTGATAGACATCAAATAATCTTTATATGTGATCAATATTTGATTAAGCGATTTTAAATAAATTTGTATAACTTTACAATTTACAGACTATATTTTTTTAATATAATAAATTTAGGCTATTTCCTGTGTTTTCTTGTTTCGAGTAAAAACCGAATTTCGAGTAAAAAACGCAACACGTGAGACAGTTTGTGCAATGGGTTATTTTGCAATAAACTACCCTACTGAAGAAACGATGTAAATACACGTATTAAAAGGGTTCGTTCAATAACTGAAAATAATTTCCTCTGCATTAGAGTGTAGCCATTGTTACACTCGACTCTATATAATATCTAGCTCTTTTATACTGTATTAGGCCGCACTCCTTCCGTAGTCACACATCTCGTCCTTTTAATACACAGAGATTGTATGAGATTACCTCTTTAACAAATATAACTTACTGCTCAATAAATTAACTGAAACAAATAGTTACAGAGTGCGCGAGTGTCGCAGATTATTACAAGACTATTCAATAATATTGTTCCACATTGTCTAATTGTGCATTGTATTGATGTCTACTGATATTGGCAACAGCCAGAACTAGGTTCGTTACCTAGCTAAGTCCGTTAAACAATTAATTTTAAAATGGCTGCCACTTAAAATCTTTAAAAAATAATTACATAAGAGAAATTATCTTCCGTTTTTTTTTTAAACTGAATTCCACAATCGTAATCAGCACAAAAATCAAGTTAGCATTTCAAATTTTCAAATTCCGTTCAAAATACAAAATCAAATCAGAAAGAGGTCAAGATATACTTGTTTTCTTCGTCAATTACTTTGAAAACTAGTGTTTTATTTATTTTAAAATTTAAGACTTTAAGTATGTCAAGTCATATATACTAAAATTTATAAATAACAACACACTTTCAATCCACTATACAGCTTCAATATTCACTATCGGCTTCGACCTTTATAGGTTACAAGTGATATAAGCTAAAGTTGAAAAAGTAGGCCAAAGGACGTAGCAGAGGGGCAAGAAGGAAGAAGTGGAGTGGGATCTACTCGTACTTAACCAGATAGGAAAAAAACTGTAAAATCATAAATAATGCTCCTATTAATACATCTCACCGCTACACTTTCCATTCTAGATTAGTAAATGTATCTAGCTAATTTATGCAACACTACATTTTCATCCAATAAACAAAATCTTTTAGAAAGTGGTATAAAATATTCTCCTTGATATACCTCTAACTAAAACCGTCTTATAAAATATTTGTATCGATACAGATCCAGCCTTACACAAAAACCGAATCCACTCACAAAGGCTTATGTGCCCGAATAATTGTAAATCATAAAGACGTTAATCAAAACAAAAAGGAGATGCTGTAGTCTCTGGGAGTAATAGTTAAAAGTCCTGGTGTTTACTAAGTCGATCACGGGCTGGCGAGGCATTCTTCCAGTACGGAACGGTGAGGTGACAGAAATTCGCTTCTTGTTAGAATTGGCCGGATTCCTCCTATTTCCTCCTGAGCAAGTTGTACGAGTATGTCTTGTAGAATAGTTCTGGTTGTTAACAGGCTGCCGTGTAGTTGTTCTGTGGTGGGAGGTGATCCTCAATGTTCGGTCGAACAGCGATTTCGACCTGTATTTATACTAGATATTATCGCGGGAACCAGAATTAAATTTTTAAAATTATAGAAAGAAGGCATCAATCAGAATGAAGCTATTGTATACAGGAGATGTAATGTGCGACGTAATGTGCTGACAGTAATGCCGGGGTAGAAATGTACTGCCCAATTTATTTATTTATTAATCTTAGCACATTATAAAACCGAGATACGCTCGCACTGCGAACCAATCGGAAGTGAGTATTGGTTGATGGGAGTGAGCTAGTTTTCGCAGGCCTAGGCTGTTTGAAAACCGGGAGAAAAGTTCGGGGATTGTAGAGCGGTTGTTAAGGCGTTAGTAAGCGGAACTAGGTTATGTAACTCAGTTCCTATGTTGTTTAGGCGATGACAAAGACAGTTCAGAATAAACTAATTAAAACTGTTAAAGATATTGATTTAAAAATTGTTAGAGCTGACAAGGGAACTCAGCAGTAATCATGAACAGTTCAGATTACACTAAGAGAGTAGAGAATTTCTTATCTTCGGAGAGACTTGAAGTATGGTACAATGACCCAACTAATAAATTTGAAAATTCTATTAAACGTTACATTTCCATTTGTAAAAACTTGGGATTTAGGAAAAAGGCAGTTAACAAACATGAATCCTCAAATTTCCCGGTTCTCTCAAAAATTTATAAAATAATGTTCCCATAAGAAGAATGGTTGTACATTACACCACGCCAGGGCAAAAAGTAGCTGATTTCCTTAACTACACGTTTAGGAAGAAAAGAGACTTACCTAAAGCATAAAAAATTCCTTAGAGTTAGCTCTAAAGTTAAAAGAAATGTATGTGCCCAATATTGAAAAACTGTTATCTTTTGAAGATGAAAATTTAGTCAACAGCTGATGGGTTAATTATGGGCTCTTCTTTGTCACTCTTCTTGTGGATACATTTATGGATTCATGGAAAAAAAATTATTTAATAGTAACCACAAACTTCTTAATTATGTATTTTTTTGGACGCGCTACGTGGATGGGCGGGGACCTCAAGACAGTTAGAATTATTACGAAATTACATCAACAACACTCATTCTAACATTAAATTCTCTTTGCAACTACAAAACATTAAATCGCTTTACTTTCTGTCCTTGCAATCACTTTGGAAAACGGACGCTTTACATTTAAAATATTTAGGAAACCCACTTACACCGACAAATCATGTCACCATTGCTCACAGAAAATAGCAGCTTTTAGATCAATGCTTACTAAATTAGTGAATCAATGAATTAGTGAAAATCCATTCACTTTCGAAGAAAGTGCATACAACAATGAACCATCGCATTATCGAATAGCTAACTGACACCAGCTATAACAAGGGTCTCGTGATTAAAATCTTGAAGAAACGTATTAACAGAGAGAGTCCTAAATTTGTTTATTGCAGCTTCTTTCCTCCCAATTCAGATACCAAATATAGAAAACTCATTTACTTATGGCACCTCACTAAACCTCCGGAAATTAACCTGCTTTCTCTACTACGAACTTATGAAAAAGGTTAAAGGTAAATATGAACCAGCACACCAACCGGGGGTGATGGAGGGGGTTCCACAAACTAAAATGTAATATTTGTAACACAGTATTATATACAGTGACAGACTGAATCACGCTTTGCTAAAGAATGACTCTAATTCTGATTTAAAACAATATTTCATTCTTCACTTCCAAAACAAAACGTTAAGGCTAAATTCTCCGGAAAATTTTGAACTTTTAAAAAGTTTAAGTAAGAGTGACAATATTGTCAACGAACAAATTTATCCGTACAAATTTCCTTTTACAGAGAGTTTAAATTTAAATATAAATATTTTGGTGTTTCTATTTTTACTGTCATTTAGTTTTTTTCATTTATCTTAAAACATATTGATATTAGCTTTATATCCTGATCTGTGTTGTACATCACGTATTTATCATTTATCATTATATATAATACGTTGTATTCGTTAAGTCCTTAACCTTGGTTTTCTTCTTGCTTAAGTGTTAGCAGTTCCCACCCCACTCCTTTTTCGCAATTTTCTATGTCTTGTATGCTTAGGTTTTCAACTTTACCTTAATATATCACTTGTAACTGATCTGTAAAGGTCGAAACCGGTAGTAATAAAGCTTTATAGAGGATTAAAACTGTGTTTTTATTTATAAACTTTACCTTCGTAACAAAATGTTGGCAATGAACATTTTTTAAAATCGGTAATGTTAAAAGATTACATAAAAAAATTACATCACATAGAAATTAAAGCTGTTTTAATTTCAATTATCCATAAAAATACGAAAATGAACCATTGCAGATAAAAGAGTTCCATTGGGAAAGTGAACAGTCACGATTCAACTTGAAGATCGAGATTCAAACTTAATACAAAAATCGAATTTGATGACTGTTTGGACACGTTTACTCAGTCAAATCTATCTACAAGTTTTTTAAAATGGCGGCCATTAGAAAATCTTTTAAAAAATTGTAACTTTCTTGTCTTATATATTTTTGTAACCTGATTATACCGTCATAATCAGCAATTAATTTAATCAGCGTTAAAGTTTACATAAATCAGTATTTTTAACTTTAAAAATCAGTGAAAATTTTAAAAATTGATTTGATGACTGTCAGGAATCATTTTTGTATTTAAACGTCATAATCTGAAAGTTTAAATGCTATCGCAGTTTCAATTTGGAATATTCAATCGTTGCAATATGCAGATTTTTTGGTAACTGTGATTGTGAAATCAGATTTGTAAAGTGTGTGATACAAAAATATTTTAAGAAATTCACTTTCAACACATGAGCGAGACAGCAGCGTGCGAAAGGTCTGTGTAAAACAGTTAAAACATTCAATGAAGTGTGCACTATATCTTACCTTTAACGGTCTGGTGACTGTGATCGTCTCTATGGTGGTGGTAGGAGCCATTTTGTCGTCCGGCGGACGGCACGAACTGTCAACAAACAAAATAACAGTTAAGAACACTGCACAAACTTTCTCACATATCACGACTTGACTTGTTATTGGACCACCTGTTCAATGTTAAGGATGCCAACAAACACAATACTGTACTCTGTCAATGAATGAAACGCTTTGATAAATCTCTGTACACCAAGGAGCGCTTACACTTGAAAAACAATGTTTCAGTTTGTTCCTTACAGGTCTGCCATGTGACCAAGATGGAAACACACACACGCGCGCGCGCGTTTAATCGAAAAGTAGTTTGAAATTATAATACCCACTACAATTTCTTTTTATAATTGTATTTATTTGTATTACATTGTATTTGTTTCAAATAAATTATTGAGCACAATTTCAGTTAGAATTAAAAATTTAAATAACGATGAAGTGGTAAATTGAACATTTACGTTTCTTTGTATCAGTTTTCCCGCAATTGGTTTTGCTGTGAATTAAAACTAAATTATCAACACGTATAATTGAAAAAGAAAAGTAAATCATAAAGTGTAAAATAAAATGAAAAATCTTGATGTTTTTTCATGTGACTTCTGACTGCTTGGCTGCCGAACATGTACAGCTTACTTCTAATACGTTCGCGTGCAAGACCAGAGGTGGACTCAAAAAATAACTTAGAAGTTAAACTGTTAAAATCAATACACTATTATTAACGTTGCTTGTTAGGCTACTTTACAAGTATTAAACATATTATAATTGGGGGTTTTAATTTTTCATTCTTTTTTGTGGTTATTTTAAGACAAAAAGTACATTGAGGCTATTATCGCCTCCCTAAATGTAAGTGTGAGTGTAAAGTGTTAAAGTCGTAAATGTAGTGTTGTCCCCCGCAGGAGGTCCAGATTAGCTGCACCTATTGGGAGGATTTAAAAGTCCCTCGCGGTACCCGAGTCTTAACACACACTTTAATTTTTCAATGTGTGCAGTAAAAAAATGCATTTTTTAAAATTTCAAACAGGGACTGCTAAAAAAGACATTAATTTTTATAAGACTATTGTAGGCCTATACCTGTTCAAGCACAGTTTTAGCTCTCATCCGAGGAAATCAGGACTAATTTGTAACTATTTATACTTAAGGCCGCTGGTACTTTGTGGAAATTCATTACATTAATTAAATAATAACACATTTGTATAATTAACAATGCTCTAACAAGTGAAACCTTGGTTGGCAAGACTCAAATAAAAAAAAGTTGAACTATACAAACGTGTTATTATTTCATTTACTAATTGCAATCCTGATTCCATACAATGTCCAACGACATTTTACTGTGTTGCAAACATGCTTGAACGCTGTTTCTTGTTTCAGCTGCAGGGCAAAAACAATCCACTTCAGAACTCACGTATGTTTGCAAATAGTAAACAAAAGATGATCTAATCTAAAAAATATTGATAATTATGATTTTACAACTTTTTATTTTACGAAATAAAAAATTATGTTTATTCTATGCATTTTTTTTACAGTATCCTATATTTTTAACAAAATTTTTGAACGTTTTTTAAAATTTTAAGTACGCTAATATATTTTTAAATACAATTTTAATGGCCGAGATGTATTTCTTAGATATAATTTTTGAAGCGAAGCTTTTATTGTTAGCTTTTGCGAGAGGAGAGAATAGAAAAAAGTCTGCCAAACGGAAGAACGTAACGGAAATATGGAGTGAACAAACAAATGGTTTTCGTCTATTTCTGTCTCTTTCTTTTTCTTCCTCTTTTTCGATAACAATACACGCGTATTATATGAAAACGTTGTGTTGCTTTGGTTTCGGTGTTTTTCCTGAGTTGAAGAACACGTGCACGTTGTAAGCGTTTATAATACATTCGAAATTAACATAAACGTCTATAATAATTGTTGTTAATATTGCTAGTTTTTAACAACATAACCTGAAACGTATTATAGCCTATCACCTGTTTAATAAAATCAGTTGATCGTTACGAATTAATATAAAACAATCTTGTAGATCTTTTACTACTACTGCAGTAAATAATATCTAAGCTAGGTTTACGTATTTATTTATTTAAACAAAACAAGATATTTGTAAATATATCCTCAAACTAATTAATATAGCAAAGACAGAATTAACAAAAGGTTCACTTCTGTCAGTAACTTTCCGAGTTCCACATTTGTACTTTTTTTATGTATACATAAAGTCAATGTTGGATATTTGAAATAATATACATTTACGTTTCGGAAGTAAATTTGTAACACTGATCTTTCATGTATGCCTAAAGTTTCATAAAAATGTGATCAACTATTGTGAAGAAATTAAATCAATACGGAATGTTTACGGTAAATAATATAACGGGAGAAAGTTAACGTAATATTTTTTTTTTACTATTCTAATTGCATCAATAAAACACGCCCTTAAAATTCTTTCTGTTTCTTTGCCAAACTGCCTATACAAAGACTTTATAATAGAAAAATAATAACAAAAGCACCCCATTTATTGGGGCAGTTACATTTGTATGGTAGTTGCCACCCCCACCCACGCTTTCATTATAACAGCACAATAGCATCATTAAGGAATATGTGGGAGCAGCCATATTGATTTGTTTGTCAAACGTTATATAACCTCTGTGTTTATAGGCGATGGAATAAACGTTAAACATTAAACACAGAGGCAATTAAGTAAATGTGCTGACCAAGGTCCTATATATAGCACTCAATCAAGTAGTATGTGTTGCCATTTGTCTGGAAAATCCGTTTTCGAAGTTACCTTCAACATCGGAAGAATTATCAGGTTGTGATTATTTATTATGTGCAAACTTATAACTTATTTGCTATTTAACTAACTTATTCTGATGTATTTTGGTAGTTTTCCATACATTTGATATATTTAGTCATACTTCGATATGTTTTTATTTTGAAATATTTAGATATATTGTTACGTACGAAAAGTATGTACCGTTTCGTTCTACTGCCTCCGCATCGTTAACGACGGGGTTCCGAAACATGCGTGGTCTCTCTAGTTCAATGTCTAACAGCTGACGCAATTACGGCTGGATTGTGTTGTGTTTACGTAATAAGTTATTGTTGGTTCAATGTTTAAGACAATTTCTGATCCCGCCGACTGTGAAATGCGTTCTGTAATAAAGATTTGAACGCCATAAATAAGAAGCCTGCTGAAATGCATCTTGTAGAGATTTATGGTGAAAAAGTAATGAGTGATGGAATGGTGACAAAATAGGTTAGGCTATTCAACGAAGGTCGAACCAATGTTCATGACCAAGTACGCAGTGGGCGGCCTTCTGTTATGATTGATGAATTGGTTGAAAAAGTGAATGAGATAAATTCGTATGAACAGACACAATAAGAATGCGTGCGGATGAGTTTCCACAAATTTCAAAAAACTGTTCTGAACTGGAAGCGTGATTCTGGAGGACAACGCTTTGACAGCGACGACGACGCAAAAACAGTGTTCAGCAGAGGCTGTTTTCAGTGGCGGCATCTTTCTAAGAAGAGGGCATTAAAACGTCGATTCTTCGGTACAAAACATGTCCGAACAATGGCAACAATGTAGAAAAATAGTTTAAGAAACTTTCATGTAAAAACAAATTTTGTTTTGAAAAAAAATTGTTTTTTCCAATACGGTACTTACTTTCCGGATATGCCTTATATTTTGAACTGCTTTAAGTTTTATTGTACAGCATTTAAGTAACTTTACTTATCCATTTTAAGATGTTATTATTCTTGTTAATTAGTTTTAAATAAATATGTGTTTGTGTTTCCTAGTATTTATTTTGTTAATGTTATTTGTGTGAAGGCCACTTTATACTTTTTCACTTGATTCACTTTTTTGATTCACTTTTTCATTTCAAAAACTTTTCACTTGATTGTTAGTTGTTTTTGTTTTTAATATATTTATTCTTGTTGGCTAATTTTTTTATGTTAAGTTTGTATATAGTTAACAATATTATCGAGTTTGTAAGTGTTTAGTTTTGTATTGTTTTCAAATATATTTCGGACGGGTAATGATACCCTTCATGTGCTTTTTGCCCCCCCCAAAAGTTGATTATAGTTATAATCAAGTTCGACTGTACACCCGCCTTCAGGACCTCTTAAATCTAAAAGGATTTTCAATTAGATGTCTGTTCTTGTGTTTGCGTGTGACATTGCAGGAAATGAAACGATCTGATCGGTTTCCATATAAACTGGCATATACGAAAGTTTTGAAAAGTCAGAACCCTCAATTTATCGACAATTTTGTTACATCTTTAAATTAAAGTCACGCAAGTGGGGCTTCCATGTGGTCCAAATGTGGATACCATCTAGATCGAAGGAAACCGAATATGTCGACGGCGACTGAAGGCAATACACACTGTCTGGTTTCAGTAGCAGAAAATTTTAAGCCTTTAGAGCTAGTAATGTTCTTCCATATCTCAGACCTGCTTTTAGCGAATCATCATCGATCTGAATTGGAGCAGACATTATGGTAAGACCAAGCTCCGGAGTACAACTTCAAAACGTGTTCTGTAATTCCCGATCAGTGTTAATTTCATATGGTCCTGGATCAAATACAACCCAACTTATATACCGTAATAAACACAATGATTCGCTGAGTGCACATCTAAACATCACTAAACACTTAGATCGGTTGAAGTTTGCAAAACTAATTTTACAGGCACTCGCAATATTTTACTTCGATGAACAGCTTCGAAAGTAAAAGTTTAACTTTTTACCTACGTCATTTTGTGCCATCTTTCTTTAAGAGGAGTAATAACAGAGTAAGCACGTAACTTTGTAGCAGAATTAATACCAAGATTCAAACTTTGAAATCAGATTACAGCAGAAACTCGACGACATGATTACGTAGCTTTATCTCGCTCGCTTAGCTTCAACTTATTTAAAGCCGCTTACGTATCGCTTCGTCTCACTTCTTAAGTACTTTACTGTCGCACTTGTTCTACTGTACAGGCCTATCGAATAACATACAGTAAGACTGGTTCTGAAAATTATATTTTCGAGTTTTAAGTTTTTCAACAAACATATGTTTTGGAGCAAAATAGTAGCCTAAAATTTTCAAAATATTTGAAATTTTTCTACAAACTAGACTTATTTTGATCAAGTTCGGTATTCGTGCGTACGCAGACCTACAGTAACAAACATTTTTAATTATTCAAAGTTTATATTACGCAAAAAATTTCGTATTTAAAAAAAAGTAAAGCTCGTTAAAATTTTATAACTCACACTATTAGTGACCACTGAAAATTCGACAATTACAACCAGCGTTAAAATCTCATACAATAGCAATCATTTTGTTTAAATCGCGTAGATTTTGAGGTTAATTATGAAAAATAATCAGAATTTCACAAAAAAGGTACGAATCAAACAGGGCAAGAACTGCAAACGCTAACACAAACACACACACACACAACGCTATAAAATTATACATGTAGCCTAGATTGTGTACGTGCGTGCGTGCATGTGTATAGCCTTTATATCCGTCTTTTAGAGATAGTGAATGGTACTCATTTTACAGTTCCGGGTCTTATCCAAAGCTTAACTTATTTTCATAGGAACACATTCTGTTACTTTTACTTTCGTAAATGCTTACAATTATTTTTCAAAGATTGAGCTCTTTATTGGTATCACTTGAAGGAAACACTCGCTTTTATTTACACAGGTCTACATTGAACCACCGAACCATTAAATAAATCAATGTTTGTCCAAAGGCTAAAATTTATTACACTTCTTTTACGGCTTTATCTTAATAGTGTGTTGGTTGCACGACACAGATAAGACTATTTTGGAAGATACGTTCACGGAAGACATTTCAGTTTAATGGAAAACTTTACAAAACTTGTGATAACAAAAACAATCACGTCGCTTTTCAACACAAACAAACAGCAGTATATCGTTTTTTAACATGTCTGATATCCCAATACAAAATGATTTATAATGGGAAGTTACAGCAGAAAAAAGAGCTTCGAAGCAGAAGACACATGAATTCTTTGTAGAAACCCTCAAAACAGTTAAAAAATCTGGGTTACTTCTACCAAGGGGACAGCAAAAAAAAAAAGAAAGGAAATTTAGTTTAAAAGTATAGTAAAAAAAACGAACCACCACCTTTTGGTCAATTTACATATGTCCAAATTTTTAATAAAATTAGATTAACCGATTTTGAGAAATTAACTTATTTTTCAGTTTTTCTTCCGATTCCGATTTTTTTAAAATATTATGACCAGTAAGTTTTTGATTTGGTATCTGAAAACTATATTTGAGCAAATTTGAAGAAAACTGTATAAACCTTCCAAATACATGGTCACAAAATATAGGGAAATCAGAACTACATATCAAATTTCATCGATGTAGGTAAAATTTCCAACGCAGATTCATAGTCTAATTCTTTACCAAAACGGTTTACATATTTGCCCATTTTTTTCATAAACGAAAATCCATAACTCAAGTCGATGTACAGAATTTCAAATAAAAGAAATTTACAGTTTAACAATAACTCGGAAAACCCCCTTGGTGTTGTTTTTCAGACCAATTTCTTATCTAAAATTGTGTACAATCTCACCTAAACATGAATTCTTACATATACATAGATTCTCAAGAAACCAATTTTGAGAAATTAGCTCAAAATGTTCAGATTTTTGTCAACAGCTCTTGTAATGCAATTTTTAATGAGATGATGCACACAAACACGTATTGTTTAGTTTGACAATTAAAAACTACAAAAGGTGAGAAAAATTTGACCAAAATCGTTAAAGTACAGATAGTACTTATCTTGTTTTCAAGTACACTGAAGTACAGTAGATTTATTTAAAAACAGCGACGTACTCTAGCACTAAAAACTATTTTTCATTCCATTAAACTGAGAAAGCAAAACACAAACTTCCAGACAGACAGACAGTAGCGATACACCTCTGCAAGTAAATATTCTCTTTAGTTTATCCATCTCTGCCAACATTTGCTTTCAGTTCAGTTTGTATTTACCGCGGAAGTACTGTATATAACAACATGAAATACATCTCTCTCTTCTTTATACAAATAAATTATATGGAATACACAGTTAGCATATTTACTCTTGCAATGTGTTAGTTCTTCCACAAGGATCGAGGAACGATTAAAATCTGGGATACCAAATACATTTTTATTCACAATTTTACTTTCTCCCAGTAAAAATAAAATTTGGTGAACGAGAAAAAAATCAAGCTCTAACTTTTCATGTCTAAAAGAGTGGTGCGCGCGTGTGTGTGTGTGTGTGTGTGTGCGCGCGCGCGTGTGTTTTATATAACAAGTGCTAATTTATAACCACACCCTAATTTCTAATTTTTCTACAATGAATACTACGTATGGATTTATGAATTCTAAGTCAATAGTTCTAAAATAATGCGTTTCTGAATTCAACTCAGAAGATGAAGGAAGACAATCATTTGTTATCTTGAAATTCTCCGAATAAACTTGTGTTTCACAAAATTGGAAGTGGCCGCCTGGATTACTTGGACTTTATGTATGACATATTTCACAAGACAGACGGAGGCAGCCTGTGCGCTTGGCAACAGTCGCAACGCCATTGTTTCACCATCAACCCCTCCGTTATCTCTGAAATATAGCAACACATAAATAAATACAGTTTTGGCAGAGGCAGTTATATTGGCAGCACTGGGAGCAGTTTATTGTCGACCTGATTCCGGAAGCTCAATGCTTGTTACATTCTCAAATAGGACACAAACGCTATGTCTGCTAGCTCTCGGTTTGTGAAGCAGATTCTGGTAAAAGAAGGATATTTAAAATTTCGATTACCTGGTCTTGTTTTGATCCTGCATGTGAATTAGAATAGACAGGATGTGAGATTGCGCAATCTCTGTTACGGTGGGGAAATCACTCTTTGATCAGAGAAATGAGCACAAAGCTTCCTATACAACAACAAGTTGTCTTATCAGTTCAGTGTGTTGATATAAGCAAAGTTTTCACAAAGAGAAATAAACCAAACAACACAATGGCTTCTTGATTACGTCAGCATTCTCTCTTCCCTTCTACAGAGAAGCCAGTGGATTAAACTGATCGCTTGTCTACGTTTTCTTTGTAAAAACGCTATTGTGCGTAGTATATAAAGAGTAATTTAAAACTGGTAAAATCTGTATAATGTACAGATGTAAAGAGTCGTTTTGTGTAAAATTTGATTATTACGGAAATGTACGATTTCGGGATTTCAAAATTCAAAAGCGTAGACTTATTATTCGTAAGACTGAATACTTATACACTGAATGAATACTTAATGAATTCATACACTGCTTTATTAACAGGTTATACAATATAAAATATAACTATAACATTAATTTTAACAGAAGTTCATACTGACAAGAAATACATAGTTTAGCAAAAATTTCGCTTAGGAAGATTTTTTTAAGGCGAAAAGCACATTGAGGCTATTATCGCCTCCATAAAGGTAAGTGTGAGTGTAAAGTGTTAAAGTCGTAAGTGTAGTGTTGTAAGTGTAAGTGCGTTAGACTCGGGTACCGCGAGGGACGTCTAAGTCTTCTCAATAGGTGCAGGTAGTCTATTGAGATATATACAGACTAGCTCAATATATCTCAAGCTATATACTTGAGATATATAGGTATATAGCTCAAGTATATATACCTTGAGCTATATATACGAAGATATATACAGTATATATCTTACGTATATATACGTAAGATATGTACGTATATATATATCTTACGTATATATATATCTTACGTATATATATATATATATATATATATATATATATATATATATAAGATATATACAGACGTACGTATATATACAGGTCTGTATATATCCCTACGGGGTTACGAAGATATATACAGTATCTCAAAATACAAAAATAGAATTAATGATTAGTGCATTATAGTAATTATATTTTCTATTAGAAAATGCCAACGGTATTATCTGAATACTTATTAATGATTAATGATTTATGATTAATACTTATTAATCATAAAGTAATATGAATTACTTTATTTAAAGGATTCATGCTTGTTTACGTTGAATTACGGACAGAGATTTGATAAAAAAGACGTCCTAACATCTTTTCCTATTCGTTCGTTTATCAAGAAGGAAAGTTATGATTGTCACATCTAACATGTTTATAAAGAGGTCACATCTAACACTTTTCAACTTCTTGCTGTACTCTTTGTATATAATTCGTTTCTTTCTCCCAATAACTGCGATAGGTCGCACGGGCCTACTGTAGTAAACTACGAATAATAATAGTAATACGAATAATGCCGTAATAATTGTGAAAATTGAACTTTTTTCATAATTATACTAAAGTGTAAAAAAATGAAAAAGTGTGCCTTATAAGAAATACACTTTTTAATTTTTAACTTTATGCAACTTTAAGAGCTTGAATAATATCAATCGCCACTTTATTAGGTTTCCCCGTAGTTTTTTAGTTCGATGTAAAAAACCAAAACATCCTTGAAAACGTCCACAGTTTATGTTAATACCTTTCTAAAATAGTTTTATTGTACGAACGAATGAAACACGCTATACTAATTTCTCAGCTGGTTTCAGTTTTATTACAATTTTATACGGTAATGTACAAGTTAGTAGGAAAACTTTAGAAAAGTTTTAAAATGCAAATTTATGCAGCATTAACATTAATTCGGATTGTGAAATTATGTTTTAAATAAAAGTTTAGCATAAAATATTATTGTTTGAAATTCGCTTCCCATCACGTCAACGTGCCAGCTGCTTGTTGCGATAACTTTCTTCATTGGATATTTTTTTTCAAAAAAACTGCTCAGGAATTGATCCAGCTGAATTTCAGATACGAATACAAATGGAATCAAACATCATTAACCCAAATAATTCATATATCGATTATTGTAAAGTTAGCCCCAGCAGAAGTATTACAAGCAAATGGTTGCTGCGGATACAATACACGGGTTTTACACAAATCGACCGTCTTTGTAAAAAAAAAACGTGAAACAATGGGATTTACCCGCTCGATGCCCGAATCCCGTGTATCCCCTGTGGAAATCATCCTTAAACCGTTGAGACATTATCCCCAATGGTTAATACGTTTTGCTTTTATTTAAATTTCTCTTATTTTTCCAGTTAAAAGGTAAAATACGGCAATGATCGCAATTTAATTCGAATATCGGCGAATGTAAAGAATATTTAAAACTAAATTTTCTTCTATATATCAGGCTGCATTAAATAATTTCATTTAATTTTAACTGAGTTCACAGCATTTATCGTTTATTTAGAATGACCAATTCTCATCAGGATCCTAAATAAAGTTTGATCACTTATTTTCTCACTACGAACGTAACAAAATATAAAAAGTATGCGATATTAAAACAAAATATGGACTTCATATATATACACATTTCCTGTGAAAAAAATTAGTTTAAGCTTGACTGTATGTATCACATCCTAAATACCTGTTTGCATTGCTTCAAACTGAACAAATTACATATTTTGATAAAATTTTGCATATATATATATATATATATATATATATATATATATATATATATTTCTAAAAAATTCAAGAGCTCTTTTTTTGATAATAAAAAAAATATCAAATTAATAAATATCTAATTTTATTAAAATCGGTTCTAAAGTTTTTAATAAATTGATTGGCTTCTGAAGTACTCTCTGAGCTATCAGAGAGATCGTTGGGATCTAACGAACAAAATATCAGAAAGCAACACTAATTAATTTCTCAAAATCATTTCATCAAATTTTGTAAACATTTCACTCAATTTTTCGATTTAATCTCAGACCGTAATTTCTTTTCAAATTTCCTACAAGGTCTTGTAAATAAGCACAAATGACCGAAGTGTGAACAAAATATGATAAACTTAAAGAAATAAGGCAGATTTTCTGTAGCTCTCGACTGGATTCTTTAAGGGAAGAAATACCCATACGTTAATTTTGGATCCTTATAAACTATCCAAAATTGCGTTGATTTTTCCAAATCATCATGTTGAAAATTTCCAATTTTTAACAGTTTATTTTTACAGAAAAGGTTCTTAAAAACTATTTTACAAAATTAAAAATTGGTTTTGAAGAAGTCAAACCTTTACGCCAAATGTCATCAAAATCGGTTTATTAGTTTGTTCTTTAGCGATATCAAAACGAATGATTAATTAACAATGCACTAATCAAACAACATCCGTTGATATTTTGATGGATATATCCGTTTTCATGTTCCCAGAGTACAAAAAAGTATTCTTATTTGATGCCCCCCCCCACAACACTAGCGAATTCATCGATCCCAATGACATAGCCTATACTAAGTACGTGTAATTTACCATATATTAGGACTAATTTTGAATTTAAAAAAGTTTCCAAGCCCCTTTTTCTAGTCGAAACCATCTTACGCCCGGTGCACACTTGCTGTAAACGTTATCGGGACGCTGCGTCATTTTTAATCACATAATAAGAGATGCCGAGCAACTGCTTTTGGGATTCACAAAGGATGCCGATGCCTACCTGACGCCGGCGTCATTCTGATAGTTATCGAGGTTGCCGCAGGTACGAGTATCACATTTCCTATACCTATGGCAGTTCTCCTGTGTCCATAGGGGAGATATCTCCTATCGTAACTACAGCTGTTGTAGTCTGCGGGAGAAAGTAGAAGTAGTCAGGGCGATCACCAGGCCATAGGCCGGCGAAAACTGTGAAATAAATTTGCTTGGTGTTGATTGTTGGTCGGATCCCTCCTATTTCCTCCCGAGCAAGTTGTGGTGTCTTGTGCTGTTAATCCGGGTGTTGGTAGGCTGCTGGGTTGTTGTAGTGTAGTGGGTGGTCCTCCTCGATGTTCTATCGAACAACGATTTTTGACCTGTATTTATACTAGAAATTATGGCGTCACCATAATTTCTCAGAATTATATTGTTAAAAATAGAGAAAGAACGCACCAATCAAAATGAAGCTTTTATGCACGGGAGATGTGATGTGATGCGCCGGCATTATTGCATGGGCAGAAGTGAATTAAATGTCTAGCGTTGTATAGACTCGAGAGACGCGTTTACTGCGAGCCAGCTAGAAGTGAGTTTTGGCGGATGGCAAAGAATTAGGTTTTCGCAAGCTACGGCCCTTTTCAGGCCCGGGAGAGAAGTACGGAGATTTTTAGTGTGGTTGTTTTGGTATTAGTAAGCAGCACTAGGTTGTGAAACTCACTTCCTTTGTTGTTTAGGCGATGACACAGCTTCTAAAGCTACACGATCTCTGATGAAGATGTGGATGTTGAACGTTTCATCGAAGTAAAAACTCACCCGTTAGTTTAGGATGCTAGTCATGAGAACTGTAAGGATCGAACTGACAACAGAAAACAATTTTCAAAAAACTTATCTTCCCTGAGATCCATCAAGCATATTCAAAAAGCATATACAAAATCTCTCTCCAAGTACCTCTCGTTGATCTATAGATGAATTGAGTACTTCCTCTTTCTAATTTCACTTCCACGATTTATGGTACTTGTGGACGCGCTTAGATATTTGAGCGCGTGTACGATCCATCTGGGTCAGGTGGTGGCACAGGCTGTGGCCTATCACTGAGATGTGCACTGGAACACCGATAAAACGCAGATTGAAGTGACGCAGCGTTCCGGTAACTTTCACAGCAAGTGTGCACCGGGCCTTAAATGAACACAAATTGGATTTTATACAAGTCTCTTTCAAGTATTATTTTAATTGCAGCTACACAAAATACATGTGTTGATATCGCCCACAAATTTGGTTCAAGAGCTAAAAAAATTGATCTAGTTGTTGAAAATCAATTAGTCGAACGAATTTCGATCATATATGACGATTCATAACTTATCAAATTTGATATAAAAGAAGTTTACTATTCACGAATAAATCGAAGAGATACGTGTTTTCTTTATGTAACACTTTATTTTCAAACAAATTGTCTACTTTGCATTAAGAGACTCTTTAAAATAAGATCTAACCATAAAAGTCTGTACAAAACCTTTAGGCGTTAACATTTACAAAAAAACCTTATTACGCTATTTATTATTTATATTTGCGGTGGTTAAACAAACTGCGCTTTAGACTTAAAAACTGCATCGCCCGATATTAATATTGAATTAAAAGTGCAATTGCGAGAAAAACAGTTCGCTGTGGCAATAACAGCGGTAAAATTAACATAAGCACTATTACATAAACAAATGTCAGGCATTGGAGGGTTTGCGTGTCTACTGGCATTATATTACATCTTGTTTCCTAATATACTAAAAGCATTATAATTTCAACGTAGATTAATATACACAGAAGAGTAATGTAGTGTCCTGTTCACTGTTTTACTGCAAATGATATATTATTCAAAGTTAGCCTAAATGATGATCACAATTTAAGAGCATGTATCCCTTATTATTATATCACATTTTTTAAGACTATTAAGTTGGCATCAATGTAAAAAAACTCAAAAAGGATTATTTACATACGTATAATTATCACACGTAGTATTACCCGCCGCGGCTTCGCTCACGAAACTTGAACTGTTTCAGTAACCTAATAATTTAGAAACATAAAAATATATATTAATGAAAGCGTGATCAGCTAAACTCATGATATTTTACAGTGAATATGAAAAAATATTATAACCTGAATATGTTTTTTTATTGTCTTCAAACGGGTTCCATTCGAATTTAAGAAAATCTGATAAAAATATTTTTCTCCAATACAAACATTTATCCTTCTTTTATATTTTTGTCCTTTTTGGGGATGAATTCGGGGAAAATACTGAATTACGTGTATCATAATTTGTGTTTTAGAATATTTTGTTTACTTTTAAGAAAATCCGATAAAAAAATAATTTTCTCCAAAGGAAACACTCTTTTTTCTCCAATGATACATCTTTTTTATATTTTTATTTTAATAGGGAACGTATTCGGAAAAATGTTGAAGTATGTGTTGCATAGCATATTTCTAGAATATACGATAAAAAAAAAATTGGAGTCTCTTAGTTATAATAGTCTCGGCTGTCCGTTGATTATTAAAGTTGGACTGAGTAAGAAGTTTAATGGCGTTAAATTCAAATTTTTGTAAAATCATTTCTGGGTGCACTTCGACATTTTGTAAGAAAGTACCCTGAAAATTTCAAGTCTCTCGCTATTAATAGTCTCAGCTGTACGTTGATTATAAAATTTGGGCTGGGTAAGTAGTTTAATGGCGTTCAAATCAAATTTTGCAGAATCATTTCTAAGTGCACCTCAACATTGTTGTAAAAAGGTAGCCTAAAAATATCAAGCCTAGTTATAATAGCCGTGGATGTACGTTGATTATTAAATTTGGACTGGGTAAGTAGTTTAATGGCCTTAAAATCAAATTTTTGCAAAATCCTTCCTTAGTGCACGCCTATATGGTAACATAAATGTACCCTGAAAATTTCAAGTCGCTAGCTAAAATAGTTTTGGCTCTGCGTTGATTATGAATCAGTCAGTCAGGACTTCTTTTATATATTAAGATTACGTAAACTGTATCGCGGCTGACTGAAAACAAGCCGTATTTTGTTTTTCACATTCATTAATCTGTTACAAGTGCGTAATTGTAAAACAAAATTTAAAGACGCCCATTTTTATTTTGGTACCGTTCGAAAGTGGTGCATGCATTTCAACGATAACGTATGCATTTGTACGAAGAACTCAACTGTTAGGTCAGTAAGTAATGAAGCTGCGGAGCAGGTAAGGGAATATTTTTTCACAAAAGTCAACCGCTAGATGTAACAGTGAGCTTGGAATACCACAGAAAACTGTTTTAATAAAACGTCTAAAATTACATCCATACAAACTTCCTCAAGCATTCAAACAAACTGACAAACTTCTGCGACTTTTTTTAGTGAGTTGGGAAGACTTAATGGAATACGAAAATTTTGAAAATCCTTTTATTATTTAGCGATGAACCCATATTCCATTTGTATGATTAAAGGAATAGACGTAATTTTAGAATATCGAGGCTTGAAGAAGCCACATGCCTACATTCTATGCATGTGCAATTCTTCAAAAGTTAATTATCTTGTTTACGTAATTGAACAAACTACGCTCAGTTTCAGGATCATAGGTAAGGAAACTACGATTCATCAGAACTAATCATTCTAACAATTCTGATCATTATCTATGTTGTTTAAAAGGTCAGCACAAATGTCCATCCTTGATTGATTTGCTGTGGAGTGAAAATTTTGGCACAATTTTTGAGCAAACTTTGTGAATGTTTAATGATTCATGCAAAATCTGACGGACACTTTCTTTGTTAATTCCTCAGATTTCAGCTAGAGCTCGTACACTCGAACGATGATTTTCACGGATAGGTTTACCAACTTTCTGGATGTTGTTCGTTTTTTATACTGAAGGTCATATAGGGCACGGATCGTCTGCCCGCCTTAAACCTTTTACACCACTCAAAAACTTGCGCTCGCTATACTCATTCACTTCCGTACACTTACTTTAAAACAGCATGAGTTTCTGAAGCAGTTTTTTTCCAGCTTCACAAGAAACTTGAGGTTAACTCGTTGCTCTATCACAAAGAACAGTTTGCATTTTTTCAACAAGACGCTACCGCAAGAACTTGAACGGGCGATTTCTAAGCGAGACAGCGACGTACAACCGTACCCAACGAGCTCAGGGTGAGTGAAGCGTCAAGCAGGATCAGTCGGGTTTTTAACTGCCACACCTCGTATAATAGAGATAATTTTCTTATGTATGTTACAACTATGGCTTCTATGGTTGCAACCAGAACAAGATTGTCCAAATTTCATACTGCAACTCCCAATTATAGCCGCCTCGGTGGCCTAGTTGATAGCGTACTGGGCTTTCACCCCGATGACCCGGATTCGATTCCCGGCCAGGGTTTCGCATTTTCATACGCTATAAATCATTCTATCGTCTGCATTAGCCCAAGTGTGCACAATAGTCGGACGTTAAACATAAAAAATCCCAATTACCACCTGGAACTCGCCTACCAGATGGATTAGGCTGGTATTCATGACTAAATGGGTTTCTCGGACCTCGCTCACTTCTGATGATTTTTTTATTATGGGAATTTCTTAGGCAAAAGGTTGTATTTTTTTTTAATTCTGCAATTTTCATTTGTGTTTAAATCCTTTTTGTTTAACAAAATTATTAAAATTTTAAATATATATTTTTCTCAATTCAGTTCAAATTTTACTCCAATGTAGGCTTTAAATAGTCAAATAAAAACGTACGTATCAAAACCCATCTTAACAAATAAACAAGAAATAATAAAAAATAAACAACATCGGTTCCGGAGATATAAACCAACAACCGGAACATCGATAAAACCTTTTAGAATAGGTTTATCAGATTTAGCTCAAAATTTTTGTCATATATAAATACGCACAACTAAAGCAGTGTAGAGAATTTGAAATAAATGAAAATTACAGTTAGAGTTTGGAAAAAACCGCCGTTGGCGTCTCATTAAAGTTGTTCATCAAAATTTTTTTAATAATTAAATTTAATGTGGTCGATGTGGTACAGTACCAGTCAGAACTACTTCGTCTCTGAACTTCGGATCTCAAGGTTGTGTGTTCGAGACGCTGTTACTCCCACTACTTTAAGACTTACCATTAACGATGATCCCTCCTCCTCTAACCATATTAGTCTAACTAGCATATATATATATATATATATATATATATATATATATATATATATATATATATGGACGTTAAACAAAAAAAAATGGATATTTACTGTGTAAAACACACGGCGCTCGTGTTGTCCGCATATTCCCGACTGCACACTGCCGAACAAACCTGTTCACACAGTTACAGGTGTTCGCCTGCAAGTGGAAATCAATAACACTCTCAACTATTACAGACTTCCCTTTTGAAGTTCACGCAAACATCTTCAGGTACTCTGGCAACGATACCGCAACGTGTCTGTGGTCTGGCAAAGTTTGGCAGCATTCCGCCTTTGTGTACGTCGAGTGGTATAACAAGGGACTGCTCGCTATGCAGAAGCGAAAACCATTAGCCTACGCTGTGTATCCACCTCGCTGTCGGAAAGAGGTAAAATCTCGCTGACGTGATGGAAGCGAATTTCCAAAATGTAACATCTTAATTCTTAATGTTATACTTTTTGATAATCAGATTTCACCATCATAATTAGCACTTTAAACTTTATAATTAAACCGAAAATACGAAAATGAGCCCTACAACAGTCACGAAATTTTCAAAGATTTTTTGATTTTTCAACTGGAGTTTTTAAGATTTATAATTACCCTAAATCAAATTTATAAATACAGTGTCAGTAATTTGAGAAGTTAAATGGCTTTTGTTAGCGAACTTCCATTAAATGAGCTACTAAAGCGGCCCTCATGGTAAGACCCAGACCTGGAAACTTAAAAATGAGCTTTGATCCTGACATCAAGATTTACTTTTAATTGTTTAATTTTTGTACTACAGTGTTTGTGTAGGTGCACTCTAGCGTTTACAAATTTGGTCCAATTTAATTAAAACTTCGTACAAAATCGAAGCTCGTTATCGATTAAAATGTTATTAACAGTTTCAAAATTTATATATATATATATATATATATATATATATATATATATATATATAACATTTTTTCTTACCATCGCAAAATTTGCATAAATTAGCACTGAATTTTGTTAAGTTCCACTTAACATAAGAAAATCGATTGGATGATCATAATAGTATTTATGAAATCGTGTCAATTTATTTTGTTCTCCGGCGAAGTATACAGAAAAACAAACTAAAACCCACATTTTTTTCAATTCTTGCAATTTTTAAAACGGATATTTCCATTACAATCTCAAGATCAGGTTTTTACTTTTTTTACATAGCCTATACTTCGTTTACTGAGGGAGTTAAATGACTAAATAAACTTTTCGTTATGTAGTTTTTTAAGTAAATACTTTACTCAAAACGATATCTTTTTTCAATAGCGGCCGTATAAATTATATTAAAAGATAAAATCAGCTATTCTGGTCTAAACTAGTTACTTTCATCACTATGGTAACGAATAAATTAATTACAAATACAGTGGTTTTAATTTCCTGACCTGACAACAGCGCAGGCACAACGAGTATTTGTTTCTGGCATAAGAGAAACATAGTCCTACGTTTCAGAATGTATTTACTTCGTGCTTTTTGCAAATTGTAAGCCTTTTGTTTCAAAAGATGTGTAACAAGGGATTTAACAGAACCTAACCGAAATCCTACATATCCCCGGGGGAAATTATTCTTAAACCTCCGGGAAATTATCACAAGTTTAACCGAAATCGTTTGCGCGGTTTTTACCGTTCGTTTGTTGTTTCACAGTAATTGTGTTATTCAATCGTTAGCAATTACGTATTTACAAGTTGCCTGAAAACCCCGAGAGATACGTTTCGTCAATAATTCAAAATATTTCCCCAAAAATAGAATTTATAAAATGTAATCGCAACACACAACTGACTCGACGTGATTGAAGCGAATTTCGTGTCGCAATGTTTAGCGCTATAAGCATATCCACATTAAGTTAAACGTTATTACATTAAACGTTAAACGTTAAGCTGAATGATGTGCGTCACTCAAATAAAAAGGTATTATTAGCAAATTTACATTAGAAGAGCTGTTGGAGCGGCCATTATGGTAACACGCAGACACATAACCTAAAGAAAGCGCAGACCTTTACGCCAGATCATTTTGTAAAGAATGGGAGTGAATTCTTTATAAGAAATAATATCACAGAACAATAATTTTGTATCATAAACTGTTTTAAAGGTATAATCATAACCAGCGTTAAATTTTGCATAATAGTTAGCAATTCAAATTACACTGATATGCAAAAATGAACTCAGTTTTATTTTCTTATTTTTAATACAATTTGAAAATCAGCATTCATAAGGCTAATTACATGGTGAAATCAGATTTTCGAAAAAATAATTAAGGTAAAAAGGTATGATTAATGAAGATTTTTTAATTACTGTCATAATGAAAGGGATAGTGATTTTTCTGGATCACGATACCGTCCAATCCATGCGCTTAAAATCATTTTTAATTTTTACAAACATTTTCCAGATTTACGTTTTCCATAAGTTTTATTTTTATAAAATAGCAAACATAACAACTCACATTTTAATAATCTCTCCATATTTACCAGCCTGTCACATTTCACGGTTTTTGAATCAATGTTTGCCTACTTGCATGCTAAATTTTACATATACAAAGAATAACAAGCAAAATAAAAATAAAAAGAGCATACAAGAATAGTTAGACTCACCTTATAAGTAGATTAGTAGCTTACAGATCGGCAGTTAGATATGAACAACAGAAAGTCTCAATAACTGTGAACACAAGACAGTTAACACTATGTTAGTAACACAACACAAACACAAAGTTAAACATAAACATGCTAACATCATAGAGCCCTTCCACACGGATGCGGGTGCAGGTCCAAAAGTTTTAACCACTGATTTTATTGGAACCTTTCAGGCGATGCGGAACTACACCGGGGCTCCGTATCCGCACTATCAAGTTGTACATACATTACGTTAGACGGCGGTTTTCAAACGATTCGGATCCGGAAGCTACTCGTCCGCTGTTACAGTTCCAGGTGTCGGTCTTTAATCTCGGCCGAGTGTATCGCGTTTTTTCTGTTAGTTTGAAAAGTGAGCGACAAAACTTAACTAAATATTTAATTACACTAAGTTCCCAAAATCACTGTATTTCGGATAAAGCTTCAGAAGATTAACATTCATGAGTGTTGGGGTATTCTGCAAATGTGGTTTCAGCTTCTTTAACAAAAAATAATCAAAGATGCTTACTGACATTTAGAAAAGCTTATCATTGACCTCCCTACTCTTGCCGTATATACCTTTTAGAAATGCCAAATAAAAATACCTGTTCAATAACAGGATAAACCCTCTTACGTATATTCCTTCGCTGCCTTCTAAAATAGAGGAGATATAGCAAACTCAACTTCTTTTGTCCATACATCGCCATCCACAGTGCGACGTTCAATGACAGACAGCATAAACAAACTGCTTAAAGATACGGACAAATATGTGCTTCGATGAAAGGGTAAGCGGATCCGCACCCGCAGACATATCCGCAGTGGCTCGCGCTCCCTGTGAAAGAGCTCTGACATGTACAATTGGTATTAGAAGTTACGTCATACCCTTGAGTATATAATACATAGAACTCACTGCATAGGAAATCGTGTGATTAAAAACGGAGAACGCGATCTAGCAGGAAAAAATGAACCATGTACTTTTTAGGTTAGCTTCCAAAACTAAAAATCTGTTAATGTATATATCACTAATAATATTAATTTGACACCTTCGTCTAGTGTAAGCTAAATTCAAGTCACTGCAGGATGTTACTAAGATTAAAGTCGAGGATTGGCAGGTAATGGAAAACCGAGTTCAGAGCGCTCTGGTGACGGTTTTTGGTACTACGTGCATTTTAACTTTCATTCCAGCATTTTTGGGTGGAAGCTGTATGTATTAGAGACTTAAGGATCGTAGGTATTGGGTTTATTTGACTGTTTTTTCTGTAAACGTGCAAAAAATAAATATCGCACTGGAGATGACCACAATTTCAGAAAAATCTCTAGTGCGATTTTCAGAAATTGGACCTTTTTTACTCGCGGTTGTTCCACTACGTCTATATGACAAAATTTTATCGAAATTTGTCGATTTGTTTTGTCTTCAGTGGTCACTACATATCTTCACACAGTCGTAAAACCCACTTTTTCAATTCAAGAGGCCTGACAATGACAATGATGATTTTTTTTATGATTACGCCAACCATATTTACTATAAACGTCAGCCTGCGGTGAGACAGTAATAATAATGTACAATTGGATAGTAAAATTTACAAAAAAATTTATTTCGTATTTCAAATTCTCATTTTTTTTTCACTGAGGGTCATAAAAATACTATTTGTCATTGGGGATCATCAATACATGCAAGTTGTAGGAACGAGGTTGTGATTATCTGTCTTCGTATTGGTCACTCCTTGTTGACGCAGGGGATTCCTGATAGGACGCGGGGACCAACATCAATACGAGTTTTGTGGAGAGACCATCACAGTAAAGCATTTTTTTGATAGATTGTGATAGTTTTTAAAATACGCGACTTGCGAATAGTTTGAGAAATTTTTTGTTGGAAAAAAGACGATGCTGGGAAATAACGCCTCAGCCACTGACCGATAAATGCTGGTCCTATCCTGCATCGTTGGATATTCTTAATAAAATTGGAATTATATTGCTGTCTTTTTTTTACAAATTTTAATTAAAATGTATTTTTGTTAGATTTAAGTACATTATTGATTTATTTCCTGTTATTACTGAAGTCTTTTTTATTACTGAAAAGTTATTACTGAAGCTATTTTACAGTCTTTCAACAAATTGTGTTCATTTTATGTTTCTTAAATGTATAGTATTTATTGCTGATAATGTTGGAAAGCCATTTTAAAGCCTGTCAACGAATTGTTTATTTTAAGTTTCTTAAATGTGTGTGTGTGTGTGTGTGTGTGTGTGTGTGTGTGTGTGTGTGTGTGTGTGTGTGTGTGTGTGTGTGTCTTAAAGGTTCATCGCCGGAAAAAAATCTATGCTTCACTTAATTAGTTCCCCTCCTGAGTATTAAATTAAAATTAATTTTTGGAGCTTGGTGGTCGATGTGGTTAAAGCACATCTCTGAACTGCTCACCCCAAAAGGTTTTTAGTTCGGACCGTTACTCCCTTTGCTTTACCCTTATCGTTAACGTTTACCTCTCGTCCTCATTAGTCTAACGAAACATACGAAGTTCGCTGAAGTGAGACATTATAAATGAACAGTAAAGAAATGAGAAACAATGGGAGGCGTTGATTTAGTTAGGTCTGCCCACCTATTGACCGCCTCATCGTTGTGTTTACGGTTTCCGTTACGGTACAGTGGTGCTTAGTCACTGGTACACATTAAAAGAAGTGAGTCGTGCATGAGAACCAAGACCACGGCCCCCACAGACCTACCACGTATACAGTAGTTCACGCAGAAACCCAGCCAATATCTTTTAGTTTTGCCTTGGATTCTATATTATATCACGAGATTTTTTTAAATCGTTATTTCCATTTCAATGTTGAAAAAGTTACGATGAAAAAAGTACATGACTAAAACAAATAAGGCCTTACTTTCACCACTAGATTTTTTTCATGTTTGCCTATAACTTTACATCTGGAATTTTTTGAAGATTTAACCATCAAGAATTTATTTATTTGCCCAGAAATACATTTGAGCAATCTTTGATTTAAATTGTTTCATTCATTCTTAGGACTTTATATTTTTTTTATGGTGAGATCCTTAATTTTAAGGTAAGATTCCAAAAACTCTTAATCCGTGACAAAACTCTGGCATGTAAAAAATGTACGGTATAACTTAGGACAGTTTTCACAAAAATGATAGATTTGTTAAAAATTGTAATATATATATTTGGTTCGAGACAAACACAATTAACGAAATAAACTTGTATCTGGTACCTAGTTTTTTGACTGTATGTATGTTTTTACTAAACAAAAATCATATTTTAAAAATTATTTAACCGAATTTAAGCAAATTTTGGTAACTATTTATACTGGCAGGGTTTATCCATAAAACATTCTAATTGAAAATTACTGTACAAATTTTAAAATTACGGTAATTTAGATTATTTTAACTTAATAACTAAACACTAGCCGTTTTTAAAAAAAGTAACTTTTTATAAGATATTTTATGACAAATATAATGACGCTAAGTTTTTTAAAACGGATTAAAAATAACTTAGTTGCAGCAATTTTTGGCTGACCGGGCACGTTGTGTTTCTCCACAACGAGATAATAATACAACAATGAAACCCAGTAACAACCCAAAAATATCTGAAATATATTTTCTGTGTACAGTACAGCTGTGATAGAATTTAAACACTTGTTTAGGCCTACAGGGTGAAAAAAAATATTTTTAAATAATAAATAATAATACGACTGAGAAGTCTGTTGCTAAGTGACTCGTTATGTTTATGTAAATAAATCAAAAAGTTATTACATTTAACACTTTCTTTTATATAATTAGCAGTTAAAAGTAAAATCGATGTACCTGCTCGAGTAACTGAAGCAGCTGCAATTATTTAAGGAGGCGTCACAGTTGTCGAACGCTTTCGGCGATCCAACCTTTCTGAAAGTCGTCATTTCGAGAAAAAAATATTGTAAATGCAGCTGAATGAAATGGTTGTCTTCTTTTTAATTTTTTTTTTAAATATATGTTTCTTTCGAAAAAAACAAACAGGCCGGTAAAAAACTAGGCACCAGACTCATTTTATTTTTTATACTATATCTGTCTCGAAATAATGAACATACCTATAAAACGTGTTCATAAAGTTAGGAGATACCATATATATATATATATATATATATATATATATATATATATATATATATATATATATATATATATATATATATATATACCCATATATATATATATATATGGGTGACTAATAGAAAAGGATGTAAAAGACTTCATTCTAAAAACTGTATAAGTTACTGAAAAAAACTCAAATATACATGTCTAAAAGTTGACATTGTTGCTCATAAATTTCGATATATTTCGAGAACTACATAATAAAAGATATAAAGGCTTAAAACACTGCTTACAATACGTCACATCGATTAAATTCCCATTCGAAAAATTTTAAAAAGGCTATAATGAGTTACATAACAATGAGGTTCATAAACCATCACTAGGAAAGGCAAGTAATTTATTTGTTTTTCACCACACCAGCTGTTGTGTTCATGCTACAGCTGATTATAATCAGACGAGTGAGCTACAGCTGATCATAATCCAAGTTACGAATAATGGAAAATCATTAGACAACCCATTGTAACTAATATAGCCCACTGTGACCTGAAATATTTCTTCCTTAAATTCTATGTGATATTCATTACATTTATTATTGTCTTACATTTAGTTATTATGTGGTTTACTATTTTCCACGATATTAAAATTATTTCAAATACACCTTTTTCATTTATATAAATATTTCCTTTTCAATATCAATACATTTATTGATTTATAAAAACATATCTCGATATATAATTCCAATTATAACTACATGGAAAGAAAGAACGGGCGTTAAGCCCCTGGTATATTTAAATGTCTGTAAAAAGTGGAAATTTTAATACATATTAAGCAATTTTGAGGAGTAAACGTTTTCTATGGTTGCAAGTATTAGATATTTTGAAATATTTATACTTTGTGAAAAATCAATACCATGTTAAAATATAATAGAAGCGTTTAAGTTTTTTAAAGTTATTTTAAGGGATAAGAATTAGTTCTCACTTTATTATGTTTGCAGCAAATATGTAATAGTATTAAAAAATTATTTGTGTAAGAAAATTTAAAAGTTCTAAAAAATTCTTTATTACTACGAATTAAGGCAACAATTTCTACAAATAATAATTTACTGAGTCTCACGTTTTATTTTGTTATTTATGGGCTGCATTTCATAAAAAATTGATCAACATTTTTCACGATCGCCATATACACATTACATATACATAAAACATACATATGAATACTTTGTATGTAGTCTACATACAAAATATTAACGCTACATTTCTCATTAAAAAACAGTAAACTGTATTGAACTTTATATGAATTTAGTATAGTGAAAAACAAAAATGGTCTCGAGATAGGGCAAACGAGACTACATGCCAAATTTCATTAAAACAGGTAAATTGCCAATTAGTGTAGATTCTAGTGACAGAATCTCAAGACAACCAAGTAAAAAATCAGTTTTTTGGAAACTTGAAAACTGAACTAGAGATTCATCAAAATTACTTGCTTTGAGTAAGCCTGTACCTTCATTTCGTATAATAAGAAAGTAACAATAATGTTTATTCATAATCAGGCATTTCTTTCCCAATTGTCAAACAGTTTAGATTTTAGTACCAAGACATCCCCCCACCTCACCCCAACCAAGCAAAATAAGTTTAGCAATTAAATGCTGAAAAGACAAACCTTAAGAAATATCCAAGTTGGTTTAACCTCACTTTCTTGAATAAAAGACGTCCGAAGTGGTTTCTCGTAAGACTTCATAGTTGTTTCGGTAACCAATTGCCTTGTGGCTTCATGCCAATACGTGTATTGATTGGAAAGGCAAAAAGGTACCAAAGTTACTTGGGCAAAAACTTTCTTAGCCCTTTCTATACAATAATGAGGAAACTAGTTAGATATTTTTAGGCAAAAAAGTGTTTAACTAGCACTTCAAAGAACAGCAGACCTTAATTAATATACAAAGCGCTCTACGACAGCGCTCGTACATTTGTCCGCCAATTTAACCGCCAACCGTAATACTGTTACCGGAAAATATTACTGGAAAAACTTTATTGGTAACTTCACTCCCTTTTTCCATGAAGCGGTCAAAATTATGATAGGTTCTGCTGTTCAGCCAGTATTACAGGAAATGTGCAGTATTACAGCCAGCCATCTTAGAACAAAAGAGGTTGGGGAAAAACCTTAAGCATACGTCTTTCGAGCTTTATACAATGTACCTCCGTACCAAATTTCAAAACAATTGTTTAATTCGTTTGGCAAAAATTGCGTAACAAAGAAACACACACGAAATGTCCAACGGTCGAATTGAAACAGGGACCTCGCTTTGCTCGGACAATAAACTTTAATTATTTTTTTCAAGATCAACTTAACAGATTTTGTACACGCTTTAATTATTTTAAGCACCTTATTTTGAATGAACGTCCAGTAAATTTGACGCTTTCGAACCCCTGATGAGGAAAGTGAAAAACTGGTATTCGTTTCATTACTGTACTCCACCAACACCACAACCATTAATGAAGGTAGAAGTCGAAACTAGAGTGTCAAAACCTTCAGTGCAAAAAATATTGGAAAAAGGAAAAAATTAATTTCACAAAAGTCATTTAGTTCATAATTTTCTTGAAGATGAATGGTTGAGTGGAGTTTGATTGGGTCGAGTCAAACCAATATTGATGAATTTGCGAATCTGATCCTGACTGGCGTACTCGTACTGTTTTCTCAAATTGCTTTTCTACGCCAATGGTATTAGAGACAGGAATAAATGCAATTACAGTATATTTCCGTCCAATCTTGAGCTGAAATTGCTTAAATATGGACTAAAAATATAATATAATAAAACATAAATATAAAATAATAAAATAAATATAAATACAAAATAAATATAATAAGATATGAACAAATTTTAAACCACGAACAAAGTGTTTCAGTAAAACAATTTACTAACAATATTCAAGGATGTTCTGTTGAAGAAATGAGTTTTTGGACTGGCTTCCTCAGCCTCCGGATTTACCTTGAGTAACTTTTTGACAGAACAAAAATGGTGAACATTTAAAGCGCTTTATAACAGCAGTACTACTGTACGAAGGTGCAACACGGCTCATTTTTGAAACTGCTAGTGCCTCTGTGGATGGATTTCAATGAATAATTTGTTAATCTCATTTGTATTAATATTTAAATAATGATTAGTTAGTTTTGTATACAAAAGATTTTTTCACTGAAAAAACAGTACAGTTCAGCAGGTGTTTTTGTTTTTGTTTACTTTTTTTTAACTTATAAAGTTTTAATGATAACGTTGTAGAGGAATGAGCATGCGATAGAAAACGAAAAGCGTTTATTTTTTCACGAGACACACCGTTTATTATCCAGAACATTCCTGCTCATTTCTCACGCTACGTTTGGTAAGTTATGCCAGTTGCAGCAACAGCCTATAACTAAATAATGAGTAGCTACAATCCCACCCACTCGTACTTCTCGTGTAGCTTCCTGCACTATATACTACACGTCTAAGATAGACAATTCAGAACTCAACGATCTTGAACGTGTTATTTTTTTTATTATATGGCTGTTTCATATTTTCTCGCAATATTACAGAACAGAAACCCACATCAATAGCTTCCACTTCCAATTAACAGAAACCCACTAACGGAGAAAGGAAGGTCGAAACACCCAACACGTTCTTGTGTAGAAGCCAATAATATCAGTTGACTCACGATTACTAATACACAAAGTTGCAGAAAGCTACACAAATACGCTATAGGCCACTAATGTTTACTACTCATATGGTCCTATTAAATACTTGTCCATTCAGAACACTTATGTGGACCGCCTACAGGATGGTCATACATTCGCACCTCTTTCCAAGCATTCTATACTACTTTTGTTCCAAATCATGAAAACTTCATTTAAAGATCACAAAATATTCTGATTTTTCAATTAATTTTTTGTCTGATTTTAAAATAAAACAATTTTTAATCGAACCTCGCTGAAAATGTCATGGGACGACGTAAGTCACTCAAAACTTTTTCACTTACGTCAATGTTCCATCAATCTGGCTTTTATAGAATTACATTTCTGGTGAATGTAATTGTACACGTTAATTTGAAAACTATACTTTGGAACGAAAAAGGAAAAAATACTTTTGCAAACACATTGAGGTGTTGTGATGGTTCACAGCAAGATTTTTGAATATGATTATTATATAGTCGAAACGAAGCTTGACCCAACAAGGATATTATAAAATGTGTGGGAGTTCGGTAAATAATCCTAGAATATAACGTGTTTTAATTAACTATTTTGTAATTTTTTTTATCTTTAAAGAATTTTAGTTTTAAATATAAATAGACAGATAGTCGGAAATGACTGACTGGATTATCGGCTCAACACGCCGGTATAACCAAAAGGAAATGATGATTATGGGCTCAGCACGCCGGATACCGGCGGTCGACTATAGTAGACGATGCTTATAGTCGACTTTTCAACTATCTAAATTATATTTAGAAGTAAAATTCTTTAAAGTTAAAAAAATTGACAAAACAACTTATAAATAAATTACAAACAAAAACAATATATCCGACGTGCGCGCGCACACGCACACGCGCGCGCGCACACACACACACACACACACACACACACACACACACACACACACACACACACACACACACACACACACACACACACACACACACACACACACACACACACACACACACACACACACACACACACACACACACACACACACACACACACACACACACACACACACACACACACACACACACACACACACACACACACACACACACACACACACACACACACACACACACACACACACACACACACACACACACACACACACACACACACACACACACACACACACACACACACACACACACACACACACACACACACACACACACACACACACACACACACACATACACACAATACTGATACGTAAAATTCTCTTGGATTGGAATTGGGAACTTTCTTAAATAATCCAAGTTTGACCATAAAATCAGAACTTTTAGGAGAAATATCAAAAACCCATTCAATATGTTTGGGCCTTTAATGACTACATAGGTGGGTCCGCGTGTTAATTTACATTTCCATTTACACTACATCGGCGCATCGGCGTGACATGCAGTCACATTTGAACACACAGGCGGTGGAACAATTTGAAAAATTTATGCAGTATTTGTATTTATATTAAAAAGACAAATAAATTACAGAAAAGTTAGACTAATTATTTAACAGAACTGACTCCAAAGGGTGTATCTGGGACGAAGTTGTAGTTAAAAAAAATTTTAAGAACACCTTTCGACTGCGTTACAAAGCTGTGTAAGTATAGGCAATATTCTACACACGATTTGAAAAATTCAATACAGTCGCCTAACTTCCAAAACCATTAGGTGCATATCTGCCATCTTCGAGCCAGTGAAGTTACCTGCTATAACGAAATAAAAATTCCTAATAATACTTACAAACACTACGAAAAAATACACTATTAACCATTACAGCCCGATTAAATGTGTTTTCTTCGTTAAAAGCATTAGCACAAAATTAAATCTGCTCCAATAATGCTTTGTTTACTGAACCATCAGGTGTTATTATTTTAGCACATAATCAGCTGTTTTTAAAACTAGCACATTATCGTTTTGTAGTGAGTCTGCACTAATGTTTTAGTATTACAATAAAACACATCATGTTTGATAACACTGTTCCGTTATTTTAAATCCGATTATTTAGGAACAAACACGGCTAGATTTGTAACAAAAGTTGTTTTTCAAAATATTTCGTAAACTTCTTCGATTTTATTTAAATTAATACATTTTAAATGGCCGCTACTGTTACAATATACAACATTTTTTTTCAACTTTTCCCTTAATATTGTGTTGCCAACGTAAAATTATGTATGAAATTTCATTTGTGTAGTGAATTCGATTATTGAGTAAAATATATTTTTTTTATTTATAAAAAAAACAGGACAGACGGAAAATTGAGCGTTTTTCAACATACCTCTATAGAAACCTTTTTTACTTTTGCATGTACAATAATATTTCGTTTGGTATTTCTAAACTCTCTGTATAAGCAAACAAAATTAAATAAACCGTACGATCTATTTGAAAACAGAAGGGCTTCATTTGTGCAATGCTAAAAAACCTATAAAGCAGCATATTCTTTAATGATTTCTTTTGTCTCGATTTATCTTAAGCAGCATATTCTTTAATGATTTCTTTTGTCTCGATTTATCTAAAGCAGCATATTCTTTAATGATTTCTTTTGTCTCGATTTATCTAAAGCAGCATATTCTTTAATGATTTCTTTTGTCTCGATTTATCTAAAGCAGCATATTCTTTAATGATTTCTTTTGTCTCGATTTATCTTAAGCAGCATATTCTTTAATGATTTCTTTTGTCTCGATTTATCTAAAGCAGCATATTCTTTAATGATTTCTTTTGTCTCGATTTATCTAAAGCAGCATATTCTTTAATGATTTATTTTGTCTCGATTTATCTAAAGCAGCATATTCTTTAATGATTTCTTTTGTCTCGATTTATCTAAAGCAGCATATTCTTTAATGATTTCTTTTGTCTCGATTTATCTAAAGCAGCATATTCTTTAATGATTTATTTTGTCTCGATTTATCTAAAGCAGCAATTCTTTAATGATTTATTTTGTCTCGATTTATCTAAAGCAGCATATTCTTTAATGATTTATTTTGTCTCGATTTATCTAAAGCAGCATATTCTTTAATGATTTATTTTGTCTCGATTTATCTTATAACATAGAGATCTTATAACACTCGGCCGACTGCAAAAGTCGTCACGTACCGAAGAGTACAAAACCGCGAGTGGGAGCGGGAACGACAAACAGAACTGAAGGTTGTTACTGAAGACGTTCGTCTTGTGTTCGGGAGTTTGGACTTATTTAGTACCATGGACGCCGTCCAAATTGGTAAAGTTCCAGTAACTGGAGACTGTTTTGTAGCTGCCGATTAGCTGTCACTGAGCTATGTAGTTTAGTAATTTAGTTACATCAAGCGATTGGACGGAGGCAAAGGAAGTTATAGGGTTTAAGGGCGACCTTAATAATAAAAAGAGAGAATTGAGCCTTTCCTTTAATCATTTTTTTTAATCTATAAAACTAAAATATAATACCGTTTTAGTTTTTCACTATTTGAAGAACAGTACGTAGGCTTACACACGTAAAAAAATATTTTGAGTGTGTAAGAAATCGATTTAAGATTTGATCGATATAACTGTTTCCAGGCCACGAATAAAAAAAGTTTCTTTTTCTGCCTGTCCACGTAGGTCACGCCTTTCTGTGCCTATCTAGAAACTAAACAAATCATAAAACTAATTAGATCTTTTATATTATTTATTTGGCATGGATTTTTATTTGTTGGGCTATACCTCGAAACCATTTTTATTTTTCAAAGTATTTTATTTTAACCACAGTTTTTTAAAATAATATTTGTACCACAGTTTCGGCAATATTTGTACACATTTTGCTCCAAAACACCTTAATATGATCATAAAAAACCCACTTTCTCAAAATCGGCTTTAACGATGTTAAAAAAATGGGGACAAGAGTATAAAGTACACTTGGCAGTAGGCTACAAAAATCTGAGATAAAAAAAGCTGAAGAGGCCAGGCCACTTGACTGCAGTAGGCCTAAGTGTGGCCAAGTGACGAGAGGTTCAAGTGATAGCCTTACAGTCACTTAAAGACAACCTTTTTGTTTTGTACTTACTGTTTATTGTTTGCATATTTCATAGCCTAAGTTGAAATTACTTCGGAATTGTGTCTAGTTGCGTGTAGGGGTATAATTGTGATTGGTATGCGTGTACCTAAATGGGTTTATAAATTATTTGGCACTACAATTTCCAGTACATGACGGAAATTGTACAACGGCTACAGCTGGTTGGTATTTGGTATTTTAAATTTACTCTCGAAAAGTATCAAATTTATATATATTTGAAATTTTCCATACTGAATATTCACATAATGTTATCAAAATTCATAAATTGTGGTCTTTATATGTAGCCAAAATCTGATTAAATGTTTCTGAGAAATCATACTGATTTTTTTTTTACTTTTTTCAATGGCTTACGAAACGGAGTTTTTGAAAGTATAAGACTCGTTCGTTTGATTTTGGTATATACTTGGACTTTGTATGTTTAAGTGTAAACAGACTTTGTATGTTTAAGTGTAAACAGACTTTGTATGTTTAAGTGTAAACAGACTTTGTATGTTTAAGTGTAAACAGACTTTGTATGTTTAAGTAAACAAACAGACTTTGTATGTTTCAGTAAGTAAACAGACTTTGTATGTTTAAGTGTAAACAGACTTTGTATGTTTAAGTGTAAACAGACTTTGTATGTTTAAGTGTAAACAGACTTTGTATGTTTAAGTGTAAACAGACTTTGTATGTTTAAGTGTAAACAGACTTTGTATGTTTAAGTGTAAACAGACTTTGTATGTTTAAGTGTAAACAGACTTTGTATGTTTAAGTGTAAACAGACTTTGTATGTTTAAGTGTAAACAGACTTTGTATGTTTAAGTGTAAACAGACTTTGTATGTTTAAGTGTAAACAGACTTTGTATGTTTAAGTGTAAACAGACTTTGTATGTTTAAGTGTAAACAGACTTTGTATGTTTAAGTGTAAACAGACTTTGTATGTTTAAGTGTAAACAGACTTTGTATGTTTAAGTGTAAACATACAAAGTCCAAGTATATACCAAAACCAAACGAACTAGTCTTATACTTTCAAAAACTCCGTATAGTTTATGCCATACGTAGCTTACTTGTGTTTTGATAATTGCAATGAGTTACACATCAAATACATACACGGACAATACCACTTGTACCTTACGATTTTAAGTGCTCCTTTTGAAAGGAACTTGACCTAAATAAAAATGATTGCCTAAACCCTATCTTACTTACTTTTACCATTTAATATAAACGGACTTGAAGTACAGCCACCATTACAAACAACGTACTCAATATTAACGGCTAACGTTCAAGTAATTGGACTATCTGCCGCTATGAACGCTGCATGCTGCGAGGTCAGAGGGTAAAAGGACCGTAATATTATCTAGCCTTTTTAACTGTAGTTGAATACTCTGCCGCAAGATGCCACTAGCATATTTACACTTCTCCTTCTAGCATATTTATATTCAATGCTTTTACCAACATTGAAAATGTCGAACAGCTTAGAAAAGAACTTCTGAAGTTACAAATTTGTCAGAGAACGCTTTTGTTTCGGCTCAGGTTTATATATAAAACTATGTAAAATATCAAAAAATCCTCAAAACAGTATTCTATCCAAACCAGATTTATAAATTTGCCAAACTTCTCCTAACATAACATGTCTAAATTATCAGAGAAAACATGAACATGGAAAACATGCGACATGAAAACATGAACTTCTGGAAGGTCAGCAAGTCCACCTAAACTGTTATTGTAAAAAATATATAATATTCGTTATGAAAATCACATCTATTTTCAAATTATAACCCACACGTTTCCCTCGTATTTTACCTCTCAAATCGCCATAAATAAATTTTCTCGTCAACCACTATATTTTTTCCTGATTCGGGTATCACTGTAAGACATTTTCGTCAAATTTCACAAAAATCATATCGTTTACAAGAGATACATTACCGAAGACATACGGACATGACCTGAAGGTCCTTGGTTTTGCCTTATTCTAAAAAAAGTGTTGATATTTAGCTCACCTCTTCAGACCCATAACTTTTGGTATGTGCATCTCCAAACGCAACCCAAAACAAAAATAATGATCACAACATAAAATCGCCCTTTAATGAGTGGCCAAACCAGTCTCAATATCCTTTACTGCAAGATTGCAAAATATTTTATCATTATAATTAATATTTATATTTATATTATTTATATATTTAATGTTTATATGGATCATTTAATATTTAAGTATATTTATATGTTTAATGTTTATTAATTATATATTCATTATTTTTATTATAATAAAAATAATAAATATATAATTAATAAACATTATAATAAATGTTTATAATAAATGTAGGCTACATTTATATATTTAATATTTATATGGGACTATTATTATTATTCTACAAATAAATTTGGCAATAAAAAATAAGTGCAAAACATTACACAAAATTTCACATACGTAATTTTTCCCTCAGGGCAAAGCTCCATTAGCTTCAAAAGTTCCCATGTTAATCTTACGGAGAAGATTTTATTTGATCAGATGATTACTGAAACATGCGTTCATTAGACCGAGAAAGTTCATTAGGTTCACGTCAGAATGCAGCACATACAACTATTTCTTCCCGGGTGTTTACGCTTATGTCTAAGCAGATTTTCTATTAAAGAAAACTCCCGGAAAAATCGTCTGATTTATCAAATTCAGTTCGTCAAATTTTAATCAAAGAAATTTATAACTAAGCACTTTCGTAACTTAAGTCAGTGTACAATTTTATTATATACAATGTTACAGTTTCAGAATAAATCGAAAAAACAAAACCTGAAGGCATTAGCTTATTTTTCCGGTTCTTCTATTTACTCTCCCCCTCAACAATAAATTACTTTTATTTGAAAAATGCCGTATTTCGCATTATAATGAATATGGTAATATTATGAATACGGTATTATTATGATACATTATTTCATAAGATAATATGAATCTTAATATTACCAAATTTTGAGCAAAATGAGATTAATCTCATTTTTTTAAATTTTGGTGAATTTACCTTTTCTCGTTAGTACTTTTCTCTAACCGGATTTTTAGAAATGCTGTATATGTTTTAATTTTATTTATTTATAGACTACATTAGAGTGAAATTTGTTAAAAATTCATTAGAAATTATTATAACAAAATCCGAAAAAGGGACTCGAAAAATATTACTTTAATGTTTTTTTGTTAAAGCGAAATGGTTCCGAGGTACGACCACGTTAGATTTCAGCAATATCTGACAATTAGTTGTTTTTTTTTAACGTCCGACTACTGTGCACACTTGGGCTAAAATGCAGACGATGGGATGATTTTTAGAGTATGAAAATGCCAAGCCCTGGCCGGGAATCGAACCCGGGTCCTCGGGGTGAAAGCCTAGTACGCTATCAACTAGGCCATCGAGGCGGCTGTGACATTTAGTTTAGTCTACACCAAACACACTGGCGGATAGAAATACAAGTAGAACTTTATTGGACTGTGGGGTTCTAAAACGGATACACTTAATTGTAATATCCAGATAGATTTTTTTTGACGATTATATTTTTCAAATAGCCTATTTATTTATCTAAGAAAGAAAAAAATGAAAATAACGTTTAGGTACGGACAAATACAGTTTTAAATAAATGGTGTATAAAACTATACAAACTTTGTCACATGTTGTAATTTCCTCAAAAGCTGAAGCTATCGGTTCTGAGGGAAACGACAAAAGAACGATAATTCAACTTAAATTCTCAAAATCGATTCATCCAATTTTCCTTAAATTTCGGTCGTACTTTATTATAAAGTTTCACAGGTTACGTAAGCATGAAATTTCAAATAATAATGTACATTTCTCGAGTAAATCGAAAAATGACATCAGATGACGTTTTATGGTGTTTTTTATATATTTTTTTCGGTTTTCTCTCTAACCTTTTTACGTCAGAGAATAGAATTAGGCTATTCGTTTTATTAGCGAATTTTTTTTAGAAATTGAGCCACTGGAGCGGTCATCATGGTGAAACCCAGACCAGGGCCCTTGAAACAAGCATCGATCTAACCTGTCGATCACTTTTTCAGAGGTAGTTAAAAATTTTTTGTAGATTTATGTGTTTGTTGTGTGTGCGCGTGTCCGTTTTATCACTTTCGCTTTTGCAATTTTTGATTTGGCACAGAAATCGATTTCGGCAATAGCTTGGACAAGTTCGTTAACCAGCGAAATCCATTCAATAGTTTCAAAATGGCAGCCATTTACATTTTTTTTAAAACTCATAACTTTGTCTAAAAAACTGTTTGAATGTCTTATTCCACTATAGTCTCAGCATTAAAAACTGTATATATTATTACTTTCAATTTTCAAAATTCGTTGAAATTTAAAAATTGAATACGACGGCAGTAAGGGTTTATTTTCGTAGTTTAATGTAATTTAAATGTTTAATATACGCAGGTACTACACGCAGATTGTAATGTTGATTATAACTGTGGTACTAGAATTTTTTATAAAAAAGTAAGATAAAAATACACTGGAGATAAACAAGTTGAAGGGCAGAGTATGGATCTTTTACTGAAACACAACACATAAATCAAGAGAAATAACAATTACTAGCGATGGACTCTTAGACACAGCGATAAAAGTACGAAACACCTTGAGAAGAAGAGCATTAAGGATACTGAAAATCACCATATGGGATCAACCGATATCGAAATTAAACAAACATAGAATATATAATACAAGTATAAAAAGTATCATCTCATATGGAAGCGAACTATTGCCACTGAAAAAAACAAAAATGTCTTGAAGCTACAGAAATGGACTATTGGTGAAGAGCTGCAAGTCGGTCGATCGGGAAAAGATAAAAAAATTAAGAAACCGTGAAATCATGGTTGTGAAGCACATCATTGTAAACGACATCGACAAAAGAACTTCAATGGTATGGTCATGTCCAAACGATGAACGAAAATCGACTTCCCGAACAGATTCTAAAATGAAAATCTCAAGGTCGCAAAAAAAAGATCGAAACTTAGTTGGAGAGAAGGAATTGATAAGGAAGTGAGAAAGGGGACTGAATCAAGATTTATGGAACGACAAAGAAAGTGGAAGCTAGGAATCGGAAAATATCGGAGAACACTTTAAGCCGATAAAAAGAAAAAAATAGTTCTGAAAATTCATTTGGATCACATCAGCGAGACAGCTGCGTGCAGCAATTATTTAGAAATTGTTACAATAACAGCACCTTATTGATGAATGAAATCATACCGATTTTCCGCTTTACTTGCTGATAGATTTCGTACATAAAACAACCTATAAGTTTTGTTTGGTTACGCAAGGACTAATTTATCAACATTCGTTAATTAGCTCAGTATCCAGTGATGTCCACAGACACACATACAGATCATCCAAATAAACCTCCTTTAGAATAGTCTGAAAACAGATAGGTTTAGTTTCAATCGATTGTCTATACTGTATATTTCGGATAGTGGGAAAATATAAATAATCTGGTTCACTCTGTTAAAAAAATATACCTAACATTATTATTGAAACCTGTAGAACAGATATTTAGCATTAAATTCTGAAAGTAGAATTTTCACTTCCATTTATACACTATGTAATACGTATAGTCACATCTGAAGGTTTACATTCTTTCACAAAACAAAATAAAATAAATGCCCTGGTTGTGGCAATCAGCCGGCCATAACTCAAAGCACAGATGCGGCAACATTGGGATTCAGCGCAGGTTTTTATCTGTGACTGGAACCGAGGATTGTGAACGGAAATTCAATCTGAAATTCGTTTAAATAGAGCCCGTAAATATTAAAATATCCGGTAGAAGATGTTTCCGGCGACATTTCACGACCGGCGCGGTATCGACTCTACCTATTAAACGGATCCGTGATTTTGGTTTCGTATATGGGTTTAGTCCGATACAAATACTTTTTAATAGCCCAATATCTAATTCTGTAATACTGTCAAACGGAGCTTCGAACAGAAAACAAGAAGCGATTTTTCTACGCCAACACTTAAAAATACTACTTTTGTGGGGGGGAGACTGTGTATACTTATGTCTTCAAAATACTGAAAATATTATAGTCAACTGTAAATGCTATAACAATATCGTGTTGCCTGGATAAACCTACATATCTTGATTTATTTAAACCTATCTATAATCAAAAAAATAAAACGTTACACTTGTACATTCTGAACGAGATTCACAAGGAAGTACTCATTCAGTATTCAACTGCGGTACATTTCACAATTTTAAAAACTTAATATCTGAACAATTTAATTAAAGTTAAATTGTAGTTGTACTTGAACTACAACATTGCATCAGTACTGAAATGTTACAGGCTAATACGGATAATTTCGTTTAAATATTTGAGTGATACAGTTGACTCAAATTTATTATTAATCGTTGTATCTAATCCCAAGACGATTTACTTTACCTTACACAATTTGTAAGCAACTCACAAAATTTTAGTCACATCAATAAATGAGTGTATTTATATTATACATAACTGACGTAACTAATCTTGAAAATAAAACTTGTGCACAATCAAGTGGGCAGTGCGAAGGTTTTAGTTTTGGATAAACACTTAACATGCAGATCTAATGAAGTTCACAGTCCATCATAATACACTCACCAAATCGAGTCTAATTCATTACTATCTCACATCCAGGCTTACCTAAACAAACAAATAAGATTACTGTAAAATTGTTAAAGTATACAGGCAGAACAAAGAGTAGATATATATGAGTAGGCCCTACATAAAACTACAGAACTGATCGCGGCACGAAGCTATTACAATGGCATGATGGAAACTTATTTCTAAAAAATACAAAATGTAAAAAATCACATAAACGAATATTCCATAGGGATATTCAGCTTAGACAATCAGTTACACAGAAAACCTGTTCATACTTCTCGAAACATAGCATGGAAAATCCTATCACAATTCATAAAAAAATCATAACATTTTTATCTCACACATTTTTATAACATTTTTTGAAAATGTAATTTCACTGTTTTCCACATATTATTACGCAATGCATTCCATCAGTCTTGTACCAAAAATAAGGTCCTGCTTTATTGATTTTTTTTTTTTTTTTTTTTTTTTGTGTTTAACGTCCGACTATTGTGCACACTTGGGCTAATGCAGACGGTGGGATGATTTATAGCGTATGTGAAAAATGCCAAGCCCTCGCCGGGAATCGAACCCGGATCCTCGGGGTGAAAGCCTAGTACGCTATCCACTAGACCACCGAGGCGGCATTGAAACCACATATGTTTTTCAACCACATATGTTGAAACCACATAAGGTTCGTCAGAACACCAGGAAACTCCCACGCCTCGAACTTTTCCATTTTAAGGATTTACAATAAAGCTAACTTAAAACCGATAAACAGTCTGTAAGCAAAATTCCAGCAGCAGTATTAAGTGTCCCCGTGAGAGTGCAGCACAATGCAGGCATGTGTACCAAAACACCTGGTTACTAAAAAAAATCTCTAAAAGTAATATTTAAATTATTACTGTAACCCAGACTTAAATAATATTTTACCGAATCAGTTTTGAATGTGGTATCGATAAGACAATCCAGGCCAGATCTATATACATGTTATTAAATAAAAGTGTCTGCCTTTAGACACAGTAAATATTGTAGACTAATTTAGGTATGTAATGTAAAATCCTGTTATAGCAGGTTTCATTTGTAAATATTTCAATAAGGTACAATGTTAGAATTCAATAATTAATTTTATAGGTTTGAAAACATATAGTTTAAATACGAAAGTAGAACAAAGTGAGGCCTATTGTATTAAACAACCTAAATATACTTAATGGAATTGCTTTTAAAATAATTACGAACTATTTGTTGTACATTATTCGTTTCTTTTCCCCATTAACCGCGAAATATAGCACGGCCATTAGTATTCTTAACGTTAGGTTATTATACATGAAAGTTAAATATTATGACATTAAAGTTATAGTTTAAATTTTAAATTTTGTTAAACAGTAAAGTGAATCCTAACCACTGTCTGGTCTATATATGTGTTTTAATAGAAATTTTAATTTTATAAAGATTTGTAAAAAGTATAAGGTAAAAAGTATGTTTTGGAAGATCTGAAATAACCGCTATTTGAAAATGGTTTACTGATCGATAGCAAACTTGTCTAGAAAAAATTAATTTTTGTGCCAAGTTTGAATCAACTAGAACCTAAACTACGTCGATAGTAATAAACGTGTTTATAAACTTCATATTTCATACAATTTACAACACATTGAGCTACGAGTGGTACCTTATACTAAAGTCTAGTAGTTAGGTTTAGAGTTAAAGTTGAAGATGAGTATTCCGACCTTAAAGAAACGCATGCTGGAGTGCCCCAGGGAAGTGTTCTGGGCCCAGTACTGTACTTGCTTTACACACGGGATATACCAGTGATAGAGAACACCACTACGGCCACCTTTGCAGATGACAAAGCTGTAATGGCAGTTGCGGAAAATGTGGAAGACGCAACTAACAAGTTACAAAATTCTGTTAATAAGATCACTAAGTGGACAGAGAAATGGAGGATCAAGCTGAATGACAGTAAATCAGTGCATGTCAACTTTACAAATTGTAAAGTTGTTCCAGTAGCAGTCACTATCAACTTACAAAGAATTCCATATGCGAATTCAGCTAAATATCTTGGAATGAATTTGGATGCAAAACTTAGGTGGAAAGAACATGTCAAAAAAAGAGGCTGAACATTAAATTCAAGAAGATGCAGTGACTGTTGAGAAGGCGTTCACAACTATCTTTGCAAAACAAGCTGCTGATATATAAGCAAGTTCTAAAGCCTGTGTGGATATATGGTATCCAACTGTGGGGTTGTACCAAGAAAACAAATGCGATAATGATCCAAACATTTCAAAACAAAGTACTGCGAAGTATCTGCAATGCTCCATGGTATGCACAAAATGACGATATTCATCGGGACTTGGGAGTTCCTACCGTTGTAGAAAAAATTAAATTACATGCAACGAAACATAAAAAGAGACTGGCGACACATTCTAATGTGGAAGTATTGCCGCTCCTAAGGACCAGTCAGGATCAGCGCAGATTGAAAAGGATTAGCCTTATGATTTGATGTGATAGTGTGAAGTGGGGGTCTGGTTGATGGGTCGGATCTTGGACATACCTTTATTTACTTGACTCTAGTGAATGAAATATTACTTGACAATTCATGTGACTTATTTGTAAATTTGTAAAAAAAAATTGTAAAATATTTTATACACATCTGCTTATATGTTTTATATTTATGAATACATTTTAAATTTACTTAAAATTTTTAACGACCTCTCGAATTTAAATCTAGACTTCATATGTGATCATTTTATTACAGTGGTCTCTGTTCTGGGTCTTAAGATGATGATCGCTCCAAATGACGAAATGATTTTCCAACGAAATGAATTAAAAATATAAAACAAAAACATCTGTTCACAATATACACTTCCCCACAATATCTTACTGTTTAAATAGACAGCCGAATTAACAGCCTAGATTTATTAACACTTGGATAACACTTCAATACGAATTTAATGAGTGCATTAACCAACGAAATACGAAATCTTTCCAGACATAAGATAAGGATGTGTAAACAAACGAATCCGAAGTTTTAAGCATCGGTGAAATTAAAACTGATGTTTGTGGTAGAATAAAAAAGTACAGGAAAGGAAGAGACTCGCGCCAAATCTCGGAAACGTTTCTTCCCGTGGAAACAAACTGAATACATCGCAGCAAGCAGCTGTAATTTTATATAGTTCAGTTTTTTGAAAAATGTAAGTTCACCATCATAATCGGCTTTAACATCTGCACAACTCTGTCGGTCCATATCTGTCAATAAAATATAAAACAAAAACATCTGTTCACAATATACACTTCCCCACAATATCTTACTGTTTAAATAGACAGCCGAATTAACAGCCTAGATTTATTAACACTTGGATAACACTTCAATACGAATTTAATGAGTGCATTAACTTAGCACGAAAATTAATGGTGATCAGTTTGCACTCCATTAGGATAATCAAATCATTAGACATTAAGAAATAAGTGGCAAATACTAGGCAATACGAAATCTTTCCAGACATAAGATAAGGATGTGTAAACAAACGAATCCGAAGTTTTAAGCATCGGTGAAATTAAAACTGATGTTTGTGGTAGAATAAAAAAAGTACAGGAAAGGAAGAGACTCGCGCCAAATCTCGGAAACGTTTCTTCCCGTGGAAACAAACTGAATACATCGCAGCAAGCAGCTGTAATTTTATATAGTTCAGTTTTTTTGAAAAATGTAAGTTCACCATCATAATCGGCTTTAACATCTGCACAAGCATTTTAAAATACAGTACACTGAAAATACGAAAATGAACTCTGACCGTTTACGTTTATTTTCGTCAGTGGAATCAAAATTTTCAAATTGTTGTTTTACCAAACTTTTGTAACAAAACTTCACGGCTCACGGTACCAAGAAACTAAGCGGTCTTATTCATTATTTCGTGATATCCACCGGTAGTGGCCCGCTGCTGGCGGTATCTTACGGCAGAGTGTTCTACTACCGTTAAATAGATAATAGTACTGTTTATTTTCTCAAACGTCTTCGGTGTCCATGCAATTAGCAGCATTCGTAGTAGCAAATACTCCCAACTACTTGGACTTCAGCCTCTGATATAGAGCAGGTTGTTTGTTTAATTCAAACTACAATTAGTTCGCACACAACTTGCGTTGTCATGACTGTAAACAAAAAGGCGACATTTATGTTCCTTGCAATTCTGCATTGAATTAAGCAAGTAGTATGATAAAATAAATAGTGTTCTCACCCGGCTTACAATTCTGTGTGAAACCCCTCTTTTAACAAAACAGTCTCGGAGGCCATAAAACAACTCCGGCGTAATTTATAAAGTTAACTAATACCCAAAACTTGACGAAAGCCGCAAGATCCAATCTTGTGCTCAATGTCTGTGTAACTTTATTATTGAAACCAAAGTTGCTAACTTCGGCTTGAGTTAATGAACGTTACACTAAAACCGGGTTGTCATAAGGACAGAACTAATCACAAAGTTTTTATCTAATAAAGCCGTTAAGAATGTAATGAACAATAATAAGCAAGATGTTTTTTTAACTGTGCCACCATTTGGAAACTAAAATATTTATAAACAATTTCAAATAGCGGATCTCAACTACTTTTGTTCTGTTTAATAAACCGGATTTAAACTTTTTAAATTCGATTGTCACTTTTCAATATAGCGGCAAACTTATATTTTATTTTTTTTAATAACTGCTACTTTTTATAGTACTGTATTTTCCAGTTAAATATTCTATTCTATACTTCTATATTACTGGGTGTTTTTTTCAATTAAACCTTTCATTTATGGAATATGAGTGCTCAAAGCTGGAAACTTGTCGTCTAAAATACAAATTATAGTTTTTACGTTTGTTCAGATTTGGTAAAACGTCTGGCTAATACTCAGATGTGGTATGTAATTATTAGTCTACGTTGTTAGTTTAATAACACTTACTGAACAGTTCATGTTTTCTACACGCTCGTCCGTCATTTTGTCTGTGTATATTACATTTTACGAAAACATTGGGTCTCTCGTAGAACATTAAAATAGCAGGGAAGTAGGCGAAATTTTCAATAACCCTGAGCACTATCCATTAAATTATAGATCAAATTTTAACAAGTGAAAAAATCATAATTATTGTTATCTTTGTAATTTAAAAGGGAAGTTTTAAAGCTATAGACGCACGTATCTCGTAACTGCAAAACACTAAGAACAGTACGCGTAGTATAAAAAATGTCAAATAGTACGTATAAGAGATTCAAAATATAGACGGGTGAGCGGGCAAATATTTCTTTAAATTCAAATATTACATTTTACTAAAGACGGAAAAAATTGGTAAGGTCCCAAATTCGAAGTTATTTGTAAAATGGTAGCGAAGATAAAAATAACACCTGAATGTGTATTAAATCTCGAAAAAATGTTTCCAGAGACCTTACAACTGTTTTGCTTCTCAGCGTTACTCTAAAGATATATTTATTTACTTATATATTTTAAATTTTTAGAGAATTTCCACTAGACAAATTAGTTTTTGGAGCAACCATCATGATAAGACCCAGACCCGGGTCTTTGAACTGAACACCGATCCTAACCTGTATATCACTTTTTGATACACGCTCGCGGTCGCAATTTTAGTCAGATTCAATTCAAATTTGGCAAAAAAAATCGATTTTGGTAATAGCATAGACATTTCGTTAACCAGCAAAATTCATTTAATGGCGGCCATTTCAAATCTCTTAAAATTTATAACATTTTGTGTACATTTTTTTTTTTTTTTTGAAAATATGATTTTACTACCGTAATCAGCGTTAAAAACTGCATAAACCAGCGTTTTGAATTTTCAAAATCCTTTGAAATTAAGAAATGTTTTGACGGCGGTCAAGGTTAATTTTTGTTTTTCAATTTCATTTGAAAGTTTAAATTGCAAATACATGGAGATTGTAATGCTGATTAAGGTAGTCAGAATTTAAAAAAGGTTAAGATAAGGGAGGAAAATACTTTTGGAAATTCATTTCTATCACGAGAGCTTTAACTTGCTTTTTAATTTATTTCAAACTTTTTTTGCCGATAGCTTCCAAACTGGAAATTTTCGAAGCGTGTTCCACATTATTATTACATTTTTTTCAAAAATGATAGCGCAATATGGTGTACGCAATATTTATTTAAACAAATATTTGTTTGTTATATTTTTTTCAGTTTAAGGCTCGGTTACTACGAAAAACCACCACGTTTCATAAATCTTGGATTTAACGTTTAGACGCCAAGGACGTTCTCAAGAAACAAGCGCTTATACATTACAAACGTAAGCGCTTTAATTTTACCTACGGGTCCCAACAAGTTTGACCTCGATTTAAGGAAATTAACACAGTGCTTGGATTTAATACTATCCCACTTAAACAGAAGAGGGAAATTTAATTGTGGATTAGTATGTGGTTGCCTGCATGTTTGCAATTACAGTGCTGCCAACATACCGTGAATAAATTAAGCCTTCATGATGCAAAATGTTAATTAGAATAAACATACACAACATTGTTTTACGTTAGAGTGTACCAGTACTGCAATGTGTTTTTCAACAAATTTAAAATCAATAACATAAATTGTATAAGAGCACTGCACAAACTTCTCTGTATCTAAATTACATTGTTCTAAACAATTCAATTCAAACACAACTAAACAAAACGAAAAATTACACCGACCTCACTTGTTAACATTATAAATTTTGTATACATTCTGAAACTTGTATGCTGTAATATAGCTGTATAATAATAAATCTACATTTGTAATCCTAGTTATTGGGATTCCAAAATTTAAAACACACAATATGAATTGGAATGTTTGTCAACCTATTTGTTGTTTTTAACGTATAGTTAGTTGCTACAGAAAAGTTGTAATAGTATCTTACTAAGAACGAATTAAGTCAATATTACAACTGCTGGACACAATGAAATAGTTGGTTTTCAGATTAATTGAAATCGAAGGGGTTGCATATAAATAATCGGTAAACGCAATATGTTCCCTACAAGCAAATTGTCAAACACTAACAACATTATATTAAATCAAGTAAATAAACACTTCGATAAGCAAAAATCGAAACAATTGACACAAAAATTGATATAACAAGTTGGACACATTGGTTGCCAAGCAAAATACGTTATTCAGTTAACACATACAAATTTGACAACCCCACAAAAAGTGACTTAGTTGTCAGAAACGGGGCTCATTTTAAGGTCTAGGATTCGGATCTTACCATGATGGCCGCCCGCTCCATAGCTCAATTTTCCAATGGAAAACCGCTAATAATACACATGTTGCACTTACTTCAGTTACAACATAGGCTTGTTTATGATAAGGAAGAAGGAAGGAAACGCAGCACAAATAATGAAATACTTTTAAAGTTAATTTATCAACTAATAAATTCTAGGAAAGTGTACAAGACAGTCCCACGCCTGCAGAGGAGACGAGTAACATTTCTAAAAAGAATTTATCAGTGGGAGTGATTCACTCTGTTGAAGTCGTTTCCATTCGCTACTTACAGTATCACTACAAAAATTAATCTTATCACCATTGATAATAAAGTCTTTAGTTATTTAAACACGTATTAGTAGTTAATCCAATGGAATTTATTCAATGTGTTTTCAGTGCTATATATTTAGTCTAAGTCCTGGTTTCAAATCAGACCGTTGGGCTGTTCGTACGTAGTTTTGGCCAAACGCATTGACCGTTTTGAAATTTGGTACGGAGGTACCTTGTATAAAGCCCGAAGAACGATGTATGTGTGTAAGATTTTTTCCCCCACTCACTTCCGTTTCAATGTGGCGGCCTCTGATTTACAATAACGATTGTACGCAGTTTTAGCGAGACGCATTGACCGATGGTTTTGAAATTTAAAACGAAGATATCTTGTATAATATTTTTTTCCAATTTAATTCCGTTTCAAGATGGCTGCCTCTGATTTAACAAGTGTACGCAATTTTAATCAAACGCATTGGCCGATTGTTTCGAAATTTCTTACGAAGGTACCTTGTACAAAGCCCGAAATACTTGTGTAAAAGTGTTTCTCATTCATTTCCGTTTCAAGATGCCTCGCTCAAATTCAACGTTGTGAATGTATTTGTTGATTATTTCCTGTAATACTGGCTGAAAGGCAAAACCTATCATAACTTTGACCACTTGCTGAAGAAAGAGTATAAAATTTCCAATAATGGTTGGTCAAGTAACACGTTTTGTAAATATTATGGTTAATCACGTAGCACTGATTTAGAAAGCGGAACTACGTTATTTACAATTCATGCAACACTTCGTCAAGGGAAAGAATTAAATGGAAAGCATGCTGTTTTTTTATGAAGTATGCAGTGCACCGCCTCCGGCTATCCTCGGTATAGGCTCTGTGTCAGCATTTTATGTTTTCATTTTTGGAGACAATATGCTGTAAGTCTCTAGCGTTCACTAATTTATCTAATTTCATTAAAACGTTAAATGCAAGAATGGATTTCAGTAAAAGTGTAGGCAAGTTCGTCACCCATTACAATCCGTAATAGATAATAATAATAATAATAATTGTAATCTGGATAAATAGCATTTAAAATTTTTTTTAATGATCTGAAGTATTAAAACGAACCAGAATCTTGTTTTTGTCAAGATATTTTTAACCACTGTGTTGTAAAGAAAAAGGACAAAATTAACGTTGCATTGTCACTGAAATTTGAAAACTGTAACTGTTAATTCAAACTCTAATGTTATTATGTTGAAATCAGACTTCAAATATTTTAAGACTCTGGATGGTTGCTATATTACAGTGGGTTTACGAAATTTGCTGATTAACTGTTATAAAAGTTATTACCAAAATCACTTTTTAGCGTCAAGTTTGATTTTTTTCGTTTGCTTAACGCTTATACTTTATGCCAGTTAGACTAATGAGGACGGGGATCAGCGTTAACAGTAAGGGGAAAGCAACAGGAGTAACTGCGGCTAGAACTAAAAATTTTAAGGTGCGCAGTTCAGAGACACAGCAGAATGGCCGGTGCTTTAGCCATATCGACCACCGAGTACCCGCATCGAGTTCGCATGATATCCGTTTAGGTCTACACTTTGTAATTCAGTGTTGTTTTTGAAAATTCGTCTTCATTAGGTCAGCGAGAAAGTTGCGGTCCGTAATTATTTTATTGTTTCTCCAAAAAAAGGTCTAACATATCGTCGGAACTACTTTGGAACGATGACTGCTAGATTCCACTTCCATTAAATTGCTTAATCTGTCTTTTTTCTAAGTACTTTTAAATTTCTGAAGAACTGACTATTGTACAAAGAAACAAACGTTCAAGTTCTCTATAACACGGTAACAGCAAACAAATTGTATGCCGCCTTGATAATGTGAACATGTGATAAAGGCATATACAATAACAAAACCTTCTAATTCTCACAATATCGTTTCATGAGACATGTCTAATATGTAGGAAGCCAAGACATTAGCTGTAGCTTGTACAAGTTCCCTGTACAAGGGAACTGTAGCTTGGTTCCTAGTACAGGCTACAGTTCCCAAAAACTAAACCAGTAAATTTTCTTGGTGGTAAATTAATAACAACGGTATCTTGTATTATATAAATAAATGTATATTTCAACTAGTTTGTTTCTGTTAAACAACCCCGCAGTGGGGTGCAGACTAGCTGCACCTATTGAGAGGATTTAGACGTCCCTCTCGGTACCCGAGTCTAACTCACACTTACACTTACAACACTACACTTGCGACTTTAACACTTTACACTCACAAGTAAATGTAAGTACATTTAGGGAGGCGACAATAGCCTCAGTGTGCTTTTCGCCTTAAAATAACAACAACAAAAATCTGTTAAACAAAAGCTGACATGCACACGCGACGCGATACAAACTGTTATTCGTTTTAAACTTTAAAATTACACTGAAAAAACAAAATAAATGTTGACTATTTTCATTTTCTCAATTTCACTGGTTTTTGAAAAATGTTTAATGATAATTTATGCAGACTTTAACATTTATTACGACAGTAAAATTATTTTTCAAAAACGTGTGCCAAAGTTACATTTTGGAATAGCCGCCATTCTGAAACTGTTGGTCGAATTTCCTTGGGTAACGAACTTGTCTAAGCTATTACTAAAATCTATTTTTGTACCACGTTTGAATAAAATCGGACCGAAATACACACGTACTCGGGATATATATTAATTTCAAGGTTCCTGGTCTGGATATTACCATGATGGCCGCTCCAATAGTTCATTTTACAATAGAAATTTACTAATAATCGACGGTTTAACTTACGGCACTTACAGATAGGCAAAAATAATATTTTCAAAACATTATCTGTAGAGAGAAGACATATGTGTCCCTTTTTCTGATTCTAGCTGGAAAGTTGGCAAGATGTACTGCTATTAGTAATTTTAGTTTCTATGGAACTTCAATGGTAACCCCAGCGGAAAGGGTGAGTCCAACTTTGCGGAATCGGGACTTCGAGTTTGTGCACCTCACTCACGCTACACCGCTACTAAATGCGAATCATTATAAAGTCACGTAGCAACGTTAAGTAAACAAATCTACATTTTTTTTTTTTTTTTTTTTTTTTTTTTTGTATAGTTCACGTGTTAAGTCTTCATATATAGTTTAAGCACATTCCCGATATTTTTATTGCAAATATTATTCGGTTATTCACAGTGATGACATCACAATCATCACTCTACCTCAATTACAATCACTGACCTCATCGCTCTATGACCAACTACGGAACATTTTATCGTAATTGGCATTCCATAGCCAATTACTTGTTTGCAACTAAATGTAAATTAGAATCCCATATATATAACCTACGAATGAGTGGGTCATGCAGCTATCTCATGGAAATGAATTTCAACAAACTAACCCCATTGACACTGTATAACTGTAACGAATAACTTACTCAATTTTAACTCGATACAATCGATGTGGTTTCGATACAAAAAAAGGTGATAAATATGATAACACATTTTTCTGTTGTTTAACCTACAACATAAAGGCTTCCAGTCTCGTCTTCTTTTTTTACGTTGTCTCCTTGTTTTCAAATTTGTTTATTAGTCCTAGGCTTTTGGAAAACTGCAAATCCCTGTTGATTTAAAATTACATTAAACTAAAGATAAAGCATGAGGGTTGGTATGCCCCAATTTTGACACGGTTAACGGTTTTGTTGAAAAACATGTTGTCGACATGATTTTATTATAAAAGGAAAAATATAAGCAAACGAAAATTCACTAACGAAACATACCTTATTGTTTGTCGAATTTTAAGCATTTTTAAATACTGAAAAGCATACTACTTTATTTGGCAAGATAATTGGTAATTAATGACAGATTAATTGAAGCAAACTATTTTCCTTGCAAGCACTCTAGTAGGTCCGTTATTAGCTTAGGGAAACAATATTTAAAAGTATGATTAAGTAATACAAAATAAACTTGTGTATATATATATATATATATATATATATATATATATATATATATATATATATATATAATACACTATCACACACTTTACATGTTTTAACCTTCTTGTTATATTTTCTTAATATGGTTAGTATTTATTTTAATTTTGAGTTTTTGAGTTTATTAAAGGTGATTTTTGAAACAGTATAGGCCTACTGTAATGTTGCTTGATGTATACTCCTTTAGCCCAGCGGTTGATAAATAACACTTTAAAAAAATATCATTAATAATGCGAGACTCATTTTTAAAATAAGGATCAAAATTTGTGATCAAAATGTGTTTTTCAAACTCTTTAACAATAATGTAACTTTTAGGCCTAGTTATATGAAAAAGAAACAGTAGTGTGTGTGTGTGGTGTGCATACGCATGCGTGCATGCACTGAACTGCTATCAATGAAAATCGTAAATATAAATTTGAAAAACACAACTCGAGTACAGCATCATTTTTCGTGATGCTAACACTTGAAAGCTTCAGGGAAATCAAAACACAGGACAATTATTACTGCTGAGCTCCAGTCCAATTCATGCGATATTCATGAAATTTAAAATCATGAATTGCAAAACAGTACGACTGTACCTGTGAGACAAAAAGATTATTTCACATTAATTCCTGACATGGCCAGGCTAGGCTATGTTGTACTGACTGGACAAATTAACAGTGTTGTGCTGCTGAATTAAATTACTTAGTTTTATCACTCATAAAACAAATCTAATTCAATGAAATCAATCTCAACAGATTTAAATTTGGCCAAAATTCTGAACATATAATTTGCTAATTTCATTGTTCTTGCAATGTGACTTAATTTTTCATTACTTAGTTCAGTGACCTAAATTTGAAATAATTTACACTGTTGCTTAGTACTTAGCAAAGGCAATTTAGATATGGGAGAATTATTTTAATAAACTAAGTATAAATTTAGCTAAACAATTGAAAATACATTCTATTTATAGGTTCCATATTATTTAATTGAACTCATAAAAAGCTTAACAATAAAATTATTAAGAACTAGACGAAGAGAATAAATATAAAAATAAAAACATTTTACCTCTAAAATGTTAATCTAAGGTTAAAAGGTTAATCTAAAATGTTAAAAAGGTTAATCTCAGGTCTATAAAAAATAACACCTACACCTTTCATATCAGTTATAAAGCCAAGGAAGTACAAAAAAAAATCCTTAACACCAAATAAATATCTAGTTTCTTTCCACATATTGTCACTATATTGTTCCAGTGCGTGAAACATTAAAAATGGTCAGATCTAGGCTTATCGACAGTAACTTGAACTGACAGTGTAGTCAAAGAATATTTCTTTACTTAACTTATGTATATTACAAAATTCTTTTAAAAACCTCCTTTCAAGATCCCTAGTCACCTTTTTTAAGTGCAAATGTGAAATAAATTGTAAACAATACAAAATGGATTAGATATCCAGATGATGGAGTTTCCCAGTATTTAACAGAAGCCAAGACCTTGGAGATTTTTGCAAACAGATAAATGGGGTTTCAAACCATTAATTTTACTTTTGTAGTAGAGACTAACAAGAGCCTCCCTTTCTAGATTTATTAGTCTCAAGACAACACTGCAATCACCTTTCCTTCGAAATCTAGAGAAAACCTACCCACACAGACAGATTTCTAACAAGTAACTCCTTTCATGCAGATAAGCACCAAAGTGCCACGTTTAATACATTACCTCACAGACTTGTCAATATTCCTCTATTTATAGGCTACTACAATGAAAAACTTCACATTAACTAAACAACTTAGACAAGTATCATGAAACATTAAAACACTTCGTACATAACCGACCAGAGAAATCACCAATAACCAAACACTGCCTAGAGGAAAGTCCTCATTTCACAACAGAAAACACCACACTTTTAATACCAATTTTTAGAACTCAAGTAGTAAATCATGAACTTGGCCCTACTTCCAACTAATTACTTACTTTTTAAAATAAAAACCACTCCTTTTTAAAACCAAGGTTTGTATCTTAACAACTAATTTAATTTTTATCTGTTGGTCAGGGTCATAATCAGAATTTTAGTTACCATGGATCCTAAATTTTATAACATCATTCTTACATGAAAAACAAAAAAAATAATATACAAAGTTTAAGTATTTTAAATTCTACAAGATATATTAAAGTTACACACGCACGCATGCACACGCACACGTGCGCGCACGCGCGCGCACACACACACACACACACACACACACACACACACACACACACACACAAACACACACACACACACACACATTGAACTAAGAATCTTGAGGTGTGTTCTTCAGATCAAGCCATTTATATATATGTCTGCATTATCCCAAGTGTGCACAATAGTCGGACGTTAAACACCAAAAAAAAAAAAAAAAAAAAAAATCAATCTGAAGAACATACCAAGATTCTTAGTTCAATTATTCCCACTGCTTGATCCATTAGTATCTACTAATTTATAATCGCAAATCCATATATAGCAGAAAGTATGGTCATTAAGGAAAAAAATGCATATATATGAGGTATGGCAATTAAATAACTGGACATTTTATTGAACAGCAATTACATTACAAAGTTTATCCTCTTCAATGTGCTCTTCTTACAATGCTCTTTACATTGTTTTTACATTGTCTTACATGCAACTTTACATTGTTTTTTAAAAGCAGTGCTCTGGAAGTTTGTTGAGAACCTCATCATTTTTCTTTCCACTGCTTCCACACTGAAATCTCGTGTCCCACTTATATGTGTATATATATATGTGTGTGTGTGTGTGTGTGTGTGTATGTATGGGTCTTACCATGATGGTCACTTACTTGACCTTAGAAAACAGAAAAATATCACAGGGGATCAGGTTGGGAGAGTATGGCAGGTGGTTCAACATGGTGATGCCATATTTCGCAAAGAATGCCTGGCACAATGGGAAAATGCACTGTCTTGGTGAAACATGTAGAAATTGCTCTTCTACAAATTGGGTCTTCATCTTCTCACTTGATCACAAAGGACTGTCAGAATCTTGACATAACAATGTTGACCTTTTGACCTTCATGGGATCCAGTAAACCTACTGGAATTGTCTAATTGTCTACACAATTCAAAAAAAAAAAAAATCGCAATGGCCTTGAATTTTTTTACTTATTTTTGCTTTTCATCTACTGCAATGGTTGGCGCTAAGTTTCACGATTACAGGTAAAAAACACGATTCATTACAAATAATCACTATAACAATTCTGGAACATTGTCAATGTTGTACGAATGTTCATTCTTAATTTGTTTTGCACTATTTTTGCGCAAACTTCCTTTCAATGATTCATGCAAAATCTGACAGACATTTCTGAAAACAGGAATTTCTTCGTTAATTCCTGAAATTTTAGCTCAGACACTCAATTTCACAGGATTTTCAAAGCTCAATTTACAAATTTTCTGGATGTTGTCCATTTTTTATGTTGCGGGTCATCCAGGGTGCAGATGATCTTCGGTCATTTTACGTTCCTTCTTAAACATTCTAAACTCCTCAAAAACTTGTGTGCGCAATAAACATTCACTTCCTTTAACATGGCATGAACTGCTGTAGCAGTTTTTCCTAGTTTCACAAGAAACTTGAGATTAACTTGTTGCTCCATCTGAACAATGCACTTTTTCAAAGATGTTAGTGCAAAAACTTGAACAAGTGACTGCTATAGCGAGAAGACTGAGCAATGTACAACCGTACCTGTTAAGTTTAGGGTGGGGAAAGTATCAACAGGCACAGACATGTTCAAACCTGCTATGGTGCGCTTGCAGTTTGCCGGTATCAGCACCAGTTCAGTTATTTAACAGCCATACCTCGTGTGTGGTGTGTGTGTGTGTGTGTGTGTGTGTGTGTGTGTGTGTGTGTGTGTGTGTGTGTGTGTGTATGTGTATATATATATATATATATATATATATATATATATATATATATAGGTATACACACATACTGAAGATAGCAACATGATCACTGAAATAAGTCTGAGATATAATAAAAATATTTATGAGGTATGTGTAAAATGTTTTTTTTTTTATATATAATAACGTTTTTATCATACAAAATTATGAACATTTGTGGTCTTGCTGAAGTGATTACCTTAAACAAATTTTCAAAAACTAAACGCTGTGAATAACATTCACTTATGTGGGTAAATTACAACATTGAGATAAACAAATACTGGAACTTGATTTTGGTAATAGCTCAGACCCGTTCGTCAGCTATCTGGGTCATTCAGTCTTTAAAAACCATAACTTTTTGGAAAATATGATTTCATTATTGTAGTTAGCTTTCACGCATTAATTTCAATAACATAAATTAATAGCTTACTTTCACGTGGTATTTAATATATATTTAATGTATATATATATATATATATATACAGCCGCCTCGGTGGTCTAGTGGATAGCGTACTAGGCTTTCACCCCGAGGACCTGGGTTCGATTCCCGGCAAGGGCTTGGCATTTTCATATGCTATAAATCATCCCATCGTCTGCATTAGCCCAAGTGTACACAATAGTAGGACGTTAAAAAAAAAAAAAAAAAAAATATATATATATATAATATGATGGTAGGCTATCAATGCAAATTTTTATGCTGTTAATTCTACGATAGTTAGGCTGAATTCAATTTTCAGTAATAAAGACAATGATAATTAGCTTATTAAAGATGGTCAAAGTCAAACTTCACCATATTTACAAGGAAGTTAACTGTGAATATTAAGCTGTAGCCTAGACTAACAATACCATAAGAAATACTCTATCTTTTAATGTAACCTACTTGTAAAAGGGTGGATGACAATGGGGGCATGTCTTGTTGCCACATTTCATAGTAAAGTTATAGAGAGAATAAAAGTAGTCCCACATAAACTATAGATCCTACTACGGTTCCAAATAAATGTTTAAGGCCTACTTCACAAAACCAATTTTATTTTACACAGTTAAATATCTTTCTGCATTATATATATTAATTTTTTAATAAAAAGTAAGGCCTATTAGGCTCTATAAATTTAAAAAAGTACATCTACAAATTATTCAAATAGCAATACCAATCTGTCACTATTTTCAATATGAATCTTAGCGTTCAGCAAGTGTCAATACATTTTATTTACTTCACTGAAATTTCAAGAATAACCTATTCAATGTATGGTGATACTCATTCTTTTTATGCAAAATTATGTTATAAACAAACTGGCCTTTCTAACTTTGTTATAGTCAAATTATTCTGAAATATTATCAAAAACAGTTAAACCATACTTACACAATACGTTAAATTGCAAATATATTATTTAACATATAGCCTAGTAGCCAATATGTTTATTATAAAAATTGTATACTGTAAACTATTGTAGTAAAGTTTAAAATATTTAGGCTTTTGTATTACATAAATTTTCTTTGTTACTTGATAATATAGCCTGAATAACCTACTTAGCTGAGGTTGACCTAATTACCAAAACAAAGTTCAAAGTATAGCCTATTTTTAATCAAAGTATTCACTTTACTAACAAAAATTCAGTGATATAAAATCACGAACGTTTAATATTTAAGCGTTTGTGCAAAATTAAAAAGTTAAACTAGCTTCAGATGTTTTAGGTAACTTGTTGATAGCTAAAAGTTTAGGTTATTTCAGAACATCTTGACCTCAATTTACCGCTTAATGTCAGCTAAAAATACGACTCGTATTCTATGACGTATTTATAATATTAAACACGCCCATTCTAAATCTATCTTTTTAAAATTACTAATTAAAACAATGATTAGAAACATGATTATAAAGTACAAAGAATAAGGTCAGACCTAATTCTAAAGACCTACTACCTCAAATATAGAATGTTTTGTAAACAAAATAACTTCCAACACCAAATTACAAATCTACGAACAAACTATGTTGCCCATTTTACATACCTTTCACGATGATACTCATCAATTACCGAATCTGAGTCAAATTCACTAAAATCAGGTAAAGAATCACCTTCAAAACTAAAATTTCCTAAAACACTTGTTCTAGTAGTAGATTGAAGGTTCATGTTGTTGACAAATCAAAATATAAATGATTCATACATAGTAAGTGCAGCCAACACGAAAACAAGAAACATGGCACAGGACTTAATATTGAAAAATTGCTTGAATTTTTTTTAAATACGAAATTATTTTTACCTAGAAATTTCCTGTACACTTTAATAACTAGCAAACTTTAATTATTGCTTATTTAACTGTAATAACTTAATGTTTTGATAAATGAAAGAAATTTAACTATCGTAATTCAATTAGTTTGTGTTGGCTATGTTTACAATTTATGTATATTGAATGCTGCACTCTGTCGCATGAACGAAGAACTATCATGCTATTCTCATAGAGTATTTCCTTTGTAAAACTACTAAAATAATTTAATTTTGTGAAACATTAGCTACGTCGACAATATGAAACAGTAATAATTGTATATGGTTTTGATTTAATAGTTGTTTGAACCGTGACTTATAAATTGAAGAACCTAATAAACGAATTTATGCGATTAAATTTGAAAGAAGTTTATAGTTTTTCCAAAAAGCGTTGAAAGCAGCACTGGTGTTCATTCTAACATTCTTGCACATGGATTTTGATGTAACCAAAGATAAGATAACATAAAATAGAACCCAAATTTAAATATGTTTGATTAGCAGTGTCCATAAAAACCGTACACACCTTTTGAATTGTTGTAGAAATGTAAATGCAACTTACGTCAGCTGCTTGAAAACCTACATTTGTTGATAATTCAAAACAATTGTTTTTTTAATAATACAATTCATTGTTGATGTTTCAGTCACTTAATCTGCAATGTAAGGTAATAATTTAAGAACATAGACCTTATACATTCTAAAACTCTCACATCAAGTCTTATTTGAAGACAATTCAAACATCAAAATTACAGTTTTGTCAATGGTTTCGAGATAAGTGTATAGCAAAGAAAAGGTTTAGTCAATCAATTGTTTGGACAGATGAAGGGATTGCTAAACTCAATGTAACAAAATAAAATTGAATATGTCTTTACTGGGCTAATGCAGAGTCATACATATTGAACAAATGCCTGTAAAATAAACAAGGCCTGAAAGTATCCTGTGGTCTATTTCAAGAGGTAAAGTTTGACTATTTTTCTTTGAGAGAACAGTCTTAGATACAGTTTATTTAAAACTACCACAAAACAATTCTGCTTTAGGTAACCTTAAAGATTACACACACACACACACACACACACACACACACACATATATATATATATATATATATATATATATATATATATATATATATATATATATATATATATATATATATATATAGAGCCGCCTCCGTGGCCTAGTTGATAGCGTACTAGGCTTTCACCCCGAGGACCCTGGTTCGATTCCCAGCTAGGGCTTGGCATTTTCATATGCTATAAATCATCCCCATCCTCTGCATTAGCCCAAGTGTGCACAATAGTCGGACGTTAAAAAAAAAAAAATATATATATATTTTCAACAAAATAGGACTTCACCACACTATCATTGCGATGTGAAGGGATTTCTTGACACACTAGTTTCTCAGTGTTGATAGCTGAGGATGACAAAGATGAAGCTCTCCTTAGAAATGATGAAAAAGTGCTTTAGAATATCCAGAGTAATCTCCAGACTTAACACGTATGGACTGTTATTAGGCTATTATTTTAAATGTTACACATGTCAAGGACACTTAAACAGCAGATCAAAAAATGCTTTGAACATGATCCTTTAGATACAGTACAATTAATTTTTTGCTCTGTGTTACACCATTGTTGTAGGGTATTTTTTATTTTTGTTATTTTAAGGTGAAAAACACATTGAAGCTATTATTGCCTTCCTAAATGTAAGTGTGAATATAAAGTGTTAAAGTCGTAAGTGTGTGTTAGATTCAGGTACTGCGAGGGATGTCTAAATCCTCTCAATAGGTGCAGCTAGTCTGCACCTCCTGCAGGGTGTTGTAGTTTTTATGCTTATAAATATTAAAAATGACCACTGCTAACTGCAATAACCACTGCAGGTGTAATACACCTGTTCTAGATGTATTACAGTTAGCATTGGTAATTTTTAATATTTATAAGCATAAGCTTCAAAACAACACATGTATAATGTAGATTATATAAAAGTTTTCTTAAATAAAATATAATAGGGCAAAATGTGTATACATTTTTTTACACTCTGATATATATAACTTTGATAATTTTCTATTTTCTACAAAATTACCTAGAAAAGTTATTATAAATAAATATTGCTGTGGAGTGCTGCCCCTATCCAATTTAGTCCTTTGTGTAAGATGGTAATTTTAGTTTGACATTATGAGTTATTTCTTAGTGAGGTAATTTGGAAAGAATATATATATATATATTTCAGAAAGAGCGACACATTTATAAAAAAATATATACAAATATTGTGATCAATATAACCATTAAAACTTACCAATTTTAAATATATAAAAGTCAGTAGACTATAAATTTTAAACTACATTCTTTTTTGGCTAAGTAGTGACATTTTAGGCCAGTCGTCAAAAAGTTAATAAGCTATTTTTATGAATTAGTTCTGAAGTATAGTACTCAAAAATAGCTTATAGTTTTACAAAATGAAGGAAATGTGATAGTATAAAGCACTGCACTATAATACTTATTATTTATAACTTATCCAGTTACCGTTGTTTAAAAAAAATTATCAAAGTTATGAACAGAGTTTTCTTTTTTATTATAAGAAAGTATATAAAAAATGTATTTCATAAATAAAAGAAAAAAAGTCAAAAACAGGTTGCAAGCTGCTCTCTATTACAATCCGGAAGGGCACTGTAGAGTATTGGGTGCTGTAAGGTTTGACAAATCCTGCCCATATGGAAGCTACTGATCACTTCCATCTCCAACATGTTGTGATGAATCAGAACATAAATAACCTATCATCCTATCTACTTCCTAACAGTTCTTCCCTTTCCTATAACCAAGGTGGAAAATCAAACACCAAAGGCATGACTAAAGGTACTCTGGATACTAGGTTTTTTTTTTTTTTTTTTTTTTTTTTTTTTTGGTTAACGTCCGACTATTGCACACTTGGGCTAATGCAGACGGTTAAGGATACTAGGTAACCAGTAACTAGGTTATTTCATAATTTTTACTGGTTTCTAAATTTTACTATCTAAACTGTCTCTATCGATCATTTCACTGATCACTCACCTTTCCCATTCACTTACTTCTGCACAGATTTATGTTCCAGCCAGCTTTTCTATGATTTCACTAAACCTAGAGGTCTAGAGATAGAATCATGGCAGTTACTGCACTTGTCTGAGAGTGAGATCATCATGGTCAATCTTCAGCAGTACAAGAATATAATAACCCACAGAAGCATACTGAATTAAAAACATATTTTAGTAATAATCATCTTCTTCTGCCTATTACTTGCCATTTTGAGATCCACAGTATTTCATTTTACATGTCAGAGTTAAATAAAATGCTAACAAAAAAGTTTAAGGTAACTTAGAAAACAAAAATTATAAAACAAATAATATATTTGATTTTATATATTTAGTACACATGCAGCAAATTACTTGACTTCTATTTACTTCTTTAACTGGATTTCTTTTTATCTGCTACTTTGTCATCTGTGCTTGGATATATGACAAACATGCTGAGTGAGATGATACAAATTAGGAGGGCAATCCCAGCTGAAATCTGAAATTTAAAACCATCTGTAATTTTAGACTATCTTATGACAGACCTAAAGATAAATTTAAAAAATTAGACCAATATTTGAAATTAAAGAAAGTGGAAATGAAATTAGGGTTGTGAAGAATAAATGAAAATTTAGAATAAAAAAATAAAGAACCTCTAATAATTATTGGTGATTCTGAAATGTGAGCAATAGATTTCCAAGTAATAAAATTCTCATAGAAAAAATAATAATATATTTGAGCAAAAATCAAAAGAGAAAATATGTCTAATTCCTCATAGACATTCTCATGAGCACTTGTACAGTTGTACAATATACATTTAAATAAAAAAAATTTAATTTTTGTGATTGTACTTCTCATTTAAGGAGGTAAGCGGTTGCATAAACACTAAATAATTTAACTGTGCACATACATTAATAACAGAAAAGTGTGTGTGTGTGTGTGTGCGCGCGCACGTGCATGCATGCGTGTGTGCGTGCATGCGTGTGTGTGTGTGTGTGTGTGTGTGTGTGTGTGTGTGTGTGTGTGTGTGTGTGTGTGTGTGTGTGTGTGTGTGTGTGTGTGTGTGTGTGTGTACAGCCATATCTATGGTACACAGAACTGAAACTTTGAAAGTGGGTGGACAGAAGAAGATCGAATAACACCTCAAAGGCACATTATAAAATTTCTAATACGTTTTTTAAATTAATTATTTAACTAAAAATTACACCTATTTACTACATAGAATATTCACATGAAAATATTTGAATTTCACGAAAAATGCTGACCATGTGACAGTAAAAATATCAGTTTCAGTGTAAACCCTATGCACTGACTGGATTCCTAAATGGATAAAGAAAAAGCTTGTTAAACCAAAAACATTTTCCATCAAGACTGATCAACTTATAAGTGTACCTTGATGATGTTCTTCAATGAACTATACGCACAATGTATCATCTACTAGTTCATTTAGTTTCCTTTAATTTACGAGATGATAGGACTTTTTCTGATTCAGTTTGAGTAAAATAATCTTGAACGGATTTTTATTTCAGCAACAGGCTATAACTGTTGTTATCAAGTTATCCTGAGACTGAATTCAGTACTTATAGGTTTCCTTGATTTGACGTTATCTAACCATTCTATTGCTTTTAGCTTTTGTTTCATAGTCTTGAACATAGTTTTTGTTCCATTATGTTTTTGTTTTAGCACACTCATTTAATATTTTATACAAAACACTCACTGTAGTGCTAAATAACTAAAAACATTAAACTTTAGGCCTTAGAATTCTCGCAGGCCTTATAATTGTATAAACTTTATACAATAAAAGGAAAATAACTGATCCTTAATGTCAACAAAACAAAAGTAGCTGCTGTTATCATACTTTTTTCTACCATTAAAAATCATAAAGAAACTCATACAGTAAGCTACAAAATTATGCAATCACCTTTTGCTTCCTTCTTATCTCCTTCAGAACCAATTTGAAAAATGTGGATGTACTCTATATCATTTCCAATAATGAATGATGATTAAACCAACTGGTGGTTAAAAAGAAGACAGTTAAGAAGTTATGCAGTGCCTTTAGAATGATATATATTAAATAATTTGTGATGATATCTGATTACTGGGATATTAAATAATGGGCTGTTAAAGAGTTTCAAAATTATAATGATGATGTATGCACTACCTCTAAGCAAACAGAAATTACCATTGAATTTTGAAATGTTTTTATATATACAGAATTCTGTTTACAAACCCTTGAATCATAAACATTTCCAGGTCATCAAGCAAACACTTTATGCGACTGTGATTCAGCATATTCATGGTATTTATTCTTCAATAACTTACCATCAGCATTGGTTTGTAGAGTGCAACACCATAAAGGAACCACAAAAATGTGACAAAGAAAGCAGCCACTAGAATAGGAAATGGTAGGTTCTTAGTACTTTTAGACTGTACTACTACTTTCTGAAACAAAATTAACATTATAACAATTATTTTAAAATACATAAAATTAGACCGTGTACAGAATGTTTAAAAACATTCTTGGTATTTATTTTTATTGAAAAATTTCCATTTGAAATGAGCTACATTTGGAACAACACTCTCATGGTAAAACTCAAACCCAGTACCAATACTCTGTAGTGTTTGCTATTTTGATCCAATAATTCAAAATTGTTCCAAAAATTGACTTAGATTGTTGTTGGATTGTTCTCAACTTGGATTTGAAAAAATAAATAAATAAAACAAAAAAGATTTTTTTACTATACAAATATTTATACTTATTGAGCTTGAGTTTTAAATAGTATAAAGAACACGTCAGCTGTTTTGAGATAAGTTATAAAAGTAATTGCCTGTTATAGCCTATATTTATAGTTCACAATAATTGTCATGACTTTCTTTTTTATAGAATATCAATTATCAGAAGTAATTATTATTCTTGTATCCCTGATTGCAAAAGGAAGACTGTTTTTGGTAAACTAAGAGGCTTATAGCTTCTAATACACATTTATATTGTTATGATACCACTGGATGTTATAAAAGATACAAAAGATAAGTGGCAAATGAGGCAAACATAGTGAAAGTGCTATATGGCTTTTTATACTGAATATGTAGGTATGAGAAAGTAGGCCTATACAGTTTTGAAAAATAAAATTCCAAGTAATCCAGGTTTTCATGTATGATGAAGGCTTCAGAGAGTATTTTCATCATTTTCAGATTAGAGATAAGCTGAATTAATTATTGTCTGTACTTCTGGAGAAATATTCAATAAAACATATGATTTTTCACTATCTAAGGTGACAAGTGGATAGAAAGGAACTGTGGAGTGTAAAGTCCATGTCAGAAGTGAAGACATTGGTGTTAGTCAAGCTCAGGAAAAAAGTAATTTGGATAATGTGTATAGCTGAAAGAGAAATATGTTAGTGAGTAGAGATACAAAAGATCAGATAAGACAGATCACAAATATAGATACAAGAATTTAGCAGTAGTGGTTTAGTAAATGTAAGCTGAATACTCTTTAAGTTGCCAGCCTCTTATTTTACTTGAAAAGCTTCTATGTTAAAAAGACTATAATGAAAACTGAAACAATCCATTTTTTTAAATTAATTATATAAATAAACAAGCTTACCAGTCTATATGTGTGGAAACACAGAAGGAAGATGTTGAAAACTGTATTTAGAATTCCAAACCTCCATTCAATTAGGCTTGAATCTTCTAGCCTTACGTAGACAACCACAGCCATTAGCAGTAAACCAAAAAATACAAGAACTTTCTTGAGACGTCTCTAAATCATATTAAATTTGCATCAAAACTTAATTTGACCATACTAATTAATTGGGGAAATAAGCTGATCCAGATACGCAGAAATTCAGACAATATAGAAAATGAATAAAACAGAGATTTGATACTAAAAATTATTTTAAAAATGTCAGAATAATTAAATATTTTGGACCAGTTTAATGCGATAGTCCACTGTGATTCATTGCACTGAAATTTAGATTTAAAAAAAATTATTTTAAGGCAAAAAGCACATTGAGGCTTCAGGTGCTTCCCTAAATGTAAGAGTGAGTATAAAGTGTTAAGTCGTAAATGTTGTGTTGTAAGTGCAAGTGTGTGTTAGACTCAGGTACCGCAAGGGATGTATAAATCCTCTAAATAGGTGCAGCTAGTCTGCACTCCCTATGGGGTTCTGAACTTTAGAGAGAGAAAGAAAGAACAACCTGGCAAACACTCCATTTCTATTTAATTTAGTTAATTCTGATTTCAGCAATATTGTATGGTAATGACTGGTAAAAAGAGCTAGATTTGTTTAATATCAATCATATAAATGTTCTTAAGTAGATGAATTTCTATAATTTTTGTGTTTAATTTTAATTATTTAGTTCAACCCGAATAATTAAAATATGGCTTAGTGGAGTTCTATTAAACATAATTAAGTATGGTTATTAAATAAGTATGGTTATTAAATAAGACTTGTGCTGCTGCAGAAGAACTGTGCAAGTGTCAAATTTGTGTGAAGCTTTCCCTTTCGATTATTGCCACTCCAGTTTTTTGTGGACATATTAGTCTGGCTGTGTCCTTCATTTGTATAACATATATTTATGTATTTTGCCAAAAAAAGGTAAGTGTTTTATTGGAGCAAAGACTTGTGAAATTTCATTTGAAACTTGGAAAAACCATTATTAAAAAAGTGTATTATAATGAATGTTTATCATGTGCACGGGTTTTTGAGTGGTTTAAGCATTTCAAGAGATGGCTGAGAAGATATAGAAAATGATGGTCAGTCTTTCACGTCAAAAATGGATAAAAGTATGAAAAAATGGGTAATTTGATCTGACAATTGCTTAACTATTCGTGTGATTACTGAAACTACAGGAATTGACAAAGAATGTGTTAGGAAAATTTTACATAACAATTCTAATGTGCAAAAAGTGTGAGTAAAAATAGTGCCCAGAATTCTGACAACTAAAGAGCTCATTAAAATGTTTGTTCTGACACTTTTAATGTCATTAAAAATGATTCAAATTTTTTGGAAAGTGATAACATGTGACAAAATCTTAATTTTTCGCTTATGATTCTGAAACTAAGTGTTAATCCCCAAAATGGAAAGCCCCAACTTCACCAAGAGCTAAAAAAGCTCAAGTAAGCAAATCAAAATTCAAAGCAATGATGAGTGTTTTTTTCGATATTCATAGGATTGTGTAATTTCACTGGTTTCCTGAAGATCAAACTATTAAGCAACATTTCTACCTTCAGATCCTTACTCAACTTCATCAAAAAAATACAAAAAAAATTCCAAATTATGAAAGAACAAGTCATGGGTTCTCCATCAGGATGTCTTGTCTTTCTAGACATTTCTAGCCAAGTATAACTTCCCTGTGTTAAACCATCCGCCTTATTCGCTTGACCTGACATCATGTGACTTTTACCTGTTCTCCAAGATCAAATCTGCATTAAAAGGAGTAAGATTTCAGATCGTTGAAGCTGTGAAAGAAAAGTGGTACACATCATGAAAGAGCTCACAGAAGAAAATTTCCAGCATTGTTTCAAACAATGAAAAATTCGTATAGAGTTTTGTAGGGATAGAAGACAGGTGTATACTGAAGGGGATATTAACAAAATATGTGTAAATTTAAAATACAATATTTTACAGCATTAATCTCGTTATTTAATAACCATACCTCATGTTGGTATAAATAAATATTGGCACTGCAGTTTTCTGTATTGTTTTTAATCATAATTATTTATTTGCTAATAAAATGTTTAAATCATAATGGAAAATAATGCCTATTATTTTTTTGTTGTAATACAATTACTAATACTTGATCAGTATATACACTAATCTACATTTTAAAAAGTATAATGATTGTGGAAAATATATCTGGGGGGGGGAGTTAATGGCTATAACCATTTTCAGATTTCTTGAGTTCAAAGAAGTAGTTTTTACTTGAATGCTTGTCTCTCTATATTTATCTATGCAAATAGACTATGTAGACTGTAGCTGGAGGCTACAGAAATTGACTAATTTCAAAGTATTTTTTTACAAACACTACCTTTTTGAAAATTAGTTCCCACTGCATCAGTAAGATAGCTGTGCGCCTCGATTTCTTTAATACTTACCATTACAAAAATAATGTTACTTATTCTTTAGATCAATTCCATTAAATATTTTTATGTCCTTTGATATTTTTCAACAGCACGAAACAAATTCAGGTTAATGGTTAAAAACTACTTGCTTTTTAAAGTATGGTTTGCGTGTTTGTTCAGCACAGAATGTATACAAACAATGTCACAATATTTTGATCATTTTCCAGAAAAAAATAACACTATTTTGTTCTTATCATATTAATACACGTCGTTTTAGAAGTTTTTTTTAATAAAATTTTGTATAAAATCTTATAAAAGGTATGGTACAGAAATTTTCACTTACTCTGTCCTGTGTATAGAGTACATATATAGATATATACACAAAGTTTAATATTACACCAAGGAAGTTATAAGCAATCAATGGCCATGCTGATATTAGCAAACCTTGTTGTAAGTTCATTACATTTCTGAAAAAAACATAATTCAGAGTTTAAATAATAATTATTTTCAAATGTGATCAAGGTACAAAATTATTCAAAACAAACACTATTGCTTACAATATACATCCATCTTAAAAACCTGTTTTACATGTTATATTTGTACTGAAACAAAATTATTTAAAAAAGGCACCCAAAAAAAGTATTGTTTCCTAAGTGTTGAGAATATTTTTTAGTTAACCAATAATAAGCTTTTAATACATCTCATAACCTTACACTTCACAGTTATGTTGGTAAAACTGTTATCTGACTCAACATCATTCCTTATGTAATGAAACTTCATGAACAGCCTGATCCACTCTTGCTTCAGTTGCCACAATTTTTTTTGTTCTCTCAACCTCATCGTTAAGGTCAATAGAATAGTTTGTAGAAATTAAGTAGTAACACACAATTTGTACTTGGTTAATTAACTGTTGTTGACATTTTTACATAATGGCTGCCCTATTCATAAAGAAAAACTTTGGGCAGTATTGAAAAGCCAGATAATATTTGTAACACCTAACTATGAAGTGTCAGTTGTGTATTGTTAACAGGAATCTTCACTCCCACTATAAGAGGTTAATTAAAAATACCTCTTTTTAAAATCTCTGTTTATTGTTACATTGAATCTTGGTTATTAAACTTTGCTTTGGACCAATTTTTATGAAATTTTTGGAATGATAAGAGTCCACTAATATAGGTAATATTAGTTATTAAACATTTCATTAATACATAAAGAGGCTCAGTATTTAATATAAATAGGATATATATTAAAGGCATTATTTGTGGATATGGTGCAGTCAGTTGATGTACTCAGTAATAGTGAATTGGTTTAGCTTTCCACATAAATATGAATAACGTTTTTAGTCAGTGTCATGTATGTTTTTACTACTATAATGTATATTTATATTTTACTATCATGTATATTATAATTTTCTACAGCATGCTTTATACCAATGTCCTATAATTCATATATTTATATATTTTTATTTATAATGTCCTTAGTAAAAGTGGTAGGTTTCATTATAATATTAACTATGAATTATAATTTTGAACTTTTTGATTGTAGACAAAACCCTCAACCCAGATAAAAAAAAACATTAACACATTTTTCATTATATAGAAAATAGTTTTTCTACTTTGCCTAAGTTTGAAATTCTCAAATTAAGTTTTAATAGCATGAATAACCATGGACAAGCAAATAGAGACCGCAAATAATGTGCTGTATTTGCCTGTTTTCTGTATTTGACCTGACATCATGTGACTTTTACCTGTTCTCCAAGATCAAATCTGCATTAAAAGGAGTAAGATTTCAGATCGTTGAAGCTGTGAAAGAAAAGTGGTACACATCATGAAAGAGCTCACATATGAAAGAGCTTCCATATGAAGCTTCTTTTAGTTTCAAGTGCTTGAATAAGCCAAGCGTAGAGAATAAGCCTTCCAGCATTCAGGTGAGGGCAAATCAATGGACATCATGATACACATACTCAAATTGGTTAGAAGACTAGATACAGGTAACATTGTCTAATTTATTTAAGAATAAGAGAGCTGCTAAAAAAGCTTAATGTGGCTGATATATCTAGAAGATGTTAAAACAACTTGCCCTTCTGTCAAAAAAACTTTAAAATTATGGACAAATCTATGTGGTGTCATAATAATGGGCTCCATTAAACAGAATTCGATCTGATCATGCAGCTGCTCACTGTAGTCTTTAATGTGTAACAGAATATGAACAGATTCCCAAGATCAAGTTGTAGGATAACATATACCCAATGTGTATATTCTACTTATAAATTTACAGAAATTGTGGTAGTGTAGAGTAGCTTTGTTGATGATGAGCATCATGTTCTTTTCAAGTTTTCATCAAGGAAATATAATAAATTAACAAAATTATAATACATTAATTCAATATTGCTCTGGTTTGTGAGATGACACATATCTTACAAATATGATCAAACCAACAACAAAAAATCTTATCATTTTTGTAATTTGTCTAACTTCTGACATCAAACGAACTTTGTAAAGTTTTACAACTACTAATTATAATTCTTCTTGCCATGAACTGGGTTCATTGCTTTGCCTAAGTTTAGGTTGATATAATTAAAGCAGTCCTGTATATTTCAGAGATTGCAGCTGGCAACATGATCAGATTATATTCTATTTGGTTATCCTCTGTGTTGTTGACTCTACATGCTGGTTTGCTTTGTTTAATGCTGTTGATTAGCAAGAATGGGCTGGATAAAAGAATAGAGAAATAATTACCTAGTAAAGAACAATTGTTCTCACATTTTATTCTAAAATAATATACAGAATGCTCCACAACAGCGCTCTGAAGCCCTCTTAACCTTTTCCGTCAATTTAACCGTTAACCACTATATTTACGAAAAATGTTACTGGACCAACTTTATTAGTAATTTTATGCTGTTTCTCTGTTAAGCAGTTGTAATTATGGTAGGTTTTGCCATTCAGTTAGTGAAATAGAAAATAGCCAGCAACTACACTCTGTTAAATTAGAGCCAGCCATCTTAAAAGAAGGGGGAAAATCTGACAGTATATCTTTCAAGCTTTACACAAGGTATCTTCATACAAATTTCAAAACAATCAGTCAATATGTTTAGCCAAAACTACATAACAAACAAACACACAAACCAAAGGACAAATATTTAAGCTAAAACAGAGACCTAGCTTAGCTTGGGTACTGTAAATTACTTAAAATTAACCAACACAACTGAAAATGACAGAATTTTGTAACATATTATACAGAAAAAACAAAGATTCTGAAAAGATTCTGTATATAAAAAATTGTGTACTCTGTACTATGAGCATAACTTAGAAACAGACAAAAACACCCTTTGAATACAAAAAATATACAAAATTCTAAACATTATCAAAGATACTAGAATGCCAGACAACTTATGTATTTGGAATCTCAACTAATCACAAGCAAAAATAAATTTTTATTTGGACAAATTCCAATAACTGCAATAGTTAAAATACAGACTGACAATAAAGAATACAATCTGTTGTAAAGCGAGGCAGTGGACTATGTAACATAACTTGCACCAATTTATTCAGATTTGTATGTGCATTATTCCGATTTACAAGACCATATCACTAACAAAAACAAAATTTTCAACATAAAGAAAATCTCAAAAAACACTTTTTTTTGAAAAGATATATTTATTTCATGCGTTTAGTGTTGTTTGTATTTTTAGTAACTTACATTACCCATATTTATTATATAATATATTGTTTACAGTATGTAGGGCAATAATAATAAGTGTGTGTGTGTGTGTGTGTGTGTGTGTGTGTGTGTGTGTGTGTGTGTGTGTGTGTAATGTAATATGATTATATATTATCATGTTTATTAGTACTATTTATTTATTCGTATTTCGTGTGGAAAATAAGAAATTGGCTACAAGATTATTTTAAAGTACAAATATGTTTTCTAAAACTTAAATCCAAGTAAGAGGTTTTTTATCTACTGCCCTTATCAAATATTTTTTTTTAAGGATAATATTATTACAAATTGAATAAACATACCTTGAAATGCATTCTATAAAATTACCAATAGGGATATCTTTGGTAGTCCCTCTCTTTATAATTGTTTTACAAATAAATCTGAAAAAAAACAGAAATTACTAAAATATTTAGAATTTTAAAACAAGCTTTAAAAATTCTTTTTTGCCATTGCTGACTAAAAATAAATTATGTCCTTATAAATAAATTAGATTTTAAATAAAAGTACAGGTTGGAACTCGAAAGTTACAAAAAGAAATGAAGATTTGTTAATGATATTTTTGCTAAGTATATAATTAGTTTGAAGATATGTTTGCAAATATCTTGTTGTGTTTAAATAAATATGTGAAGCTATGTTAGATGTTATTTACTGTAGTTGTATTAAAAGATCAGTTGTTTTATATTAATTCATAATAATCAGCTGATTTCATTGAACAGCTGATAATGTTTCAGTTATATTGTTAAAACTAGCAATATTAACAACAATTATTATAAATGTATATATTAATGTCAAATGTGTTATAAGAAGTTCCAATGTATACGTATTCTTCAACTAAGAAAAAATATTGAAACCAAAGCAACACAATGTATTCATATAATACGAGTGTACTGTTATTGAAAATGACAAAGAAAAAGATAGAGACAGAAATAGTGAGACGAAATTTGTTTACTCATTCTTTCCATTCAGCAGACTTTTTATATTCGTCCCTCTCACCAAAGCTAACATTAAAAGCTTTGTTCCATAAACTTCTGGCTAAAAGATATAAAACTAGTTGTTAATTAAATGTATTTATATGATAACTAGCTGTTACCCGTTGCGGCTTTGCCTGCAATTATAATGTAGGCTATAAAATTTATAGTCGATTTTCAAAATCAGAATAGAATTTTTATATATTTCTATTTATAATATTATACGATTTATGGTTTTCGGTCAAGAAATATACATTTTTGCTACTCGATACTCTAAAACAGGGTCCTGTCATATTTTAATAAAATACAGTATTATTAAAAAATCACTATTATTCAATTAAACTGGAATAGTATTGTGTTTATCTCAGGTACCCAAACCGTGTTCATACCAAATTTAATCTCAATTGGTCCAGTAGTTAAAGTGTGATTGAATAACAAACAAATAAACAAAAACAAACTTTCAGAAATATAATATGATTACCTGTTAACCGTCACGGCTTTTCCCGCAATCGTAATATACATTAAAGATCACACATCACCGTGTTAGGACCAACAACCGTGTCAGTTAGGTTATGGTGTATTTCTTTTTTAAAATCAATGTTTTTTTTAACTTACCACCGTGTTAGTTAAGTTATGGAGTACTCTTTAAAAAAATTAAGGCTTTTTTCCTGCATCACCGTATTAGGCCCAACAACCGTGTCAGTTAGGTTCTGGAGTACTATTTTTTAAAAAATAAATAAAGGTGTTTTTTAATGCATCACCGCATTAGGCTTAACAACCATGTTAGTTAACTTATGCAGTATTCTTTAAAAAAAATATAAAGATTTTTCACGCATCACCATGGCCTAACAAACGTGTCAGTTAAGGTTTGGAGTACTCTTTAAAAAAAAATAACGGTTTTTTTAACTCATCACCATGTTACACTTAACAACCGTGTCAGTTAAGGTTTGAAGTACTCTTTAAAAAAAATAACGGTTTTTTCACACATCGCCATAATAGGCCCAACAACCATGTCAGTTAGGATATGTGGTATTCTTTAAAAAAATATAAAGGTTTTTTTACGCACCACCATGTCAGTTAGGATATGTAGCCTAGTATTCTTAAAAAAAATATAAAGGTTTTTTCACACATCATCGTGTAGGCCCAACAACCGTGTCAGGATATGTCGTATTCTTTAAAAAAATATAAAGGTTTTTTCATGCATCACTGTGTTAGACCTAACAACCGTGTTAGTTAAGTTACTCTTTAAAAGAAATATAACGGTTTTTTTCATGCATCACCTTATTAGGCCCAACAACCGCGTCAGTTAGGTTATAAGTACTATTTAAAAAAAATTAATAAAGGTTTTTTTAATGGATCACTGTGTTAGGCATAACAACCATGTTAGTTAGCTTATGGAGTATTCTTTTAAAAAACTATATAAAGTATTTTTCCCGCATTACCATGGTAGACCTAACAACCGTGTCAGTTAAGGTTTTCAGTACTATTTAAAAAAAATAAAGGTTTTTTTCACACATTACCGTGATAGGCCCAACAACCGTGTCAGTTATGTTATGTAGTATTCTTTAAAACATTATACAGGTTTTTTCACGCATCACCGTGTTAGGCCTAACAACCATATCAGTTAGGATATGTAGTATTCTTTAAAAAAATATAAAGGTTTTCCACACATCACAGTGTTAGGCCTAACAACCGTGTCAATTAGGTTATGTAGTATTCTAAAAAAATAAAGGTTTTTTTTTCACCATCACCATGATAGGCCCAACAACCGTGTCAGTTGGGATATGTAGTAGTCTTTAAAAAATATAAAGGTTTTTCACGCATCACCGTGTTAGGCCTAACAACCATGTCAGTTAGGATATGTAGTATTCTTAAAAAAAAATGTAAAGGTTTTTCACGCATCACCGTTTTAGGCCTAACAACCGTGTCAGGATATATAGTAGGCTATTTAAAAAAAAAATATAAAGGTTTTTTCATGAATCACCTTGTTAGGGCTAACAACCGTGTCAGTTTGGTTATGCAGAATTCTTTTAAAAAATTGTTTTTTTATCACTCAAAACCCGTGTTAGTCGTATTTTTATTGTTTTACCGAATTACAACACGTTACTGATTTTCGCCTGGTGCCAATTTTGAGGTTATGTTGGTCACTTTTATTTTAGATTTTATCATACTTCTCGTGCTTTCATATTTTGGATTCTTGCTCTTGGGCACATAATAAAGCATTTTAGTAACAAAAATATCGAAAAATATAGGTTATGCTACACTGGATATTTACTATATTTCATGTAATGTAATTACACAAATATATATACTACCTTACAATTGGCACTCTGTGTAGGGATTTTTTTTTATTTAATATTGAAAATTTAACACAAAGTAACAAATTAAAGTCAGTTTTGAAAAAAATTTCAACTAAAATATGAAAATGTTACATTAAAAACAATAATTTTGCAATAAATAAAACACAGATTAAGATTATTAAAGTAGGATTGAATCTATGTTCATCTTAGGTAACTAAATCACATGTCCAGTAAATAACTATAGTTAATAGATGTTACAAAACTAAAAACTGATAATTATTTTGGGCTGGGTAAGTAGTATAATGAAGTTTTGTAAAACGGGAATAGGCCTATATGTATGTCTGATACTTAAACCATATTCGTACCAAATTTCATCTCAATTGGTCAAGTGGTTAAAGCGTGATTGAATAACAAACAAACAAACACACAAACTTTCAGAAATATAATATGAATTAGATAACAATAATAATCAAAACAGACAATTTCTTGAAAATATAAACAAATTTAGATTGTTGTAGACTATAATTTGATCAGTAAATAAGCTTAAATTAATTTTTACTTTCCACAATAAGTTTTAGTTTTTTAAGTAAAACAAGACAGTAAAATGTATTTCTATTATTCTATTCTATGAAAACAATCAATTGTAATACTTGTAAAACATAATTGTAAAAAAAATAGACAAACTGTACATTTAGGATTTTAAAATCTAAATACAATGGACTTACAAGCAGCAGTTATATAAAATATAACTATAGTTATATAATATTTATAAAATATAACTGCAGTTATAAATATATAAAATATAACTGCTTCATATAATATAATAAAATATTAAATATAATGTACTATGGTTGGTACAAAAAATAGTTTTAAAAGGACAAATAAGAGTAATAATTATTGAAACTGAGAGTTATTTAATTCAGGAGAAAATGTTTAGTCCTAAATGTCTGAACTTTAGTCCTTGAAAACTAATTGTATTAATTTAGTCCTTAATACAAAAATACAATACTCACGCTGGTGAAAATATAAGAGCAAACCCTGCTACCCCTGCAGCAGAGCCTATCATAGTTGCATATTCTTCCAGCACCATTTTCAAATAACAATAGCCACTATTGAAATAATCTGTTTGGAAGATTCTAATATTAGAAACAAACAAATAATTAAAGCATGTTTACATAATCAAATAGATCACTGTTTAAGAAAGCTGTAATAATTTCACATATGCATAAATAAATGAATATTGTATGTGCAATATCTATTCAATCAATGTTTAATTAATAATTATTATTAACTCTTCCTTTATGATTTGTATACAGGATACCAAAAGGTAGTCCAGTAATCAACACACACACACACACACACACACACACACAAATATATATATATATATATATATATATATATATATATATATATAACTTAGAACTTAAGTGTACTTCTCAAGCTGTTATTGTGCTACAGTAACAAAATCAATCTGACTATTTTTCAATCAGAGAAACAGACATGCAATTTGCTTGCGTCTAAATTTTCTGAAGATAGAAACATAAGAACTAACCTCCCACAATAAATAACAAACAAGAAACTCATATTGCATGAGTTTGGCATCATATTAAACTACATGCTAAAAAAAAAAAAAAAAAAAAAAATACACTGGAGGCAAAATTAAAAACTGACAGCATAAATAAACATATATGAAAAGACACACAAAATAACTACATCAAATATCAAAGCTTTTACATTAGACAAACAGGTCAATCCTCTTAACAAAAAGATTCAAGGAACATATAAACACAATTAAAGACAACCCTTAGAAAATATAATTACACCTAATTAAAAATTGTCATATTTGCACTGACATTAGCATTAACATGTATATATAACACATAAGTAAAAAGGGATATTTGATGAATTCTTTAGAGGAGTTTGAAAAATACAATGCATTTAAAAACCAGCCCACTCATATTAAACAACCAGCTGTTATTTCAGTTACACTTATTGAATGATAATGTTATCAAAATGTAAGCATCCAGAGCTAACAATCAACCAAGCGGATGTAAATAGACATGTCGAGCTACCTGCCTAAGAATAATGTGCATCAGGCCTATTGAGGCCTGCTTTAATACCTATTAATACCTGCTTTGCATTATTAGGCTGACAAAGCCATGCCTAAAGAGCAAAAATGTTTAGAGGTGAAAACAAGAAAAAATAAATCATAAATGGACATAGAAAAATAATTATAAAAAGTTTAGAGGAAATTAAGAAATAAGTAAAACAAAAATTATTTTAACAATACCAGGCAAGCAGAAGATAAGTATTATTGCTTCACATTAAATAGAAGAGACATTACACTACATTAAATAAATTTAAGAAAATATTTTTTATTTTAACTATCACTCTTTTATTTCAGGTTCATATATTTTCACTATAATTATTAGTTTCACAGTGCATTATCCATTTATGTCTCTTTAAAGAATTTGTGTGCTTGTACTGAGTATTGATAAATAATGTCAAACTTTTAATATTCTTGGAAATGAAGGGGTGAATTGTGTTGGGATAAGAAGAGGCACTGATGAAAAAAGTGCCTACAAGTGCTGAACATTTGAATGCGGCCCTCTTACTTTGTGTGTATGTGTTTGTGTTGTGCGTTTTTGTAAATTAAAAAAAAACACTTTTTATTTCATAAATTCATTGAATTTTAAGAGGTCAATGTTATATTCAATCTGATGATGGGCTCAAGAGCCTGAAACTGCAATAATGTTGTTGAAAAACTTGGATTTTTAGATGTGGAAAAAAATAACAGCTATTATATTGTATTAAATATTGCCTACAGATTTAAAGAGTTAAAACAGCAAAAATATCAAGAGTGTTGGCTCACAAAATGAGCAAGGGTGTGCCTAAGTTAGTTTATATAATAGAGAATTGGACATTTAAACTGAATATGAAACTTCCATTCTACTTAATCTCAACTTCATGTCCTTTTGTACAGTTTAATTTTGGCACCTTTTTCCACTTGAATGTTATAATAATACTGTATCAATTACTACAAACAGTTTCAAGTTCAGACTTGGTAATAACTTTTAACTTAACCGCTTCTTATAATTATACTTTATATTTGATTTTATCCATGTTACTGTAGATATCACTTGATGATGAAGAAGAATACCACCTTTTTTGGTGCTGACATGAATTATTATTAAGAGGTTAATTTGGAAATTGACATATAGATTCCTAGATTAAAATAATCAGAGCTGTCTTTAGGGCAGTATAAACACAGCAGCTGTACCAAGCCTCGCGCCTGTATACTTTTTAATATAGTTTATGTTTGATTGTAGCTAGCTACCAAAATATACTTAATATTGAAATGCTCAGCTAATCAAGCAGCCTTAACGAAACACATTTATGGAATATGTGACTGTGTTATTAAAATAACTGTTACGAATATGTTCATGTGTCATCTCAATCGCAATATTTATGTGAAAACTACCAGTTGATGTTTTATTCAGTTGAGAATAAAATTATCTCTGTGTTCTTATCAACACAATGCAGTGCCAAGCAACAGCCACTGTCTGTCAGTAAAATACTTCCCATGACCAACCCAGGTAACTGACAACAGAAAGAAAATAACATAAAAGTTATTTTGTTTATCCAGATACATAGATCAAAAAATGGAAAAACATTTGCATGCCAAGACTGAACATGGTACTTGTCATTTTATTTATTTTTTTTTTTTAAGAGTGGCGTCAAAAATATTTGGAAATGTTTATGCTTATTTGTTTTTTGTACTTAATTATCTCATTTTATAAATAATAAACATACATAATTTAATTTTAAAACATTATAGAATTGTATTCCTTATTCCTTTTGAGTATTTTAGTGTCATAATGTGTTTATTCAATTGGACACTACATAATCAGCATTTTGGAAATGTGGTAATCTCTATATTTTGCTTAAGGTATTAAGCAAAACTATTAAGCCTACTATTGTTTCATGACACATTTGATTATATTTTATATTTATATTTTATATTATATTTTTCTAGACACTAAATATTAAATTACTGTACTTATGTTTTTAATAGTATTCAATTTTTTTAAAGAAAAATTATACTTTTATAATTACATTTAATTTCTACGTTATAATATTCTTTTCTTTGTATAAAATTATAAAGGCATAGTTATTGTTGTTATAGCAATAAATATTATTTTTACTAGTAAGTCTCAAAAGTTATTTTTCCAATATAATGTGGTGTGGAAATGTTGTTGGCTGGAGGAGGGGATTAATTTTACTTAATGGAACGCAAAGCCTTGCAAATAGGTTTTCTTGCATCAAGCCTTGCATTTCTTAAGGACAGCTCTAAGATCATTCAGATTTTTGATTAACTTTCAAGAAAACACAAAACATAGTTTTCTTATTCATATAAATAAAATTATAGAATAGATTTCCTCTCTGTATTTTTTAATTGCCTATAGGTAGGTAATTTTTTTTATTGTCAGACAGTTATTTAAGTCACTTTTTTGTTCCTTTTTCCAATTCATTAAAAATATTAAACATACACTTGTCTTTATTTTGGTAGGGCCAATAATAATTTTCTTTTTCAAGTTTTAATGTAATGAACGAACTTAGTACCTCATATTATTATTATTTCTTCACTAAATATGATAAATAACTTCTTACTATTCTCCAAGGGCTGTCCTAACAATGCTACTTAAGATATAAGCCAAATTGCCTGATGTAAGAGTCATGTCAACAATTACGAATATTCCACATAAGACTAATAATGCTAATTAACAAAAAAATTTCTGTAGCAGAACTGAAAATATAAATCATGTATCATTTTTTCTCGACTCGACTCCTCATTTTTGTTACTAATTAGTTGATGTTGCTCTTGAATCATAACTCTTTTATTAATTGTCACATTTTCATTATTCATTTCATTTTAATTTATCTAAGTGAAAACTTCTTTAGACACATTGTGTCAGAATTTTTGTATATACGAATTACATCTGAACATGGAAAAAAATCACTGACTTGTTCCAGTTGGGAAAATCACTGACCAACATAACGCAGATGCTAAGCATAGTATATACGTAAGAAAAAAAAGACATATAACCAGAATATATATATTTATATATTCTGACAATTAATAAAAGAGTTATGACTCAAGAGCAACATCAACTAATTAGTAACAAAAATGAGGAGTCGAGAAAAAATGATACATGATTTATATTTTCAGTTCTGCTACAGAAATTTTTTTGTTAATTAGCATTATTAGTCTTATGTGGAATATTCGTAATTGTTGACATGACTCTTACATCAGGCAATTTGGCTTATATCTTAAGTAGCATTGTTAGGACAGCCCTTGGAGAATAGAAAGAAGAAGTATATATATATATATATATATATATATATATATATATATATATATATATATATATATATATATACACACACACACACACATATATATATATATATATATATATATATATATATATATATATATATATATATGAGTGTATTATTTTATTTTTAGCAGTAATAATTTACTTTAATTAAATAAATATGTACTTAATAATTTTTAACATTATTCAAATAATCTCTTACATTTTAAGAGAACTAACCAAGACCAGCACTATGTATATTGGCTATTCAAACAACTTTTTTTAATAGCGCCAAAAAACGTTGGAAAAATAAGTACTGGAAAGATGACCACTCCATATATCTTAAGTATTTTTTTTTCAACAAATCTTCAAAACTGGTGCTATAAAATACTGTTTGAGCATAATTTATTAAAGTGAAAACTTCTTTCGGCATATTATGTCAGAATTTCTTTCAACTTTTTCAACAAATCTTCAAAATTGGTGTAATTAAATACTGTTTGAGTATATTATTTACATTTTAGCAGATCATTTACTCAAATAGTATAAAAGATGTATAGTGATACATCTTCTATCACCAATTTTGAAGATTTGTTGAAAAAGTAGATTCATTACACTAATTTAAATATATGTTTTAATAAAATTAGCACAAGTAAGAAATAGAAATATAATCAAATATAATTATAAATTGAGCATATCCACTAATCAAGTACTAATCGAGTAACCACTAATCAATATTCATTATTTGAAGTTTTCACTTCTGTCGGTCAGTCTCGCGACTGCCATATTTATTTTCTAATCATTGTAATCTTACTCATTCATATTTTTCTTAGCCTCCATTTAAAACATTTTTTAAAAATAATCTTTTTGTCCATTTTATTTAGAAATTGAATTTTTAACATAACCTCAATTGAAATGATATTGAAGCAACAGGTGTTGTGTGAAATCAGCAGCTTGGAGGTAGTCACAATTATATTTTTTGATATATACAATAGTACATAATGTGCTAAATATACTAGTATATGCAATATGACACTAGCACACATCACAAAAAATCCAACATTACAACCAACCCTAAAACATGATATGTGTTAATATATATTACTCGGTTATTTGTTGTTATTTATATTTAATATATCACTTTAAAGGTCCTGTATATGAGAATATTGTCTGATTTTTACATTGTGTATATATTTTTCCTTTAAAATATACAACACAGATATTTAAAAGTAGAAAATATGTACAAAATATAAAAAGTAGCAGACTCCTATTACCTAAATAGAATATTCAGAAAAGTCCCCTAAAACATCACTGGAGCTAGTAGTATCCAACTCATTATAATGATTTGAAAACATATATACTTCTTTCATAAACTGGTACAGTACATAGGCTTCAGGTATGATGCAAGCAGTGATAATAAGGGGTACAGTCCAGCCACTTGATACACAACCTGCATGAGAATTTCTCATGCATTTATTCTCCTCCAATGTCCAGTAACACACAGTTTGCCAATCTGAGTCTACAAACTATTACTACTCAGCCATAGTGAAGGAAAAGGACCTCTCACTTGCACATTTTTTTCTTTGTCACACTGGTGTGTTTAGTAGGCCGTTTTCTAAGTGGCTGACCTACAAAAGTAGGGAAATGGTAGACAGTAATGCTTCCCTTCTCTTATCAAAACTGACCACTACAACTTACTTGCAATGCCTATATCATTTGTACACTCTTAATAAAATACCTCAAAATGCAGATTCATCCTTTTTTCAAAATTTTCTCAGAACCCACTTATTTTATACCTACTTTATTCCTATTTTTACCCGCCATGAAAATCCTAGAGCCAACACTCATTAGTACCAGTGACAAAGTTCAGAACATAGATATTAATAAAGAAATTTAATTTTGTAGTCTAGTTCTAATATTTAATTTTAATCAATAGTTTTCATTGCACTTCAATGTTTATAAAATTCTCATTACATTATTTGTGTTTTTTAATATTTTTCAATTTTACCTAAGATAAGTAAACAATTGAGACAGTATTCAACAAAATTAATAATAGTAACCATTGTTATTATTATTTAACATGTTCTACAACATATGAGAAAGGTTGGGTTTAATTAATAAAAAAAAAAGACTAAAAACAATGACCTTTTATTTAAACATCTAACTTTTATTAAATAATCAATACAAAAATTATTATTACTGTAATTTTTAGGAACATGTACATAATTCAGTCTTTTCAATTTTCATACAATCTGTATTGACAAAAATAGAGTTCTTAATCTACTTCCTCAATGGTAGGGCCACCAGCCTTCCTAGCTTCTTGCTGACCTTGTCCTGCTCCATGTAACTTGGCCATGATTGCAGAACAATGGTTAGATAGTTCCTGGTACTTGTACTCATACTCTTCCTTGTCAGCCAGAGTGTTATTTTCCAAATACTTTAGAGTATCTTCACACTGACTCTTCACGGATGATTTGTCTGCATCACTCAATCTGTCTCCAGATTCATCAACAGCTTGTTTTAAACTAAAACAATAACTTTCAAGTTTGTTTTTAGCTTTGATTCTTTCTTCTTGTTTCTTGTCTTCTTCTTTGTATTTCTCTGCTTCATTCACCATTCTTTGAATTTCTTCTTTAGAAAGACGACCTTTGTTGTTTTGTATGACAATGTTCTTTGATCTTCCAGAACTGTTGTCTTTGGCAGAAACGTTGAGGATTCCATTGGCATCCAAGTCAAATGTAACATCAATCTTAGGCACGCCTCTTGGTGCTGGTGGAATCCCGGTCAGGTCGAAGGTTCCAAGTAGGTTGTTGTCTTTTGTCATCGTCCTCTCACCTTCAAACACTTGAATTGTGACTGCAGGTTGGTTGTCTTCATATGTACTAAATGTTTGTGTTTGTTTACAAGGAATTCGAGCATTTCTTTCAATAATTTTTGTCATTACTCCACCAGCAGTCTCAATGCCGAGGGATAGTGGTGCTACATCCACAAGTAATACATCCTGAATTGCAGAACTTTGGTCTCCACTCAGGATAGCAGCTTGAACTGCTGCACCATAAGCAACAGCTTCATCAGGATTGATTGAAAGGTTTAGAGATTTGCCACAGAAATAATTTTGAAGCAGAGTTTGAATTTTTGGAATGCGTGTTGATCCTCCAACTAAAACTACTTCATGAATTGAAGATTTATCCATTTTGGCATCAGTTAATGCTTTTTCCACTGGTTGTAATGTTCCTCGGAAAAGATCTGAACAAAGCTCTTCAAACCTTGCACGAGAAACTTTGGTATAGAAATCAATACCTTCATACAATGCATCTATTTCAATATTTGCTTCAGTACTTGAAGACAATATTCGTTTTGCCCGTTCTGCTGCTGTTCTTAACCTCCTAAGTGCACGTGGATTAGATCGTAGATCTTTTCTATACTTTCTTTTAAACTCTTCAGCTAAATGGTTAACTAAACGATTGTCAAAATCTTCACCACCAAGATGTGTATCTCCAGCTGTTGCTTTCACTTCAAACAATGATCCTTCATCTATTGTTAGAATTGATACGTCAAAAGTTCCACCACCCAAATCAAAAATCAATACATTTCGCTCACCTTTTAGATTTTTATCAAGACCATAGGCCAAGGCAGCAGCTGTAGGCTCGTTAATAATTCGAAGGACATTTAAACCAGCTATGATACCTGCGTCTTTCGTAGCTTGCCTCTGTGAGTCATTGAAATAAGCAGGAACAGTAATAACAGCATCTTTCACTGTACCACCAAGGTAGGCCTCAGCAATCTCTTTCATTTTTATTAAAACCATCGAACTAATTTCTTCTGGAGCAAACGTTTTCACTTCACCTTTAAACTCTATTTGTATTTTAGGTTTGTTACAGTCACTCACCACTTTAAAAGGCCAGTGTTTTAAATCTTCCTGTATTTTTGGGTCATCAAATTTGCGTCCAATTAACCTTTTTGCATCGAAAACTGAGTTTTGTGGATTCATGGCGACTTGATTTTTGGCTGCATCTCCTATTAGACGTTCTGTATCGGTGAAGGCTACGTAGCTGGGGGTTGTCCTGTTGCCCTGGTCGTTGGCTATTATTTCGACCTTTCCTTGCTGCCAGACCCCGACGCAGGAATAAGTTGTTCCTAGATCTATTCCAATTGCAGGCATTTTTGGTGACATTTTCACACAACTAAATTTCAATTAAACACTTGACTAAATGTAAAAGCACAATTATTTACACCGTAATATCACTTCGTAAACCACTGAACTTACACACTTTGCTTTGACTTGAATGAATACAACTCGTCAGCTGACTCGGTTTGTTTATATACAGTCAGCTGTTTTTCTAGATTTGTCGAGAACATTGTAGAAAGCGGTTGTTTTGAATATTCTAGTACTTCGCTGTGATTGGTTAATTCAATCCCTATGTGACGTTTGTTGTGGAAGATTCCAGATGTTTGTGGAATATTCCTTGTTTTTGTTTTCAGTAGACGTGTGATATTTATTTTCGGATTTAATGAAGGAAGTTTATATGTCTTGTTTAAAAATAGAAATTACAAATTTGGTATTTCTAAAGAAATAATTAGTCTTTAAAGATTCCCATAGAGAAAAGTATATTTAATTGCTCTGTTCTACGGGTGTAAGTCTAAACTATCGATTTTTTAAAGTGATAAAAATATAACATATTTTTCCCTTTTCATACCAACAGTGAATATTTTATAATTTATATTTTGTAATATTTCACGAATATAGAAGTTTTATCATTCCAGTTTGAAAAAAAGAATAATTGAATTTGGCTTTGTTTAAATATTTAATAATAAATGAACAAAAATTATTGACAAAAATTAAAGATATAGACACAAATTTTTATGAATTGCAGGTTAATAGTCATTGATTGCTCTTTTCGTAAAAAAACATTTTTAAGAATATCTTTAGTTTATAAATAAACTAACTTTCATTTGTTTGTAGGCTACAGGCCTACACTGCCTGTAACTCTCTCTTTGTATGATATACAAAATAAATAGTGGATGAACAGTAATACAGATGTTCTCATATCTATATTTTTTATATACAGTTTTTATATACAGGTTGGTTGTGAATAACTGGCATATCTTCAGGAATGAGGAAGTGATAAGGTAAATAAAAATTTCATATGAAGGTATGTTCCGAAATCTATCTCCATCTCTTGGTCATTTTGTGTTTCTTTAAAAATGATAAAACTTTAGAAACTGAGTTAATTTCTAGGCCAATTACCTGTTGACCTATACAGGATTTAATTTAAAAATTAAACTCCTAACCTAGACTCAATTTAATTAATACACAAATTATATAGTTAACTTTTAGTTAACTACATAGAAAAAACTGTACAGTAAATTGTTTATGCTTTTGTTTATGCTTTTGTTTATCAGTGTAACAGATCCATAACTTTACAATTTAATATTTAAAATAATAACCATTTAAAATTTTTAAAGTCATATCTCGGGAACCGCAAATTTTAATGATTAATACAAGAGACAATAATTCATATTTTTTAATGACAAACAAAATGTTTTTTCAGAGTTGTTCTATATAGTTTGAAAAATAATGAAGTTATCATCAAAAAAACCTAACACTGAAAACATTACAAGGTTTGTGTATTCTTGATAATTACCAATTATTTTTCATTATTGCAACATCACCACTAGATGACATTTAAATAATTATGATTATGACCTATTTTCTTGTGTCTAGTATTTTTCCTCACCTTATAAAGTCTACCATGCTTTCGAAATCTCAGTTTCATCTTCAGGCCATAATACAAAAGTCAAATTCCTTTGTCAAGGTCAAATTATTTTTCATTCTAGGTTTTTTTTAGGATAACATAATTAATTTTCAATAAGCATAAAAGTAAAAAAATCATTTTGTCTTTATGAAATATAAATTTTTGTCCCTTATAAAATTGTTGTAAAATATATGGTTTTAAGATTTTACCAAACTCATAATCTTACTAATTTCAAAAATTATTATTAATTAAAAAAAACAAAAACAAAAATTGTCGACTGACAGAAATTTTGAACTTATGTTCATATAAACATTTTTGTTTATTTTAGGTCCGCTACCACCAAGATGTATTTTTACTCTGTACATCTTGAGTACTCTGTACGCCTCTGTAAAATTAATCTGAGAGTATTCAGGGTTCATTTTTGTATTTCAAATGTAATTTTAAATTTTAATTTATACCGATTTTAATATGGATTGTTAGTGAAATCTAGTTATTTTTTAAAAAATTCATTACCATCACATCAGCAAGATACATGTGGAGGTTATTTTGGGAGTTGCATAGTGTAATTTCTTCAAATGTTGTAATAAAAAATATAAAATTACTTATGTAATTTTTGCCTTATGCCACTGAAGAATGTGTGAGTTGTTATATGCATCAAAAACCCGGTTTATAAGCTATTGAAAAAACTGATAAATTGGCGTGATTTCTCAGAATCGGTTGATTAGAATTGGCTAAAATGGTCATACATGAAGATTTATAAATAAATTTAATATAAATTTAGAAACTACGTAAGTATACCAAGAAGATTAAATTCCGGAATAAATGAAAAAAACACCTGTTTTTTCCGTTTTTGTGATTTACTCAAACCATAAATTTTTCCCCTATAGATTTACCCCTATCAATTTTGAATCATAGATTTTTCCCATGCAAAAGTGGAAGCTACTATGGTTAAAAATTTATAAGTTATATGGCTATATTACGAGTTGTATTACTATATTTTTATTGAGATATGATATGAAAATGTTTACATAAGGAATTTTCATTCTTGTTATAGTTAGTCATAATTTAAAAGTTAAAATTTAAATACATCACCATAACTTCCCGTAGTCATTTACTATATATAAATTACGACATGAAGTATATAATGCAGGTCCCTTCTCAATAGTAATCATAAAGAAAAAAACATCCGTTTTAGATTGTTATTTGGGACTATTGTTCTCAAGGCTTAACACATGAAAATAAAAAATGAAGCAGTAATTAGAAATTTATAGTATGAAGATTGATGCGACTAGAAAAAAGTGTCTACATACAACATTCAAAATGGCATGTTGAACTCCATGCGCCATCCACCTGTAATCACAGCATTATTGTAGAACAATCCATTTTAATAACCTTCTCAAACTTTCTTGGCAATTCTACAATTCAGATTGTAGTATATAAAAAGATCGAGCCTTAATAAAAGTTAGTTGTTGTACAATTTTTTTTTTTATTAAACCAAACCTTTCTCATTTGTTGTAGAAGTGTTATATAATAATAACAATGGTTATTGTTGTTAATTTTGTTGAATACTTAAGTAAATTGTATACTTATTTTAGGTAAAATTGAAAAATAAAAAAAAAACAAATTGCGTAATGAGAATGTTGAACGTAAGCCCCACCAATAATGGAGTAGATTAATATCTGTTTGTTACACACCTTGGATAAAGATTTAACCTACATTTATGTTCCTACAATGTTTAACCTACAGCATGTTCCTGTAAATATATTTGTTTTTTAATTTAAAATTTAATAAATAAAATTTTTAATTTCATTAACAATACCTGAGCTTTCTTCGACTACCTTTTTTCCTATTTTATATTTAGGTTTTTATGTCAATAATATTTGATAGAAGCAATAAATTGTGTTTGTTGTAAAATGAAATAGTTTTTGCTTGATTACACACTTTTGTAAATTACATTATTAATTACTAAAAAAATATTAATTATCTTTAGCCTACTGTGATCATTAAGGTTAAATTAAGTCATATGGATTTCATAATTATGTAATTGTATTCTCTTCAAAACAAAAATTCTCAATAACCATTCTATAAGTACAGTAATTAAAATTTAATTCTATGTATAATATTCATATGTTTATAAAGTGTTTAACACCACTAGCTTAACTTGTTGAAATTGGATTTTTTTAAATTAATCCAATTACTGTACCATGATTTTTTTACTGTACCATAATTAATTAAAGGGGCCTAAGTATTTTCTTAAACATTATTTTTAAATTATAAACTCATCCTTTAAATTTATACTCAAATACTATCATTTAATTGCCAATATTTAAACCTGTTAAATGTTTGGAAATTTAAAGTGAATTACTATGTTGCAAATATTTAAAAATGGTATAAATATTTTAAAAAGAATGTTTTAATAGGCTAATTATTTTTATCTCTTTGAATCCTGTAATTTATTATTATGACCATTAGTACTTGGTGGAAATTATAATTAATGATATATTAAAGTATCTCTATACTTTTACAATTTTTATTGAGTCTTGGCAAAACTAAGTAAAAATTATACAAGTATAGAAATGTTTTAAAATTTCATTAATTATATATAATGTAGATTTATAAGGAATATTAAACTATATCTACAGTTATGTAATACTTATTAAAATTTTTTTAAAGAAAGGAAGTGCTTTTATTTTCTTCTTCTTTTTTTTTCGTTTCACCCTCTTTGGGGTACGCTGAATCAATCATTTCTTGCGCGCTGTACTTTTCTTTGTTCCCAGTAGCTCTTCATTCTTTCTGATCTTCTTTTCCTCTTCTCTTCCGAAATGATAGGTTTAGGTCTTATTTTGGTTTTATCTTGGAATCTTATTCTTTCGTCCTTGGTACTTATCTTAGCAGTTTGGTCAAGCAGTGAATTTTCTGTAATTTTTAATTCTATTAGGTCTTTTTCAATTTCTTTAAAACAGTTCGGTTTTGTTTTACGATTATGGAAAAAATCAAACACCTGTTTCGTCAATCTATTGGAGTTCATTCTAAGAAGATGGCCGTAAAAATTTATTCTCCTTTTTCTCATAGTATCTGACAGTTTTTCAATTTTCTTATAGAGAGCTTCATTTCTTATATATACTACCTTATTATCCTGAAATTTTGTTCCTATAATTTTTCTTAAGATTTTCCTTTCCGTTATTTCAAGCTTTTTATTTTTAGATAAATAATAAAACTTTGCTTTTATTTTATTAGATAAAGTAATATTTTAAATTCATGTTCAGTAATGTATCCAAGTCATTGATGTTGCAGAAAATTAATATCTTTCCCCATCTGTGACTTAATTACTTCCATCTTATGGTATTTCCTGATTACAATCCCAGCTTTGTATGTCTTGCTTCTAGAAGTTCATTATTATACTAAAATTTAAGTGAAGCCCTACACAACACATAAAACATCACATAATAAATGCATTAAATAATGCTAGGTGCGCACCTGAATCATATGTATTATTTCTCGAGTCAAAATCCCTTTTTTCAGCACATACTATTTGTACAGGCATAAATGAGGTATCTTTAGAATGCAAAATGATTTTGTGCTACAACTTACTATTTGTGGAAAATATTAACATAAAAAACATTTTTAACTGTAATTAGCAAAACAGCATCATGGATGTGCAGCTCGCATGCAAAAGTCATTAAACTTATAGATTATGTGGCCCTACTGATAGTCAACCATCCCTGCCCATTGTACAAGCTGGGACAAGCATTTTGAATACCAAGTCAGATTTTGGACACTGCTTTTACAAAAAATATATTTGATTTCTACTTTCATCTATTGTTATCTACTGTTAATAATTCGCTTTTCGATTTATTTTTTAAACTTATTTACTTTTCCTTCCAACTACTGCCCTCACCCCAACGACTACTCTTATTCAAAATGCTGTGTTTACTTAGATGCTGTGAATATTTTTGATTTCATGTCTTCATATTCATGATAATGCAATATTGCAGTAAATGACTATGTTGTCTACATTCTGTTTTTATTATTTGTCACTCTTAGAGGGTAAATATTTACTAATGTGTCAATTAAAAAGAGGAATTAGTATTTGGCAATATTGTGGGAGTGGTGAAGGACTGTAAAATAATTTGCTTAGACCTGGTAGGCATTGTTAAATTGTGTTGATGTTTGTTATCTTTCTGCTCACATTGCCATTTCTCAAATCTAGGGGAATTAGTGGTTGGCAATATTATGGAAGGGGATGGGAAGTTTATTTTTGCACATATCCTGGTAGACCTCTTGTTGGTGTATGTTATCTTTCTGCTTATCTTGTGATTTGTCACCCCCCCCCCCAAATTATTTAAAGGTGTCATCCACTTTGGGGCTAAAAATATATGGTCACATTTCCCATAATTCCAAAATTCAGAAGTGCAAGTAGACTTTAAACAGCAATTACAGGAAGGGGAAGATGTGGGGCAGCAACATAAAGCATTTTCAAGATGCCAGTTGAAGAAAATTTCTACAATAATTCATAAGATTCAGCAGTAAAGTTCATAGTAATTGTAGTGTTACAGTCTATACTGTGTTTAACCTATAAAACAGTTTAGAAGTTTTATGAGTTCAGCACTTTTTATTATCACATTTTTTCCTAACCAAAGCTTTATTTTGTGAATACTTGATAAATAACAAAAAGATGTTTCCAGCAGGCTTGATACTAACCTTCCTACGTACTGGATAATGAATTCATCCTATTCTTTATTTATTAATTTTTTTTTTGACCCCTATGAATCATACTAGGCTATCTATCATAGTGGGAAAGATATACTTAATAAATTAAATAATATTCACATTTATTAATTGCAACTAAAAGTGCATTTCCTCCATATATTCCTGATATCAGTCAATATTTTTTTAAAATTTTATTTTATTTTAAGGCGAAAAGCACATTGAAGCTATTATCGACTCCCTAAATGTAAGTGTGAGAGTAAGTGTTAAAGTCGTAAGTGTAGTGTTGTAAGTGTGTGTTAGACTGGGGTACTACGAGAGACGTCTAAGTCCTCTCAATTGGTTCAAATAGACTGCACTTCTCTAGGTGAACAGTCAATAGTACAGTACAGTATATTAGTAATATGGGAAGTTATAAGCCCAAAACTGTAAACATGTTACAAAACTATTTTCACAAATATTTTACAGTAAAAAATGTATTATGTATATTCATTATCAAATACAGTTAATTATTTAAAAATAATTTTATTTGTTAATATTTACTTCATTAATGAAAAATTTCTTTACATTAAATTTTTATATTGAAAAAATTTATAGATATTTATGTACACAAAAATTGCTGTATCAACACTAAATGATCTATTTGTTTGTGTGAAAAATATTTTTACAGACCAATGTGAAATAATCAAATGGAAACAATGAAACAGTTGTTGATGAGAGCTATTGAACCTAATAACTACACATATATATGACTAAAATCTATTTGGAAAGTCCAGTTTTTGGTTTGATAGCTAACATGGTAAAAAGTAAAAAAAAATCATGAGTTTGGTATATTTTAAATGGTCACCTCAGAAATAATGTGGTTAACAAAACTGCCACAGTTTAGTTGTAATAAAATTAAAAAAACAGAAATTGTTTGTACAAAGATATAAAAATTGCCTTACTTAATTACAAGTTGAACCTCATCTGTTGAAAATTAACTACTACAGTTCAGTCATGAAATACCTTAAAACATTTAAGAATCAATAGTAACTCCAAAACACATACACTGCAAACCTAATAATTCAAATGTGACCATCAAGAACGTTATCTAAGAAGTGACCTTATCTTTTCCTAATTATAAAGAGTACCTAATTATTTTGTTATTAATGATTACCTCTATAATTTATAAAAAATATGTTGTGTTATTATTTTTTAACATAATTAAAACAAGTAGATGTTTTTATTGCAATCATAGGTGTAAGAATTTATCCTTTCTTTAATGTTGTGTTATTACCAAAAATTATTTAAATTGCATAACAACAAAATTTATAAATCAAATTTTTATGAAATGTTTGCAAAACTATACATTCATTCACTTAATTATGTAAATCAGCCACGAGTGTTGACAACATAGGGTTTAAAGTTTGAAGAATTTTTTTATATAGATTTAGTAAAAAGGAAAGATATTTTATAAACATGCTGATTGCTTTGGACAACCGATCATATGTTTATCGTATTGTAGATGGAACACAAAATATCAATTTGTTTTAATAATTTCACATAGAAATATATAAACTATCCTTTTTTTTTGTTGTACAGAAAATCCTTAATTTGAATTATACTTTTGCTTATAAGATCTTAAAATTACTTCTATCAATTATTCTGTAAGTGGCAATAACCCACACCAAGACAATGTTTACAAAGGAATACTTAAAAATTTCAATGAAAACAAAATTCCAAAACCAAATAGTACATTTCATATTAAAATCAATAATTTCATTGTGCCTAGAATGTTAACAAATTATATCACCATGAAAGTTCCAAACAGTAAACACATATTTACAATAAAATTTCAAATAAAAGATTTAGGCTATCTTATTAAATTAACTGTTATAAGCGTATATTCCATAGAAAATCTGCAGACATGAATGAAATCACCTGGGAATAAAAAAAATTGTGTGTGCTTCATTCTGAAGTTAATATACTAATCTGCATCCTAATGACTCTCTTGGTTAATGAACATACACTACTAGTAATTATCAGGTCAAACAAAATGTTAATATTAACATGGGAAATTTTAAAGCTGTAAGGAAAAATAATAGTTGATGACATTACAGGGCATAAATACCTACAATAAACAAAAATAAATAAATAAATAAATAAATAAAATAAGAGAATTGGTCAAACAGAATGGCCACTGGATTAGGTTTCATCAATTTTTCATTCATAATTTATATAAAAAAGAACATGCATATAGAATGCAGTTACTTTTCTGGTATTAATAATACTTTTTGTATGAATAATTTTTGTATGAATGAATGCTTTTTTTGTTTTAATTTTTTTAGAAAATGACTAATTATGTAAAAACTCTATATTATTTTAAAATTTAATTTGATTATATTAGTGTTGAATTAATTTTAATTTTAATAAATCGTGAAAGAATTTCTTAACACACATAATCTTAGAGACCATAAAGTTCTGAATACATAGAAAATTTATGGTTGTATAATTTTTATGAAAATTCAACAGCAATTATGTATTTTTATTGTTAAGTTTCAAGAATATTTCTCACAAGTTACAAAGTATTCTAAAATTGTAAATTAACTTTTAACATTTAAAGTTAAATGTTAATTAACTTTCATTTATAATTAGTACACATTATATCTTACGACATAATATAAATAATAAATTATTTAATTTTAAATAACTTAAATATATTTATTTTTTTTTTTTAAACAAACACAAGCAAAAAAATTACAAAGTAAATATTAGTCATATTTGTAGTTTGTAGCAGTTAGTAAAAATTGAGGGAGGAATATTCCATTTTGCATGTGACAATTAGGCAAGTTAATTAATTCTGTAATCCCTATAAATATACCTATAGACACTTGACTCATGGTTTCAGCACAATCATGGTGCTGAAGAAAGAGTTTGTTATACAAATTTTATAATAATTACAAAATATTGAAAATAATTATACAATTTTTGTAAACTAATTATTGTAAAGTATATAATAATTTATGTTCATTATATTAGCGACAATATTACCTTTCAAGAAAATAATTTATAAATGATAAACACCTTATGCAACAAAGATCCACAGCACACTGAGTACAGAGATAAAGTAAGGAGGAATGAATGAAAACAACTAGCCTAGTTATCTTTATATAACTGAAATACATTGGGTTTGATAACTGTATGATAGTGTTGAACTGTAAATGTTTGTAAAGTAGCCATGCACAGTTAAAAGTCAGTTTCAGATAGTACATTTTGAATGCATCATATCATAGTAGTTTCAGATGTACATAATTTTTTTTTAATAAACTTGGAATGAAATTGTTTACTTAAAATTACATAATCACACCTTGCAACTGTTTTGCTGACATGATGTAATCAAATTCTGAAAAGTAACAATGTCACATTACCTAACAACAATCTTTCTTAATGTATTTTTAAAGTCTGATTTCACCATCATAATCAACATGGAAATCTGCATAGATTTTTATTTAAAATAAAATTTAAAAACAAAATAATTAAACATGACTGCTGTCAGTTTCATTTTCAAATGTTCAGTTTATTATTAAATTTAAAATGCTAATTTATGGCACTTTTAATATTAATTTAATGGTAAAATAATCAGATTAAAAAAAATGAAATTGCTACTAGTTAAATTAGATTGTTGGGCCAAGTTCGAATAAAAATTGCAAAAGCTAGGGTAGTATATATATATATATATATATATATATATATATATATATATATATATATATATATATATATATATATATATACCTTTAATAATCTGTGAAAAAGCATACTAGAGATCAGAAACAGTGATCATTTCAAGGTCCTTGGTCTGGATTTTACCATGTTGCAGCTTCATATAACCCATTTTTCATTGAAAATTTAAAAATAATATGTTTATTGTTTTTTGTTAAATTGCTAAAAAATTCCACTTCAAAGCAATTGGCAGAAAAAATTGCTCATATTTTAAATTATACACTTACAACCATGACACAAAAAGTGTACACAATTTATCATTTACTAAAATATTCAAAAGTGAGAACACTTAATAAAATAATTATGTTGTACTAAGATTTTTTAATATCCTTTACAAACACATTCTTAACATTATCTCATTGTAAAACAAATAAATAGAACCCTTGTGTATATAATACATGAAGTTCCCAACTGTTGTTAAAATTAGGATGCCAGAATAAAAGGTAAAATCCATGAAGTACCAAAACCCGACATCAGAGTGATATGTACTTGTTTTTCTGTCCAGCCTTGAGACTATAAATCGCTGCAGTGATATGAATTTACCTTAAACTCTATTAAGATATGTAATTAATATCATTAGTGATTCATATATTAACAAATAACCTAACTGTAGTAGTCTCAAAAGCTAACCTAAATGTACATGGGTCATTTCCCTTCTGATAAATAGCGTTCTCCATTTTCAGCCACAATTTCCTATACTATGTGATCTCTATGCATTTCACATGAATAGTTATAATGAATGCATTATGTAATTAATGCAATTATAATGAATGCCTAATGCATTATAATGAATGATTATATTTAGACTCAAGGCTTGGAATACAGATGATTTGAGAAAAATTCATCACAGTGACAAACACATTTTTATGTTGCAACAGAATTCTGTTTGTTTTTTTCTAATTGAAAATTTTGAAATATTTTTTAGTCTGAAGTAGGCTAGGAAGCAGTCTGCTTTTACTATTTCTTTTTCAGAGTAGCTCTTTCGATAGTATCCTTTATTTACGCCATCTCACTTACATATATCAACACAACGTATTTACTAGAAAACTTGTAATTAAATTACTAATTATCTAAATTAATCTCAGTACCAGTTGTTCAGAAAAAAATATAGTAAATGTCACATTTAAAAATTTAACATTTATTGCAGCACACAGTACTCACCTCTATCTCTCTGAATAGTGGTTTGTTAATTGCCAAAAATTAATGGAAAAATGTATTAACAAACTGACTGTATCTTGGCATTTATTTTCTTGGAACAAACAAATAATACTAAAATATTAGGCAAACTTTTTAACGTTCAATTATTCTTCCATGAAACCAAAAATTTCAAAACATTGATTCATTGGATTTCACTCATATTTAATTATGAAGATTCAAAACTCAAGTTTGTATACCAAATTTGTAAAAATGAATAAATTTACTGATCAGTATTAAATGTTAAGAAACAAACTGAAGGCAGTAAGGTTTCTTATCTTTATTTTACTTAAAAACCATGTTTTTAGACTTTCACCTTGGACTTATTATGAATTATCATACTTATATATGTCTGAAATTAGATAAAATGGTATTGAGAAATTAGGAAGATTTTTGCCTGTATTTTTTCCATATTGCTCCTGAACTAGATTTTTCATGAGGATGACAGTCCATAAGATTGGTTTGGGTAAAGTTTGATTTCATTACAATTTTAGAGCTGCCTCGGTGGCCTAGTGGATAGTGTACTAGGCTTTCACCCCGAGGACCTGGGTTCGATTCCAGGCGAGGGCTTGGCATTTTCATACACTATAAATCATCCCATCGTCTGCATTAGCCCAAGTGTGCACAATAGTCGGACGTTAAAAAAAAAAAAAAAATTTAACTAACTATGTAATACAAAAAACCTGATATTTCCCACAATGCATTATAAAAGATCTGCAGTTTTAATACTTTTGAATAAAATGAAATGAACATGATATACCATAAATTGTATTTTTCCTTCAACATTCAAATTCTGTACTAATATTATAATAATTATTATTGCTTTGATGTACTGTTTAAGCAATGTTTGTAAGTAACTTCTTTTGTAATTGTAGTATATAGTATAAATCATACATTTACCTTTAAGTATTGACATCACAAAATTTGCTGCCATGAAAATTGCCTCCTACGTGATGGCATAGACACCTTGTTGGAGCTGGCCCTGTTGTACAAGTGTACAACAGTTACACTTAGTTTACAACAGTTACAGTTTAGTTTCTTGCTGTAAGAAACTAAAAGCCATTATTTAAACAGATTTTTACTATAATTAGAATATTGAAATCAGTCTAAAAAAAGATAACCAAGCATTTACATTACAAACATTTAGTAATATTTGGATTTCCTTAAAAAAATGAACAGTCATCATTCAGTAGTCAAATTTTGATTATTTGCTTATAAACAACTTGAGTTATAATCAAGTTGTTGTACAGTTTTTGCTTTCATATAGACAAGAAATAAACTTATAAAGTTATAATTACGTGATAAGTGAATGTTGACTGAATAGATAACTTAATTATTCCTATATAAGGCTTGTTTTAATGATTTTATATAAATAACTGCAGTACAGTACTATCTAGGCTTACCTCAATGTCATCCTCTGATCAACCTTACAACAGACAATTTTTTGTCAGTTTGATGATAAATGTGCAGAGACTACAAAACATGTCCTTAGACTTATTTTAAGAGACTTAAGCTGTAAATAGTAAATATTTTGTTTACTTTTTTAATACTACAAACTTAAAACTATTTTTATTTATCTCAGTAGAAAGTTTACATAATTATATAAACACAACATAAAGTATGTGCATAGTAAAACCTATAGAGATAAACTAAGTTTCCAGTTTTTAGGACTAGGATACATAAATCTAAAAACAAAAATAATAAAAATAATTATATACTTAATTAAAAATATTATGCTAATATATATATTAAAATGGTTGATGAAACATAATACAAATCAGTCTGACTGTTTTATCTCATTAGTTTTTGTACTTGTTTTTTTAAATGATAGATATTTATGCACAGATATGTAATCAGGCATTTAGGCTATCATTTACCTCTTAGGACTTCTCCCCATTGGCTTTCAAAGTTCCAGTTAATCTTATGGAGAAGACTTTATTTGATCGCAATTACTTGATCATGATTATTACTGGCACAACAGAGTCTTTTGTGCAACTGAGCCTTTTAAGTAGGCTAGTAGCTCAGTTGTCTGGTTCCCTCAATGAGTTTGAGCAGTCCATTCATTCATCTGGAGATCCTTGTGGTTTTAAAAACCAAAAATAGTCTTTGCCACCTGCTGGCAAGAACTCCACAGTCATAAATTGTAACCTTTCTTACCCAACCTGATTATTCTACACACATTTTCTCAAAATTCAGATGTACCTACCCTATTCAGATAAACCCTCAAATCACAGTGCACTGGTATGAGTCCTATGGTTCTTCTGAGTTACTCTCTGCAAAGGTCTCTACTCTCCCTCCGGAAGAAACTCTTTAAATAGATGTTTCTGGCTGACCACCCTCTTATCTTGGAGAGTGGTTTTTCTATCAGTCCTGTTGTTGCAAGCCTATTAGGCTTATATTTACCCCAAAAGGTTTGATCTCTGGAGGTCCTCTGCTTCTAGGTTTAATTGGAAGTCCCTTTGCTACTGCCTACTCTCTTCTCAGTTTGTGCTCCCAATAGATGGCCTTATTGATGTGTAACTCCATCCAGTATGCTGTGATTCATTGCTGGATTTTATGGGATTAGGTACAATGTTAGTTTCCTCCACCTCCGTACTATTTCCACTTCCCAGATATAATTTGGTTCCAAAGGGTTTTTGTGGGTTACGACAGTTTGTTTTCAGTCACCAAAATCCCACAAGTAGATAGGGAAATAAAAAGGTCCACCCTTATGCACAGGTCAAAACTGGAGGTCACCTTGTATTCAGAGTCCACTTACTTAAAGGTAAATTCCTCCTTAGCCATGCTCCCTTTGATGTACAGTATACACCTTTGCTTGAGATGTGAGTAGGGATAGGAAGGACTGTTCCTAGGGAGTAGGGAGGGAAGGAAGTGGAAGAGATGACGGATTTAGGTCTGATTCCTCCCAAGGGACTGGACGTGAAAGTGGATCAGTAGCTTATATACAAGTATAGGATTCACCAAATTTTGTAATAGTCTGTCCTGTTCCAGGACTGTAGTGAAATGCTGCTTACTACCCTAAATCCCTGGGTTATTAGGTTGACCACATATCATTATTTTACAATTTGTAGTTTGGAAGGAAGCAGAGATAACACATAGTGAGTTTGAACGGGACATAGATGTATAGTCTGATGTAACAAGAAACAATTACAGAAAGTATCATATAATGGCACCATTAGTCCTATCAGAAAGCCAGTGCTGAAAACTGAATAAACCAATAATTGAAATTGTGAAATTTTTTTTTAGGTCTTTTCTTAAAAGTAGACAAATCACAAGAATTTTATATCTTTGCTTTTTCCACTGTTAAAGTCATATTACTGGTGACCGACTATCACTCTTTTAAAATTTTATATTACATATTTAGATAAAAAGTAATATGGCCTGTGGTTATTTGTGGTTTTTCTGTTAAAACCAATTTTTCCAAAGATAAAACCCACCTAGATAAATTTTTGAGCCCAAAAGTGTTATGTCCCTAAATTACATACATACAGATTTAAAACTAAACCCTCTTTAAGGAAACATTTTTGTTATTTTAATGACAGGTTTATTGTTTATAGAATAGTGTTGTCTCAACAGTTCATCGTGTCACTTCGAAATAATAGTAATAATACATAATTTTAATCAGAAAAATAAAAGTAGCAAGTGGTGTAAAAAGTGGTTGAAAAAACGTGACGATTTTTTGTATGTCAATTTGCTGAATGAATTAAGGGATTTTGCAAAAGAGGACCTTAAAAACAATTTTTTCTTATAGCAAAATCTTTATTGGCATCAGTGTCAACCTCAGGTTTTCAAGTAAGATTGTGTATGCCTTGTTCCTTAAATTTCTATTACTATAATCTTTTAATCTGACTTTCCACAGACAAGGAGTCTTTTATAAAGTTCTATAAATTCTAAAACAAATTTTTTAGAATAATTTTGCAAATACATTTTTTTTTAAAACAATAGTATAACACTAAAAATAAATTTAAATCACAAAAAAACGACAAATGTAAATTAAAAGCAGATTTTTAGCAGCAGTTGGACGAAGAAAATGAAGCTCACAGCTGATACGACACACTAGCTAAGTGCACACAAAACCAAGTGAATTCAGACCCCTGTTGATTCACAGCGACATGTATGTGCATGCAAGTGACACACACAGATCGTACGCCTAAACATAGAAAACTGTTTGCGCAAACAAATTGGAGCCAACATATTTCATGCGTCTAGTGATGACACATGTTGTTTCATACAAAACGCCGGATATAAGTTTGTACAAACATTTTAAACTACTCTAACTTGTTTGCCGAATTGTATGTGCAAGCATTTCTGTCCAACATTTCCTGCAGTGTAGTTACCATTCATGTTGGTGCTAACAAACTAGAGGAAGTAATCTTATCCTACATTGTAGGGACTATTTTGTTTATGCGTACATGTGTGTCATACAGATCAACACGTGTAGGGTAGCCTTAAGGAAAACCAAACATGCCTTGATAAAGATTTTAAAATTTTGTGTTTTGTCTTCAGAGAAAGTTTGGTGTTGATTTTGTTATAAACTGTATTCAATACTTGGAATATGTGGTAAAAACTTTCTAGCAGAAAAAAAACAAGGCTACTTGTTCTGTCAAAGGTTTGACAGCTCTTGGACAGTTTTAGATAACATCCCACAGGTTATTAGACAGTTAAATCAGGACAATCCCTAGCTTTATCCAGTACTCCAGGAGACATAAACTGAAGTAAAGTCTCCAATACCTTGCAGTTGAAATATATATTTTCCACACTCCTTTTACATTTGAGGGTGGGGTGAAAAGTTTCCGGCCTGACCAAGAGATGGCGCCACTAAGTCTACTTTTAGAGTGGCATCGTACAGTACTATCCCTAACTAGCTTATATGTACACTTTCAGCCCACGTTAGTTTACGTTTGAGAGCACACTGAACGAGACACCTCTGATGTTTTCGTGAAAATGGAAAAATTGGAAAATCGTGCTGTTATCAAATACTTCTATTTGAAAGGTTTTACACCAAAACAAATAAAAGAAGAGATGGATTAAACACTAGGACCCACGTCCCCATTATATTCAACTATTAAGCAGTGGGTTTCCGAATTTAAAATGGGTCGCGTAAACACCTCTGACAAGCCACGCCAGGACGGCCCGTTGAGGTCACAACTCCAGAAATGATCGAAAAAATCCATAAAATAGTGTTGGAAGATCGCAGATTGAAAGTGCATGAAATAGCCGAGACCTGTAGGATGTCAGCTGAACGTGTATGAAATATTTTACACAACCATTTGGGCATGGAAAAGCTGTGTGCAAGATGGGTGCCGCGTTTGCTAACACTAGACCAAAAATTGCTTCAAAAAAACATTTCTACCGACAATTTGGCGCTGTATAGGCGTAATCCAAACGAATTTTTGTGTCGATTCATAACTGTTGATGAAACTTGGGTCCACCACTACACTCCTGAAAATAAACAACAGTCTAAACAGTGGGTTGGACAAGGAGAACCAATTCCAAAGAAGGCAAAAACAATTTTATCGGCAAACAAGGTTATGGCTATCAAAAAAGGTAAAACTATCACTGGTCAGTACTACGCAGAGTTATTGCAATGTTTGAAATTAAATGACCTCATTTGGCGAGGAAAAAATTTTGTTTCATCACGGTAACGCACCAGCGCATTCGTTGAGTGTTTCCATGGCTAAATTCTACGAACTGAAGTTCGAATTAATACCATATCCTCCCTACTCTCCAGACCTAGCTCCCAGCGACTATTATCTGTTTCCTCACCTAAAAAAATGGCTTGGCGGTAAGAGATTGAAGAAGTGATTAAAGCTGTAAATCAGTATTTTGAGGAGCTTGACGAATCTATGTTTAAAATTGGTATAACTAAATTATAACACCTTTATGAGAAATGTATTAGTCTTAATGGAGATTATGTTGAGAAATAAAGCAAAAAAAAAAATTTTAAAACATCGTTTTTCTTGGTCAGGCCAGAAACTTTTCACCCCATCCTCGCAAGAGTGAGTTAAAATACTGCAAGCCTTCTGTAAAACTAGGTAGAAATTGGAAACAAATTATGGATCAAATAATTATAATATTGCACATGCTAATTTTAACAAATAAATAGAAACTGTAACTTACAGAAAAAACTTTATCTTTAAAGATGAATTTAAGGTTTTCTGCAACTTCAATGAAAAAAGTGATTATCAGGAAAAAAGGTAAATTATAAAGTTATATAAGAAATTTCAACATCAATATATTTTTCTAAAAATACATAACAATTCAACTAGTGATAATAGACAACAAAATATTTACTTTTTATAAATAACAGCGCATTATAGTTAAAGGGAATGTTGTTGATTTAAAATAACATTGTATTATTAAAATGGCACTTAACAGCAACATTAATTGATCTCCTGTACTCTAAAAAAATAAATTGTTCTACATTTAAATTTTACATACATTTTACTTTCTCCCTATCAAATATATTTATAGAAAGTGAAAAATTTATAGATTGTGAAAAATCAATCTTGAGATTTATATGGATGTATCAGTTTTAAGGTATCCACTCAAAAAAAAAAAAAAAAAAATTAGTTTGCTAGGGATAAAACTAGTGAACTGATTTCAATTAATTTTGACAAGTTTGTCATTATCCCAAGACCTTCTTTCATTTTGCAAAAAAAAAAATTAATTTACAATCCACTTTTTGGTCAAAAATCCTTAAAAATTAATAAAAATGTAAATTTCAAAAATATTTTATTCAGAAGTAAATTGAAAAACTCTGATTATTGTCACAGTATATTTTTTCTTTTGACTTATACTTCAATTTTGTTTAACAAATTTTGAGAAATTACACCAAATTTAAAGTTTTATTAATAGTTTTTGAAAGCCTCTTTTGAGAATATAACTAGGTATACATAATACGTTTTGTTCGAATGCTCAAGTATATAAAAAGCATATTCATAATACTAACTTAGTGAATAACTTTGTTTTATCTTGCTTATTTAATACGTTGGTTACCAATCGACATGTTAAACAACCTTTTTAATATAGACTAGACTCAACTTATATTGCTGACACATATTTTTACTATTGTTGACACGTGGGCTAACACTATAGATTCAATATCAACTATGGTTGATGGAACACATATCCTTCTTAATGTCTATTACAACTATTCTATGTAGACTTGATTTGTTTAAAAGAGAAATCATTTAAGGTTATTATTTTGATAGACTTATACAAAAAATATATAAGTACATTAATTTGATTACAAAAGCAAAATGGGAATAACGCTTTATGAAATACTTCAAGCTATATCATACATGGTCAAAGAAACTCATAAAGCCAGAGAAAACTCACGTACAAGGTGTCCAAAAAAACCCAGTTATATGAACTTTTGCATTTAAATTATTTAGAAAAAAATAAAGCTACATTATGACGCCATTTACCATTACTTAGTATCAGCAACAACTGAAACATCTTTGTGTCTTGTGAATAATTGTGGTATACACTTAAAAATACTGAAGAATGTAAACAAACATTTTGATACATGAAATAAAACTAACACACAATCTTATTTTGTTAATATTAAATACCTTTAAAAGATCAATTCTCAGGAAAAATGTTGTTTAGCTGTATCAAAACTCTGCATTCAAAGCCTTAAAGCTTCATAATATGTTATTTTACGATTAGATTGAAAACGATTTCAACAACATAATCAGCATTATAAAATGTGTATGAATTAATATTTAAAATTTTCAATTACATTTAATATACAAATGAACCATTTATTACAATCACATTTATTTTCAAACTTGCAAAGCTTTTATCAAATCAGTTTTTAAATCAATCAGATCAAAATTGTGAATGCTATATTAATAAAACATATGCACACATTTACAATTTTTAACGACACCCCCCCCCATCATAAAGTATTCTAGTTAATGCTTGTTACACTATACTGTGTTCAGACTGTAATTGTTCAATCACAATTTGCTAATAAGAGTAACTCTTTTGGCCTAGATTAACTTGTGTAGCCTCCATAGGTGTATGGAGATAGACGGAGAGTCATAACAATTCATAGAGGCAAACGTGATAAGCCATTTGAAAGAAACATTAGTGGAACAGGTTTAGAATTTGAACCTAACTAATTAAGGCTAATTAATATACAGATTATAATACAACAATGGTTTTTAAATAAATTATTTGAAATATTATGAAGTCAATAAAAGAAAACTTCTCTTCTAGGTCATCACGTATGGTGGAACTTTTTCAACACTATTTATTAATAGTGAATTACTAACTACAGACTATTGTTTAAAAAAAAATTATCGTACAAGTTCTGTTAACTTGGAAGACATTGCAGCCACACAACTGCTTAACAATTAAATTTTACAAACTAATTTTTACGATTCCTTATAAGGTCTAATACAAAATTTATAAAACTAAACGAGGTAGACTACATAATTTAGTTTTTAACATACTCATTCTATAAATTAGACATTTAAAAAAAATACTACTAATACTAAAAAAATGTTCTCTTTAATGTTACATTAAAGCAACAGAAGAACTAAGCTTACAATACAGCTTTTAACACATGAAAGACAGTGTTGTAAAATTAATTTAATATGTAACTAATTTAATATGCAATAACAAATTATTGTTATTTATTTATTATTATTATTATTTATTATGTAGCTACATTATCATACAAAATAATAAAATATTTTTTTGTTGTAATAATAATATTAATGTTACAGTAGATTGCTAAACTGGATCTCGTGTAAACCACTGAAAATCTGCATTTAACTGACTGAACTAAACATCTTAAAAGCCTGTTTTAAAATGTGTGTAAAACAAGTTTTAAAAAGGTAAAAAATTAAAGTCAATGTTTTTATTAAAAAAAATGTTCCAGTTTCAATACTACAATATAGGCCTAATTTTAAAACTTAAAAACTGAATTAGAATAAAAAATATCTTATTAATAGAAACTTCCTGCTATTAATTGTGTGATACTGAAGAAAATTACAGTAAATTACTGTTACTGTAGTTAAAAGTTGTAAAACAATTCCATCATTTTTTTAGTCATGATTTTTTTTATATTATAATTTTTAGCATAATTTTAGTTAACTTTTGGCAAGCATGTATAAATGTTACAACAGCAGCGAATTAAACTCTTTTGTTTAATCCATCTCTGTTTTCCCACCCTCTATATGTATATATCTCTGGTCACTCCCCAGAACTCAGAAACTCATCACAAGGAGCGCGTCAAGTAACTGTTATACTTTTTAAGTGTGTCTAATCATGAAACACTGTTTGCTTGCAACTTCATTGTTTAGTATATTGTACAATTTTATTGTGTTACTGTTTCATTAACACGGACATGCTTTTAAACTTAAAACAAATATTTAAGTTTCAATGACATCCTATATGTTCTTCCACAGCTTTCAGAATAAGATGAAGATTGAAATTGTAATAACAATGACTTCTGCGATTATGACAGGGATTAAGTGATGCACGTATATATATATATATATATATATATATATATATATATATATATATATATATCCATCACTTAATGTTTTCGCTTGTTGTTATTGTATGTAATGTCTTTTCTTTTCAAGGTTTCAAAATCCTTACCGAGTATAATCCTTCGATATTAGTCTTAGCAACAAAATCATAGGTTACTACTTTTTTTTTCTGATTCAGCATCGACTGACTGTTTACACACACACATATATATATATATATATATATATATATATATGTATGTGTGTGTAAACAGTCAGTCGATGCTGAATCAGAAAAACGAAAGTAGTAACCATGATTTTGTTGCTGTGACTAATATCGAAGGATTATACTCGGTAAGGATTTTGAAACCTTGAAAAGACAACATACAATAACGACAAGCGAAAACATAGTTCAAGAAGTAATTATTTGTTATTGGGTGACCACGTACAGAACAATAGAGAAATATTGTATGAAGGAGTATCCATCTTATTTTTAAAAGAAACAGATGGTAAATACTTCCCGATATCTTTAGTTGTTTCGTTGCTCGAACACTGATGCATGCTATTTCATACATTATTGGTAGGGGTCATGGATATACAGTAATTACTATTTACACTATATAGCCTCCTGCTATTTTCATCTTTTTTATTTCCTTTGCTCCATGCAAACCTTTTAAAAACTTGTTCCACTGTTTACTGAAACTAATATTCTATTGATATTAAAACTGTGATTTGTTAACTGATGTCTATATAGCATTGCATGAATTATATTAATATAGAGATGTTAAGCCTACCTTTGGCCTTAATGCATGACTATTTAGTATTTCCTGATCCATAGTAAACACAATTAACAATCATAATGTTTAATTAATGTTTTAAAAACAACAGAAAAAAGTAATTCATAAACATTTGTTTAACACTAGAAATATTTGTGTAATAATCCACAGAAGGTTGAAGCAATTTGATAAACTGAGCTGATGTTTACTATCATGCCTATTATTTTATCTCTGATTGTATTTTTTGGTCCTAACAAATAAAAATTATTAATTGTCGACATCTTCTAATTAGTCAACAATTGAATTTAGTATACAAAATATAAATCAGTGTTAAAATGTACAGATTGTATTACAGAGTGCATTTGTGAGCCGCTTCGGTGGCCTAGTTGATAGCGTACTGGGCTTTCACCCCGAGGCCCCGGGTTCGATTCCCGGCCAGGGCTTGGGTGCACAATAGTCAGACGTAAAAAAAAATTAGGCTTTGTTTAAAAGGTATCATTTTCCCACTTTGTGTCATTCAACACAATTTGCACTATTAAAGATAAAAAGAAACCTTAATTTTTCTTTTTCACAAAAAAAATCTTGCAGCTTCAGCTATCTGTGTGTTGCTATTTACATGATATAACTTTAATGAAAAATCGAAATGGTAGGCAGTGAACTTATGCCCTCAATATATGCTTGCTGAACACAACTACTTCTTAATCAGTGATCATAATAACTTTAAAGAAATATAACCAAAGTATAGTAAGTATCCTTTTCTTCATATTAATGACTACACTATAATCAAATTCTGCTTTTTAGCAATCCTAAATTAAATGGAAAACATGCTTAGACAGGAATTAAGATATAAGTTTTAAAACTTATTTTAAGTATTCTCTTCCACATTTCAATGGTCTTGCTTTATCCACATATGTGAAGATCTATGATCATTGTGAGCATTACAAGAGGGACTAGCTTTGTCTTGTAAATTTCTGTCAAATTCTCAATAGTTCATTTGATCTCTTGATCAAATAGTTCTGTGAATTAAAAACCTTTATACCAAGCAATTTGATTTATAAAACCAGGTAATCCTAATCTTCTAATGAGCTATTAAGAACTGCTAAAATACTGGCAGCAAAATGTTGGGAAAATACAAAGGCTGCAAATCTTAATATTATAAGATATAACCTTCTAAATCTAGTTTATTCTATTTATAAATAACCCTGTCATTAAAGAGCTAAATGCTTCAGTAAACCTCCTGGATTTGACCTCCTGTATTATTAACACTGATTACCTCTTAATTTTATTGGTTTGTTCTAATTACCTGTTCTTACTATAAATAAATGAAACAGGTTACATTAACCGTTCAAAAACAACTATGACATTAATTTTACAAATTGGTTATTGGATGCTCCCTTTTATCCTCACATGCAGTAAACAGCTTCACGTGTCACAAATAATGAAATGATAAATTTATTAGATTTAGTTTTTCAACTTTAGAGCCTCAAAAAAACTTTGTAAGTATACAAGTATAAAACACTTGGGTGTTAATTTGCAGAAAGCGTAGTTCTAAGAACATAAAATTAATTGAAAAACTTATATAATGTTTTTTTTTTTTAAATAAAGTATGTTTGGGTTAACAGATTACTTAGACATTACTCTAGGAAAGCTTCTAGAATCAATATCTGAAATATTACTTGACTCTTGTTACATCAAGTTTTTATTGCCTAATGGTACTATAAGGCACCAAATAAGGTGGCCAGTAAATCTTGTGTACCCCATTTCAAAGCAGTTCAACAGATTACTTAAAACCTAAAATTATGCAATATTTTTTCATTTCCACTCACAATTTGATGATTTATGTAGTGAAAATATATGTAATTTTGTTTATCATCTGATAACCTATAATGAAACCTGACACATTAATGATCCTTCAGAAAAATGTTTATTTCAAAGCCTACTTGAAATATTCACAAGTGTTTCAAACTATTGTTCGTATTTTTTCATGTCTTTTCAAATATGAAAATAATAATTTTAAAAATAATAATAATAATAAATAGGTCATATTTTTTAAAATTTCCATTTGCAAACAATGATTATAATTCATTGATAACAAACTATGCTGACATGCATATATTCCACTAATTATATATGACCAGATATCTTAATTTTATATATATATATATATATATATATATATATATATATATATATATAAAAGAAAAAATATATTTACCCCTATAAAATTAAAACAATATGCACTGCATTATTTTTATGCAATGTTGTTGTGCTCATTGACCTGAGGCAAATATATGGTACAAAACAGCTGATTTCGGACATCTTTAATGTTATTTAAGTTATGTTAACTATATTTAGTTATACATAAATATGAAGTATGGTGATTTTTGTTTTATGTCATTATTTCATGCCATTTATTTATTTCCTTGTAGAAAACGTAATATGTAAGAGTTTTTAAATAAAGTAGGTGTTTTTTTACTACTTATAAACAATTAATATAGCAAAAATGTTTCCCCACTATTGCTGGCAACTATATAAGTTCATACAAATCAATTTTATTAGTTATACACACAAAACTCATTTTAAACATAAAATCAAACATTTGAAGAGTATCCTAATTGATTCACAAAAAACTGTCATATAGAGCTTCTCGTAACAGAATGTATTTTAAAAACCTGAATTGATAGAACGTTGGGATATTAGGCCACAAATTATATGCCGTTTTCACCTAAATTTTATTTGATATTTTTTAACTTGTAATTTATTCATTCATAAGTTTAGAAAATGAATTTTTATAATATTAATGTTAATAAAAAAATTAAATACAAAGCAAGTTATTAAAAAAAAATATTTTATTAATTCAGATCCAACTTTCTGCATAAACTATAATTTTCTCGAATAATTGACAGAAAATTGTTTACTGCAATGAAAATAAAATAAAAATACTGTATTAGTTTTTCTTTTTAAGCGCTTAATCTCTTCATTGTCAATATTTGGTTTTATGTAAATTTATTCCCAGCATTCTTTAGCTCTGATAATTCTCTTACAAAAATAAATTTTTAAATTTTAAATGGTATACAATAAGTTGTTGAACATAACCAAACATTAAGAATACAATAGTCAAAGGCTTATGAGGCTTGTTTAAAGTGTCAATATTTAAGATTAGTCAAGCAGCTGAATGGTATAAGGCACTATTTGGCCAATACAGTGTGTTAGGTGTAAATGGTTTTGAATTCCGAATCGATTTTTTTTTTCGGTGAAAAACCGTTAAGGTTATCATCGCCATCATGCAAAATGAAAGTATAAAAAATTTAATAAAATTTACTTAAATAAGAAAATAAAACTACTATTCCGAATCGATAATTGACTTTTCTGTGTGCAGTTTTCTTGAAGTCCATATGTTTTTGTGACGGAGTGCAGGCATTCCATGATACAGGACAAGGCCCCACCATAAATAAATGGTGGATAGTTAGAGAGAGGGGCCAACAGAGATGGGTGGATTCTTTGTGAATTGCATATATGATTAAGGGTTTTGCTACATTTTTTAACAGTAAGCTGTTTACTATGTGTGCGTTCATTCAAAAATATAATTTTCATTAAATGTGTCCATGTAAAAAATTTGATGGTACTAAGAGGATTAAAAGAACAATTTATTGAATATAATTATAACAATAGGTTTTCAGATACAATTTTCCCTGAATAATTAAAAAAAAACATTAAAAATAAATAAAACAGTTTTAAGAATTTCATGTATTGTAGTACTTCATTATATATATATATATATATATATATATATATATATATATATATATATATATATATATATATATGTGTGTGTGTGTGTGTGTGTTTTGAATATGTATTATTATATATGTTTATTCTATATTTTCTTAAAATACAACCTTATAACAAAAAAAAACAATTACTTGTTAGATCATTGTTTTTAAATTTAAAAAGAATAACGCTTTTCAAACAGAATCAAAAACCAAAATTTTATATAAAAGTATCGAGGTAATAATCGCTTATAATAAAAGGGTCAAATCCAAGAAGTCTTCAGATAAAAATAAAGAAACAATAAAACTAAAAGTTATTGCCATATAAGGTTATTATTGTCTAAGGCATCCAAAAGTAAGACAAGCCAGGCTGGGCTTAGGATTATTGCTCTTTCTTTCCTTCAGCTTTGGGCTGCTCATCTTTGGACTTTGATGGGAAGATGAAGAACAAAGACAGCTGGAGCAAGCACAGTGTGAATCCAACTGCGTTTTGGACCTGTAAGTAGTCACGACAGATGAGTAACTGAATCAACGTCATAAGCAGGAGAGGTTATGTGACTAAGTCAAAGTTAAGTTATGAAATGAACTTGGAACAGAAAAAAAGTATTTTCATAACTAGTGAGTTATTGGTTACTTATAAGTGACCAAGTCAATGTAGGATAAAAAGTTAGATTTAGGAACTCAAAGACAATAAAATCAAAATAAAGATGTGCAAATAATAAGTTAGATAACTTAGGTAAGAGATCAAAAGCGAAAGTGGAAAGGATAATTTTAGTTAAGAAGTAGTGAAAGCAATCTACACAAATCACTATAGTGAATAAAGAAGAAACACTGATGGAAAAAATAAGCAGAATAAGTGATGAAGAGATAGTTAAATAATGAAGAGATAGTTAAGGTAACAAGAAAAGAATTTAATGTGATTATGAAACTACAACAAAAATAACAGATATGATGTAAAATAGCATTTTTAAAAAGGAAGTCAAATCATAAAGTAAAAGCTGTTATTAAATAAACAATAAGAAAACATGATAAAGAAAAGTTAATGAACAGGTAAAATTTATGAAAATATTATGTGAGACAACTTTATGAGAATTATTGTCTTGTTATCAGAATGGTAACATGATGTCAGAATCATCATAAAAGAAAAATTAATCCATTTTCTACAGTTTTACAACTTTTAAAAATAAAAAGATAATAAATTAATAAAATAAGAAGGCGAATGCGGGGAAAGAAATCAAGTGTTAAAAAAGTGAAACACTTTTTTTAATTATACAAAATGAAAGAAAGTGCAAAGGCGCAAAAAAGGTCATAAAATGTTAAAAACTCAATGATAGTGAAGTGAAAACAATGCATAGAAAAGCTTGATAATAAAGAAAAAAATAGTAGTAATAAAATAAAATTAATGAATGTAAGGAACAAGCACAAGAATAGGAAATTAAATATGTAGTAAACTATAGAAAGTTATTATGATATAGAGAGAAATGAATGAATAGAGAGACAATTAGAAAAGAAGATAAGGAAAGAAGAGAAGAAGATGAACAAGTTAGCAAAACAGAGCAATAAGATGACTAGAATAATAACACTAATAACAAATGAAAGTTGTTAAACAATTCTGTAAAAGGAAAAGAAAGATAAAACTATTAAAGAACTAAAAAAAATATTTTAAAGCTTAAATGAAATGGTTGAAGTGCATAAAAAGTCCAAGAAAAAAAAGAGAAAATTAGTGCTTAAGTGCTTTATAATTAAAATAAAAATCAGATTATTTTTCGTGATATACAAAATAAACAACTTATAAAAATTGTTTAAAAACAATACTATATATATTTTAGATAGAAATATGCTTATTTAGTTTGGTCTAAGACATTCTAGTTTAATAAAAGTTACTAATGTTTTAGGTAGAATAGATAACATATAATTTAGAACATTCACTATTAAGCTATATACAAATTTATGTATTTGATTGCACACACATATAAACATAATATATACTTTTAAGCATTTGCTAAAATATAATTTTTGCATATATTATACAAAATACAAATCAAGAAATAGGTTTAATTTATGAAAAATAGTACAGTATAAAATTTATACAAATTTTAAAAATAAATTTGTAAAATTTGTATAAATTTTACAATTAAAACAAATTTGTAAAATAAAATAAACTTTTATACAAATTTATAAAAAAAAAATTAAACATATTTACTTTAACTGCAATGTAAGTATTTTCATATTAAAATTTCAAAAGAATGAAAACGTGTCTACGGGTCAACAGGACATTACAACAAAACCATTACATAAAGTTTTGTTGTACAAGTTACAATTTTATATTTAAAGAATAAATATGTACACTGTATGTTTACAAACTTAAAATTTAGTACGTAAATCAAAGTCGAAAATATAAATGTAATAATGGGAAACATAATATAAATATTTAGATTAAGCAGTAGGAGTAGCTGCTGCAGGTTCTGTTTTGGCTGGATCTGCTGCAGGTTCTTCAGTTTTAGCTGGATCTGTTGAAGTTTCTGTTTTGGATGGATCTGCTGCAGGTTCTTCTGTTTTGGTTGGATCTGCCGCAGTTTCTGTTTTGGATGGATCAGCTGCTGGCTCTTCTGTTTTGGCTGGATCTGCTGCAGTTTCTGTTTTTGATGGATCTGCTGGTGGTTCTTCTGTTTTGGCTGGATCTGCAGCGGTTTCTGTTTTGGCTGGGTCTGCAGCGGTTTCTGTTTTGGCTGGATCTGCTGCAGTTTCTGTTTTGGCTGGATCTGCAGCGGTTTCTGTTTTTGCAGGATCAGCTGTAGGTTCTGTTTTGGCTGGATCTGCAGCAGTTTCTGTTTTTGCAGGATCAGCTGTGGGTTCTGTTTTGGCTGGATCTGTTGCAGGTTCTGTTTTCGCTGGATCTGCTGCAGGTTCAGCTTTTGCAGGATCAGTTGAGGATTCTGTTTTGGCCGGATCTGCTGTTGGCTCACTAGTTTTGGCTGGATCCGTTGCAGGTTCTCCTGTTTTAGCAGAATCTGCTGCAGTTGCATCTTCTTTTGGTGCATCAGCAGAGGTATCCTCTGATTTAGCAGTGTCTGCAGCAGTTGCATCAGAAGTTTCGTCTGGTTTAGATTCTGGATTAGTTTCATCTGGTTTAGGTTCTTCTTGACCTGCTTCATTAGGTTTTTCATCTTTATTGTATGAAAAAATGATGAAAAGAATAAACTGCATCATGTAGAGTGTGAAGAAAGTCACATTTTGAACCTGCAAGTAGCCGGATGAAAACTTATTTTAAAGTGAAAATGAAAAGATTGAAATGGTGCATCCCAAGAGCAGCGGCTACAGAAACAAATGGAGGTGAGGTACCAAAAGCAAGCAATTGAAAAGCAATGTTATTTTTTGTATAACACTTGATGAAAGTCCACACTGCCAAAAAGCACTAATAAGGTTTAGATAACGACTTAAACAATGAAAGCAACAATAAAATATTAAAACTTATTAGAATAAAACAAACAAAAAGCACAAATATAAACATTGCATTAGATAATAATAATAATTGCAAAAGAAGAGAGAAAATAAATGTTCTTGCATTATTTAGGAATGGTCCCAATAGGGATGTAAACTACGAGATTTCTCAAGCAAGAGATTTTGTTACATTGCTTAGGATAACAAAATCTTATAAAGCAGTATAAAGTATAAAACAGCTGGCTCCTATTCTTCTCACCTACCTGGTTTGGACAAATGTGCCATGAAATCAGAAAAGTTTGGAATACTGTGTTAAACACCAAATACCCTTCTGTACTGTATAAACTTATATCTGCTTATCTATTAAAGGTTGTTACTTATTACTTTACAGTTATCATACTCTACTGTTAACGGTTTTAATAAAGCACACTAGTGGGGAGTCTATACAATACCCGGAAAACAGAAAGTTTTGTGTTGGGTCAAAACTTTATAAAGTGGTTTTGGGATTAAGCCAGTCTATCAGTTTGTAATCATCTAAAGTTGTTGCTGCAACTTGCAAATAACATTTTTTTCTCAAAATTAGCTTTAATAAAGTTTTGGTTATGAAAAAAGAAAACACTTCTGCGATATAAAAGCACAGCACAGGCTATATTATAAGCAATTATTTTTATTATGCTTCTTAGATTCCCCTATTTCCTGTAACTGGAAAAGCTATTTTTAAAAAGTAACTAGTTTGTTGATACTTGTGACATCTGCCTATATATGTATATTTTATGTATATTGGCATGCCGGTCTCTATATGGGTGAACATACCTCCCTAGCTACTTATAGGACTTAAATGGTAGAAAAATAAAATAAAGCATAAAAAACAATAAAACCTTTGGGGGGAATTGCAGCAGTGGATCTAGGGAGTGATAACTTTGAAAAGGAGAAAACTGAGATTAAATATAATCTCGTGAAATCTGTCAATGGTAAATCACAGCAGATTCTGGGAATGCTGGATAGCCTTACCCAACCTGCAATGGAAAATGTGAGGGATGGGGGTTGAACATCTCAAAAGCAGTAAAAACATTTATAAATGTTTACTGGGAGCTCAATGGCGCAAAGGGTATCCAATGAACTCTGGAAGCAGGAAACCTATCAGGAATCAATCTACAGGGGCCAAGAATGTAGAGGAAGGCTCTGGAGTCAGAAGAACCCAAAACGTTTCTCAAGCCCAAAGAGATTTAGATCTAATTAAAGTATCTAGGGTAAGGAAAACAAACCTTTGTACAGAGAAGGGTCTAATGGAAAACTGTACTCTAAGATTGGATGGCTATCAGCCAGGAATGTTCTGGAAGTTGTTAAGATAATCAAAGCATCGTCAAACTTTTTAGAGGTTGTTTTCTAAAAAAAAGGAAATGATCCAGGAAATTAATTTAGGAGATGATCATATTCCTTCAAGATAAGGATTCAGCACTCAAGTTCTCTATTTCCATGAGAATGATGGGGCTCTCTTGATCACTTGTGCAGATGACAGGGCCAGAGAGCAAGGCTTGAGCATGGCTTGAGAGCAAGGTCCCTGGCATTGGTGGAGGACCTACAGTTAAATGAGGTGTTGATTTGATTAGAGTTGTGGACACTTTCCGATGGCGAAGGTGATTACATGGATATCCGAAACCCCTAAACAAGTTTCTATCAGATAAAGACCCGGGGTAAAGTATAACTCAGGAAACCATGGGACTTATTATAGGGCATGGTAGTCTGAAAGTGCTCATAAAAGAATAGGAATGTACCATGGGGTAAAAGTGTATATTATGCACGGAGAAAAAGGAAACTGCAAGTCACAAAATCTATGATTGTGAGGCTCTTGCCAGCAGGTGGCACAGAGTATTTGGCTTCCAGGACCCTGAGGACCTCCAGCAGAATAACCTAGTTGGTGAACTGATGGAACTTATTGAGATCACCAATCTGCTGAACTAGAATCCAAGTGGCTTAGTTGCACAATAGGTCCTTTTGACTATGTTACCAGAGGCCTTGACTATGTTATTTAATCTTCTGCGACTTAACACTTGCTTATAAAAAAAACTATTTATAATATTTGTAACACTATTTTCAGTCATGTAAATCATGTTTTTCCATTGATTTTTCTAAAAAAAATCTAATATTTCATAAATGGTTGATTTTTTTTACTTTTCACAAAAGTCTCAAAGATATGTCTTTGTCATACTTAGAATTCATTTTGACATACGGGACTTTCACTACAATGGAAATTAATGGCATACGGTTAGTTCCAATTAGTCCGTTATAATTAGGAATGACTGTATATCTTATGTTTAAAAATATTTTAAAATAATATGTGGCAATAAAACGGTTGTACCTGAACAAACATATTCTTGATGATGATTCCATACAGAAGCCACAGTGAAGTAACAACAGTACCAGAAATGATCAGAGGAAAAGGAAGTGAATCTGTGTTACCAGTTTTTATTATTTCACCCTGAAATATTCAAATTTGCAACATATGAATTCAATTATTAAATATAGAGTGAGCAAAAAGTTATAAAATACTTAATTTATTAAACTATGTCTGAGGAGAACTTGTAAATATGTGCAAAAACTATGTAGTTTTAATCTGTTATATCTTTTATTAGTGAAAAAAAAACTTTGTTAAGAAATGATTATCCTTGTTATGGTTAACTAGCAATCAAATAGGCTAATTTTTAATATATCAATACATTATAAAGTGATCCCAGTTATAAAACAGAATAAGTTATATTAAAATGATTATCTGTTCTTTCTACAGTTTATAAAAAGCCAAAATAAATATACTTAGTTTGGTTATGTATCGTCAAGTCCTTTTTTTTAATGTAATATTGTTGCAGTTTTTACACAATGCCTAAATGATGTCCAAGTTTAAGTGAAACTGACAAAACAACTATCATTAAAAATATTTTATTACCAGTGACAATAGTGGAGCACCAATTAGTGATAGCAGTATCACGGTCACAATCATTCCGAATCTGAATTCCACCAGCTCTGGTTTTTCGTACTGTGCATATCCTATAAGAGCTGCAACAAAAGCAACTGCTTTTGCTACTGTTGTAAACAAAATTCCCTGAAAAAAAACAAGAGATTAACAGTAAAACAAAACGATATTAAACACAATATTGGGTATCTGAAAATCAAAAGATATGTGTTTTTAAATATATGTTATTCATACTTGTATTAATTCATATAAATATTACAGACTGCTGATATCTAGAATTCTTTTAAATTGATCAAATACAAATTTAGAGGATAAATATCTTTTAGTCATACAAATAAATTGTTTGCAGTAGTTTAAAAAACATTGGACAACATATAATCCAAATGTTACAAACATACCTCATTTAAGGCTAATATATAATGAATTACATTATACGCCATTTGTAATTAAACCTTTTCCTTTATTTATGAAAAGTTATTTATTGTAAAGTACTGATCATAATTATTTTTCAATACAGGCAACACATGTTTTAAATGTATGTTTAAATGTATGTAGACCTACTACTCTAGTCATAGAATTTTAAGTGTATTAAAAAAAATGTTTAGCAGTTTTTCATATATAAATGAATTTTTGGAATCTCCAGTTAATTTAATCTTTTCATTATATAATCTACAAAGAGAATTTGAGAAAAAAAATTGTATTCCCAAATTTACCACTTAAATTGCAAAATATAATTTCTCACCTTTATCCCTATATTTGGGTTAATATTAGGTACAGCTATTTCAAAATTTAGCTTTATGTACAGTCTGAAAATAGACAATGACAAAAAAAATCACAAATGTTGATGCTACTAGAATTTATTTTCTCATAATTGGTAAGTAACATTAAAAAAACGTATAGTCATTATGCTGATAAAATTAACAATACAGAGAAATATGATAACCTTATCAGTTATCAGCAGGCGTCCATGTGTTAAGCCTGACACTACAACCTAAATTGAGATGTTTTTGGTAGGATTAACCATTTTTCGATGCTATAACTAAGTAGGAAAGCTACTTTCCCTTTTTATTTTGAAAAGAAAACTATACCACATATTTCATAACTAATTTACACTATGGCAACCAGGATTTAAAATTATTTTAATTGTAAAAAGGGACTAACAATTACCCAAAATAAACAAAACTGTTTATTTTATTTTGAGTTATTTTTTTTTCAATAGGTGCTGTAAATCTAAATACACAGTTATTGTTGAACTGAACAAAGTGATCTTTTTTCAACTCGGCTGTTTGCCATTTGGTTTGTGTGTTTGTTTATTATATAGTTTTGACTAAAAGCATTGACCAATTGTTTTGAAATTTGGTACAAAGGTACTCTGTATAAAGCCTGAATGATGTATTTAAGATTTTTTCCGTTTACTTCCTTTTCAAGATGGTAGTCTCTGATTTACTGATGTTGCTTGTACGCAGTTTTGGCCAAACACAATGGCCGACTGTTCTGAAATTTTGTATGAAGGAACCTTGAATAAGACTCAAGCAACACAAGTATAAGATTTTTCCCCATTCATTTCCATTTTAAAATGGTGGTATCTGACGTATAATGATGATTTTATGCAATTTTGAAAAAATGCATTGATCAATTGTTTTAAAATTTGGTATAAAAGGTACCTTGTATAAAGCCGAAATGACATATGTGTATGATTTTTTCTTATTCCCTTCTATTTCAAGATAGCAGCCTCTGATTTAATGATAAGAGTACACAGTTGTGTCAAAATGGACTGACTGATTATTTTGAAATTTGATATAAAATTATCTTGTTTAAAACCTGAATGACATATGTGTAAGATTTTTTCCTATTTAGTTTCAAGATGGCAGATTTTGATTTAATATTTTTGCCTAATATATTTATTACACTTATGGATAGGTATACTTACACTTATGCTTTATATGCGTTGATAAACACATTAAGAAAACAATATCTTAAAATAGACTCACACAAACAGTGAACAGTGAAGCAGTACTACGTTTACACAAAGTACAGACATCACAAAGGATGTGTAAATAGGCTATTTTCCATTTTTAGACCAGTAAGACAACTGAAAATTTTCCAGTAATAAATAAAGGATTTAAATCAAAATATTAAAATGAAGCCTTTTTAAATTACATTCTAGTCTAAATAAAAAAAAAATCTTTTTAAATGGGATATTGTGGAAAAACTGATTTTTAAATCCTTGTATACTAACATATTATAATGAATCAGATAATGAAAAATGTGTCTGTTTATTGGTAGGATACACCTTACCCATAAATAACATATGCATAGTAATAACATCAAGAGAAACAGTTGAATTTAGTATTTCAAAAACAAATGACAAAAATACTATTGAATTATTTATGTACTAAAACAGTATAATGCATACACTTACTTTGTCAGGACAGTAAAAGTAATAACACAGCAAATAGCTCAAGTTCAGTCCAAACGCGAAAATGTTGACAGGTATCATGGCAGGATCGTCCAGTATAATACCGTGTTGTAGCATCAACACAGATCTGTTAAGAATGATATGAAGTATTACTATCTAAAATATACTGAAGAGGTCATCATTATAAAACCCAGGCTCCAAACCATAAAATTTACACTGATACAATGTCTAAAATGTGTTTTGTGAGGTTGTTAAAAATGCTATTTGACACAATGGTGGTCAGGGTTCATGCTAGTATTTTGAAAAGTTAAAATGCTTATTATGCAGGTAATTGTTTTTTAAAAATTTTATATGGTTGTTGTTTTTAAACTTAAACAGGTCTGAATTAATATGAATGAATGAATTTTAAAAATGGAAATGTATGAATTTTTTGCCTGCTTTTTCACACATTGAAACATTTTGTTTGTTCAGTATTGATATTTTCTGGAAAACTGTTTCCATCATGCAGTTTTTATTTCCATCGCTGCAGTTTTTCATTGATTTGAAGGTGACAATGATGTTCAAAACAATATATTTTTTTACACTTGAACTTTGTTTATAAAAAAAAAAAATATTGAGTTTGTCTTTCCCCTTACCCTTTTCTTTTTTTACTAGTTATATAAAAACTACTATTTCTCCTTAAATTTGCAACACAAACTGTTTGAATGAATATAACGTTTACCATTGCTTAATATGTGTACAACTTTGTAATAGAACAATAACTTAAAATTCCATGCAATTTTTGTTTTAACAATACACAACACTAATCTATTCTAAGTATTTTGACTCCCAACTTCATTTCTATAACCGACAAAAATTAAAGAAACAGAGTTCAAGGCAAGAATGAGGTTGCAACTATTGCTAGCTAGTGACACTAACTTCAATTAAATTTCTCCAAAATGGTAATGTAAAGTTATAAAGCAAGCCCTACCACATAGATTAGAAGTGTCGACTCTCTTTTTTTTAAAAAAAGGTTAAAATCATAAAAGGAGTTCAATAGTTTGATAACAGAGCAAAAAACCTTCCTGAAAAAATTAGATCTTATTCAGTTTTAACCTGATTCATCTCAAGAGACTGATAATGATAAGGAAATTTACCTATAAATCAACACATCAGTCTATTTAAAGGTCTTTAATAGTCTTTACCTCAGTCTATTTAAAGGTGATTGTTTTCTAAATTTTTCTGGATACATTTTTTCTAGAACTTACTAAAAGAAAGATCTGAGCTCATGGACACCCACAACATGAGCTCTAGCTTGCTCATTCATGGTCTTTGAAATTGTATGTGAAAAACTAAATGTCACATCCACAGGGATGAACACAACAATGAACTTTTGATCTCAGTCTTATTCTTCCTGGTGGAGATCTTTTAACAAATTCATTATATTAAGTCTAAAAACAGGTTATTTAACTTTTTTCCTTCATATTTTTTATATATGGTAGCAAGTGATAACAGACTTTTTTTAATCCTAAGTTGATACCACTTTAGGACACCAATTTACCAGAAGTGATTATAATGATTATAATCATTTAAAGCCAATAGATATAATACCTTACTAGCAAATCAACAGAAAAACGAATTACTGAATATTAATAAAATCTTTTTTGAAACATTTATTGATTATGCATTACAAATTATATTCCAACCCAAATTATATATTGACCCAAAAACTAAATAAATGAAATCCCATGTGATTTTTGAGAAACTCAAGTGAAAACTTACAAAAGTTATTTAACTTTTTTGTACAGCTACAAAATTGTAATGCTCTGTATGTAGTAACTGTTAGTAAAATGTACACAATTATTAAATGTAATAAAGTTATTTTTGTTTGTTTAGAAAGAATAAGCACATGTAATACAAAAATAAAACCCTTTTTTGTCCAACTTGCTTCACCTTTTCTATTGATAACTGCTTTCAAAGCAACATAAAAAATTTGCTAAAGATAGAATCAGCTCATATACTCACATTACTATACCGCCAATAAAAGGCAAAGGGTCGATTCCCTTGGCACTGCCTCTTTGCACAATGGTCTTGCAGATAAATCTAAAAGTGGACAAGAAATTTTGATTTGTTTCAAGTATCCTTTTACATATCTAACACAAAAAAACATACTTATTTTCTATACCTAAGAAATAAAACAAATTTATAAAATCTTTACAGTGATAATTCCAACAAAAATAATTTGAATCAATTTTTTTAGCTAATCATGTCGGTTCAGACAGCTAATATATGAGTTCAGACAGTGATATAACTTTAGAAAAAAAAATATCAGTATGTGTGACTATTTATTATTTTAGTTGTTATTATATGTATTTTGGGGTAATCAAGAATAGGAAAGCCTGTTTTCTCAAAATCAGCTCTACATATTTTGCTCCAATTATTATCATGTATGAAATATCATAACATAAGTCAGTGTACAAAATTTGGAATGCAATTTATATGTTACCTTAACCCTTGTAGAACATGTGCAAACTAAACTGATATTAAAACCTGTAGTAGACAATTTGAAATGAGGCTTCTTTTCATATTTCTCATAATGTTGACTTTAACTTATGAAGCATTATTTTTGAGGAGACAGTGGCCCTTATGTTTTGTATAAGATCTAAATACAGGTCTATATGTTAGCTTTATTATTGATTTTTATTAGAGAAAGTTTCTATTACATGCTTACAAAATTTAGTGTCATTTTACTATAAAATAAACTAATTACTGACATTCATTAACACACACAATCAACACACATACTAATCAACTTCTGTATAATGATGTAATACCATTTATCAATTAGCCTATTTTAGTCATAATTTCATGGTTGTTGATTTCAAGATCACCTTATCTATATATAAGTGCAATCTTTACTTGAAAGAAGTATCAGGTAGAAATATGTTGACACCATACTGTAAGTCTATGGTTTACAGTAAAAGTATTTAACTTAGTTATGATCAATCAAAGTCTTTTACTAAAAAGTAACACACTTATAAAAAAAAAATACAATGTAATTTCCAACTTATTGTAGGCCTTTCTAATGAAAGCTTTTGAACACATAGTAATAATTCCAAATGATAAAGATTTTCAAAAATGCTGAAACATTTTTTTCAATTTATATGGAAAAAAGAAATGTTTTTTTCTCTTAAAAAAGTTTAAAATCATTCTATCTGTTATGTTTTTTGTTTATCACAGGAAAGAGATTCAATGAATTTTACTCCAATGAAGGGTCTGCTTTGTAACATATAAGTAATACAAAAATATCCTTTATAACCTATTATAATAGATAATATCACTTACGCTAATTTTTATTATAACTAAAACACCAGTGGTTTTTCAATAGAAAATATTCCCCTCTACAATGAATTTGTTCCTTAAAATTCGGCAACGATAACCTTAATAGTTTTTCGCCATAAAAAAATATGTTCCTTAAAATTTTTCCTAAATGCTATTATGAAATTATAAAGCTATTATAAAACTGTATAAGAGCTTGTCCTACAACTTTTCAGAAAAATTACAAAATGAGTTATGTAAGAATAGAAAACTATTTCTTTTACTCCCTCCACTAAATTCCAATTATGTTTTTGTAGTCATTACTGTTGTCTATACCATCAAATTCACCATTAATGAAATATTCTCTGTTATTATTACTGTAGCATTTATTAATTTTGCTGCTATTATTATGTAGCCAACAAATTAAGTAACATTTCATTGCCATATTCATTCTAAAAAAATTTAGTTTATAGGCACTTAAAGAAAATTATCTCTATTATTTTATACTCCATTGTACTCTAATATCTAATATTTAGTAATACTAATTTTATTGTAATGCTAGATAAACTACTTGATGAAATATCTATATTTTAATTGGTAGACTTGATCATTTCTAAAACTGAAAAAAATTATTTAAAAATGTGGGGAACATTATTAGTTTCTTGTCCGTAAGTAGTTTCAACAAGACATACAGTCCTTGTACATAATTTTAATTATGGTACCTGACCGTTATTAATTTTATATCATATTTGCATTCATTGTGTATGTGTAAAAATTGTTTCAAGTAAGTCTGAGCATAATTGATTAAAAAAAAAGTTGTGCGAAGTTTGAATCAAATTGGACAAAAGTTGCATACATACACGGACACACATACATACAGTAAAAATCGAAAAATAACCACATTATTGCTAATTACAGTAAAAATTCTATTACTAAGTATTTCAATAAAAATTTGCACATGTACAAAAGTTTTTTAAATATACTGAAAAAGTGTCAATGTATGGCTATCTCTCTCTCTAAGCAGATTACACGCATTATTAGGTTTTAATGGGTGATTGTTTGGCGACAGCTGACACAATGACCGGGATTTTCTCATAGATCCTACTTGTTATAAAAACAATAGATCTACGCAGGTGGTTAATCTTTTTATAGAAACTTTAGACTGTGTTGATTGTAACAAAAAATTAATATTTATGAACATCGCTGATATAAAATTTCTTTGACCAAGTTTAAAATTTTCTAAAAGATTTCAAAAGCTTTATGCTTGGACTAGAAAAACAAAAAATAAATCAATAGTAAAAAGGTATATTTATAAAAAAATTAACAGAATCAACTGATTTACTTATATATATATATATATATATATATATATTGAATTTCTGACATACAAAAAATAAAAACTATTGTATGTGACATTATTTGTTATGTGACTGTGTGATTGTCGTTTGTTGTTATTATATAGTAGTTGGCTATACTACTGGCTAGACTAAACTCACCCTTATCAACATCTTAGAAGGGGCTGGGGAAGGTTTCAGCCTGCTTAGTATAATAAGATCATGGTATGTAAGAACCATAAGCTTAGACAAGTATATAATATATTTGAGAAAAATGCTAATATGGTTACTCAACTACTGTACATAAATACAAAGTACACCTAGCACAAATTTAGTTAAAGGTTTTAAGAGTCAGTATAATAGTAAAAGAACTTTAATATTATGTATTTTCAGTTACATGGTACTAGTGGATACTAGTATCATCAGTATTTTTTAATATTAAAAATATATTATTTTTTGAATATAATAGTGAAAAAAATTCATATGGCGCTCAAGACATATTGACACAATGTTTTTTTTTTTAAAATGGTAATTGTATGAGATAAGACAGATGATACTAAAGTGTCCTTGTTTGCAAGAAATAATATTTTAATTTCAGATAAAAAAAGTAAGGAATAGACTAACTAAAAGTCAGTTCCTGCCTACTTACTCTAAAGCCTTAGATTAAAATTTATTTTTATAAATTAAAAATTTAAAAGTTTAAATTTAATTAAGTTTAAAAAAATATTTGAGAAAATTCTACAATTTTATATTAAAATTGTTACAGTATCAGTATATCATACTGGTGAAATAGCTGAGTAGACTAGGCCAGTATAGTGTTATACATAAGTTACACATAAATGGGTTCAAACCCTGCATCACATGTTGACTTTTCTGTGCAATTCATTTATTTAAGAGCGGTAAAGTTTGTCTGTCTGTGGTAGATGGAGAGGTGAGGCTCAACATAAATAAGCGGTGGATAGGGCTAGTGAAAGCTGACAGGAACACGTGAATACACTGTGATTTGCATATATAACCAAGAATGTTGTTACTTGTGTCTTACTACATACTGTGTGTGTCTGGCTGAAAAATATTACATTTTCACCCATTTAAAAAAGTCAAGAATTCAAAGGGTTAAGACAACATAGGCAACATAAATATGATCCCTATGATACCTGATTTTTTTTATAAGCAACCTCTGATCAACTGCATCAAAAAAGTGTAATACTATCAATAAAAAATTTCAAAATTTTAAGAAACGATTAAGTTTAATTCTTGGTACAAATCACTACAGTACCCAGCGTAAATGATTGTAGAAAGAAACTTAATTTTTACTTTTATCTGATAAATAGAGATATGTTAATAACAACTTGTTTTTATTCAATCTTTATAAACTAAAACTACTTCTCCAAAATAATTAAAAAATGTTAAAAAAACTTTGAAAATTAAAAAAAAGTTAAAGAAAAATGTAATACCCCTGCACTTTTACATTTATATTGAAAAAAAGAAATAAAAAAGTTTTATTTCCACATGAATATGTGGTCCGGTGGCTATGTTACAATAATGAAAATAAAATAGTTATTCATATTTTAAAAATATATTACAAAAAATTACAGTTTCCATTACACATTTATTACATATAGGGACAAAAACTGCATATGAGCCATTGCAACTCATCTCTAGTTTGTATAATAGCTACACTACAAGTGATCATCCTAAAAAACCATTAGCATATTTCTAAACCTTCCAAATTCCTATTTTGAAGTGTTCAACTTTGATAAACGCAACCTTTATCACATATAAACAATTTCTAAATAGTTTTCCAACTAGTAAAAAACCAAGCTATCTATCATAGATTTAAATTGTTGTGTTTTTACGTGTTGCATTAAAAAAAATCTAACTGTAAACCAACATAAAATTGCAAATGATTGCCTTATAAGAACAAAAATATTTTTCCCCTGTAAGGTTATTTTAACCTTTTACATAACAAGTGTAGATTCCTAATTGGGTTTTTTGTCAAATTTACAAAGGTGTTCTGCCATCAGTATTTTAATAAGTAACACATTACTCTTTTTTTTTGTAATAGAACCTTATTACTCTTTTTTTGATTATTTAAAGTAGTGAATTTTTTTACACAGCTTAAAGTATAGAGACTACAGTATGAAATTAATAAAGATTTTAAGGTTTTTTATTAGAATCTTAAATAGTATAAACTCTCCACAAAAAAACTTATAACCTGTAGTTAAATACATTGGAACATAATTCAGAACACACCTAATATTGAACTGCTTCAATTAATTACTTACAAAAATTAAATATTAACAATTTAATGTCCTAAATTAAAAGCTCGAAGTTTGCCTACTTTTTCCTCTAAAATTTAATGCTCTAAGCTAAGTTTGTAATAATAATATTACTTACGCTGGAGCGAAACATTGAGCCACTGTTGTGATACCAGCAGCAGTTGCAACAATATCCTTATAATCTTCAAGACCCATGGTAAATCTGTGAGAAAAAATTATTACAAATTCACTCCGAAAATTATTACATACGACTTATTTAAAATCTTAAGTAATTAATTGTTGAACTAAAATCCTTCAGCTTTAACATAGGTTTTTAAAAGGTTGGCAATGTTAAAATTTTTAAAAGTAAAATTCCGTAAAAGTATGTAAATATCAAATTTAAACTAACACAATTAAATGACACCACACACAGTATGCAATGCAAACAATTTTTCTTGTTCGAAAGTTAAATGAATTCAGTATAAATAATTACCGTTGCTAGTTCCAAGTTAACCGCCCTGTCACTAATAAACGAATGGCGCAAGAAATGCGAAATTAAGAGGTTAAATTTCGTTTATTTACATGACGATCCCAATGATGACCTTGCGAATGGTTGGTCCTACCGCAAGGCCGTTATAATTGCGCATGCGCATGTAGTCTTTCGGAAAGACAGAGCGGATTATTAAATTAATTTTTATTTAATTATTTATGAAAGGAGTTTAACTATTAATATTAAGTAATAATTATTAATTTTTCAAATTTCGAAATAGTGATACAAACATTTAAACCAAAATTTTACAACTTTATGGTTATATGTGAAATTTGTACCACCCTTAAGTCTTGTTAATCTTTTAATGTAAAACAAACTTGATTATGCTAAATTGTTTGTTTACAGTAGAGCATAGTAAATTGTGTAATATTTTTGAACTAACTTTACTATTAAGTTATTCAGATAGTGCGGTTATTTTTTATAAGTTTCAAGTTGAAATAATTTTTCAAACGGTTACTATATTAAGCCATAAAAAAAGTAAAACCACAGGTTACAAGCTGAGAAATTAACAGCTGTTCTACTTAACAGCTGATTTTAAAAGTTTGAGAAACATCCTTTCTGCAAGAAACAAAATGGCTCAACCAACGTTTTCGGAAGATGAACTTGGTAAAAAGTGGGATAGGTGTATTACTGATGGAATTCTTAAGACAGGTTAGTGTAAAATATTTTCTATTTATGGACGTTATCTTATTATCAAACCGCATTCATTGATTGAACTCAAAACATTGTTCGAACGATAATCCAACCTTCCATTTTCTCATAATTGGAGGTTACTAACAGGTTTTATATGTTTGTTTTCGTTCATGTAATTGTAACGGTAATTGTTATCATACCAGTAGTTAATAATTATCAAATTGGTTCTCAAATTTGTTATGTACAAATACAAGTAAAATTTTTTCACAGAATGTATGTTAGATTTAGGCCGGACCTGAGTCTAAACCTACATTTTAATTTTAGGTATTTACCTGTAAATTTTGAAAGTGAAATTTGTAAAAAAGATAAAAAGTAAAATACGTGTAACCTGTGTTTTACAGACATTTGCAGGCTATATAATATAAATTTGAAATTTGATTGGAGAAACAGGTAGACTGATCTGTAGTAACAGATTACAAGTTAGGTATTGTAAAGGTCGCAAGTTTTTTTTTATCTATAAACCCCGCAGGGGTGCAGATTAGCTGCACCTATTGAGAGGATTTAGATGTCCCTTACGGTACCCTAGTCTAACACACACACTTACAACACTACACTTACGACTTTAATACTTTACACTTACACTTAGGGAGGCGATAATAGCCTCAATGTGCTTTTCGCCTTTATATATATATATATATATATATATATATATATAAAATTATTTGTAAAGATCATGTTATTTTAAAATTGAACTTTGTATACAAACACTTTAATAGGCCTATCTTCATACTATTTAAATTATGTTTTGGCTTAAAATACTTTGTTTTTATTTTTAGTAAATAAGTTAAGATATAAAAATAGGTAAATATGAAGTGTAAGTTGTTTTCAGTTTAAAGGCAATTTTTTTTTACTAAAACACCCCATATTTTAAAAAATATGCCCAAAAGCATTAATCAAAATATAGAAGTGCTTTCACCAAAATATAGAAGTGTAAAAATGAAAGTCACCTACATAACCTCAAAATTGCTACTGTGCAAAAGTAGGTAACATGTTTTTGATCACTAAAACAATAAAAAAAACCATATTCAATTACCTAACTGACATATTGTTGGGCCATGAACCAAACATGGTTATTGGTGATAAAACACTTTCTTTAAAAAAATACTCAACCTGACTGACGGTTGTTTGGTGAAAAAGCTATTTAATGAAACTAGATTTAGGTAACGTGTTTTTGATCACTAAACGATAAAAAAACCCTATATTTTGTAAGAGAAATACCAAGTTATCTAACTGACATGGTGTTGGGTGATGAACTTAACACAAAAAGAGGCAAATTGCATTGTTCACAAGTAATGGATATCATTTTAACAATGTTTTCATTACAACGAACCAAGGAAGATAATAATAAGCCTTAACATTTAGTAATGGTTGTCAGAATGTGTAATGTAAAAGAGCAGTAAGTACATGTTGTTAATAACAACACACATGACCAGATACATTACAACCTTTTTTAACTTGTTCCACAATTTTTTTCTAACTTTTTATCATTTTTTTATAGGCCTAATAATTTTGTAACATGTAGGCTAGCTTAAATAACAAAATTAAAGGTTTTCTATTTAAATTTTTTATATATGTATATACTTGTGTATTAGTTCTGCAGTTGAGGGTTTAAAATTATGTTTTGTTTGAAAAAAGGCATTATTTCATGTTAACCAAGAAACTTTTGTTGTGAATATACCTGTCATGCATTTACTGATGAAATTGCTACTTCCTTAATTTTTGAAAATGCAAAGAATTTTTTTATGTCATTACTCTGAAAAGTGTGTACTTTTAGGGAAAATTAAAATATGTTATCTTTAATTAAAACCAAAGTAAATTTACTACCACAAGTTATGTGGAAAAGGTACAAATAACGTTATGTTTTAATGTAATCATCATTAAGAGATGTGCCATATCTGTGGACTAGTTTTCAAATCTCTTTTCACAGTATGTTGCTACCAGTGAGTTTAGATGCACCGTAACATTGTTTTGTACCTCCTAATTACTCTGGAACCTTTGCCTTCCAGGCCACTTTTTTTGTTCAGCAAAGTTGCTTGGTCTGAAGTCAGGGCTATTTATTGTTGGGTATTTAAAAACTTCCCATTGAGATTCTTGTAGAAGTTGTTATGTTACAGCAGCACTATGGGATGGCGTTCTTGTAATCTAGAAGAATCCATGATACATATGGTTTTGAATGGCTCTCCATAGTCTGATAATAAACAGTTGTATTAATCATAATTCCTGGTTCAGTAAACTCAATAAGCAACACCTTTTTGTCTGAAAACATGGTAGCCTTCATATTGTTGAAGGTGTGTCTGTTTGATGAGTTTGAATGCATCCATTACTGTAATTGTTCTTTTGTTTTGGGTGTAAAATCTAGTCACAATTGATTTCAAGAAATCTTCACCTTCATGATTTAATGGGTGTGGAATATCAGGTTAATTCTTTTTCTGTGACTTCTGGTCATCAGACATCAGACATCTTTTAAAGCCATTTAGCACATAGTATTTTGTTACGATTTCAATAATCAGGACATTTCACACATAACTCACTTATGGTAAACGTCTTGTTTTCTGGAATCACTTGGTCAGTTTATTGAACAATGTCTTTTGTTGCAATGAACTTTTGTCCGTGTTCCCATACATTGTGCCTTTTAAATTTTGAGCACCAATTATGGTCAACACCATCATTCATAAAATGTCCACCATTTAATCTGTTCATTGATGAAAATCTGTTACGTTTACATCTGCTTAAAAAAACAGAATTACACATGCAACTTGCATTTTGGTTAGAGAATCAATTGTAGTGTACAATGGCCATGTTTACATATGTGCAATTTATGTAAACAATTAGCTCTAAATGGTGTAATGATGGTGAAGGTGGCAGTAATTATACTGGTGGAAATGCATGGTCACCTTTTGCACTTCCACATTTTCTACCACTCGATTAGCTGATGTGAATCTCAATTAAAGTGGGTATTGTTTCCTCCAGAGACACTTTGTATATTTGAAACAATATTTCTGATTAAATTTTTCTGATATTTGAAACAATATTTCTGATTGTCTTGAAATAGTGTGATTTTTTTACTTTTATTCCAACACCACCAATAAATAATAATTTATAATTACTTTATTTATAGGCCTAAATGGTTTTGTACTTTTCAGGTGGAGGCTTTATAATAGGAGCTGTTGGTTCTCTTCTTTTCTTTAAAAGTAAGTAAAAACATAAAATTTTGTAACTACTTTTTTTAAATCATAACAAATTCCAATGATTCCATATGCTATTTTGTGCTGTCATGTGTTTTAAAACTATTTCAAAAATAACAATACATAATAGGAAACATTTAATGATTTTTACTTTCTGAAAAGTTTTTATATTGTGTAAGAAAAACAAGAAATTATGGTACTTGACTTCCATTTGTTTTACTAAAATATTGATTTAAAAATATTTTTTTCCTTCATTTTATACTTTAATCTTTCATTTAAGAGGTTAAATTAAAACCAGTGGAAGATTAAATTTCTTATGATGTTATAATTTTAACCAGCAGCTTGTGTGCTTATGCAAAAGGCTACATTTTGTCATCATAGTATTGTGTTAGTAAGGTTTTTCACACAGTACCAATTTCATACAAAACCATGTTAGGTTTTCAGATATATTTTAAAAATTTATGTTGTTTTTATTATGAATTAGCCTACACTCCATTTAATTAATGGTTTTCATGTTAGCTTCTTCTGCATAGTAATAGTTTTGTAGGGTATGCTGGTCGCTTTTATTTCTGATTGTTTTATAACTTCCTATAGTTTACAAACTTTTATATTTTGTGTTATTACTGTTGAGAATATTATAAAATGTTTTTGGCACAAACATTATGAAAATTGACAAAACAAGTGTTTTTATAATAGAGGCCCTGTGCAGCCTTTACCTCTTATCTTATTTTGAATTTTATGTTTGGTTTTTAAAATAGGCAACATCAAGTACATACAAATTGAAATAAAAACTAGTGAATTATTTCAGCTTTGGATTGGTCTTGATAAATGTATTGATTGAATTAGTCCAAACATATTACTTAGCTGAAGACCTCTTAAACCATGCTATAAAAGCCGTACACATGGTGTTAACACACTTTTGGTATATTAACTAAAAAAGGTTTCCATAATTATGATCATTAGGTTATAAATAATTTGTTATAAGGTACTATTTTAATATGTTACAAACAGGAAAAAGTTGGCCTTTGCTCTTAGGATCAGGATTTGGTTTTGGATTAGCTTACGGCAACTGTGAGAGGGATATTAAAGAAACCTTCAAAATTTCTCCATCTACTAGCCAAAAGGTTAGTATTTTGATTTATTAATTTGTGTATTTTATTGAGAAATAACTACTTCAGACCTTTTTGATTTTTTTCTAGGTAAAATAGACACTTTATTTTGACAAGTAATGTAAGACTATATGTTAGCTGCAAAAACATTACACCTAAGTTAATCTATAGTGACATTGTTATTCAACAGACACATTATGTATTTGCAATTGATAAAACAATTCATATCTTAATTACTACAATAAATGAACCAATGAACTTAGTTTTTTTTTTTTACTTTATATGTATAAATTACCATGGAGTTTTTTGGAAGGGATAAGGTGAAACCCGTAGGTAAAAAACCTGATCGCCTTAAGGTAGTTCTGAGCATTAATGTTAACTAACACCACAGAAAGTTAAACATTTAAACTAAACAGTAAATGCTAAAAAATACTGAAAAACGATGTAATATGAAAACCAAACTTAAAAACTATAATTAAATAAATGTAATGGTAGGCTACTAAAACTAGAATCCAGAACAAATAAAATTCAGAAATCAGAATCATATAAAAAATATTAAATGGCTGTATTAAAGAGCTCAAAACAAATAACATCTAGAATAAATTGAATTTGTTAAAATGGTATTTGCGTTGGCGTGAGGTACTGAGAGGGATCAGAAGGATATACTCTCTCCCTTAAAACTTGAAAAAAATTAAATTTGTGGTTAAGGGAAAACAAAACAAAAATATCTGTAAAAATCAAAACAATATTAATGGTGTTTAATAAGAATGTGTTTGTTGTTTGCATTTTATAACAATAGTATAGTGTTGGCATAGCATTTGTGCAAAGAGAGTCGATCTATTCAGTCAAGGTCCTGTACACTGACTGTACACACTTCATGGCCTTTTGTACAGTTAAAGTAATAAACAAACAAAAATTTCAGAATTTTCTCATTAACCCACCCCTTATTGTCCTACACAATAGATCCCCTGTATAGCTGACATTTAACAAACTGTTTTTGTTTTCTGTATTTTTGTGTTTCATTTACTTTTATTGATTAAAGTAACTTATACAGTACTGTACTTTTATTAAACATGATTACTTTTTTTCAGTACTTGTAGACTTACTTTTAAAAAAATATGAATTTTTATTTTTGTTTTGACCATTTATTTAATGGTCAAAACAAAAATAACAGTGCAATTGTTGGCCTTCCCTCACTGAAGTCGATAAGTTACTTATGGAGATGTTGCATCTACGTGGAAAATAGATGCTGCATCTGTTTAGATATGAATTATTAGGGTTCAGACTGTACATTTGGCCTAAATTTAATCACATTTTGTTTTTCTGTTACAGGCTTAACAGATAAAGAAAGACAGGTGTAGTCTTAGAAGTTTAAGGTTTGGTAATGTCAGATTATTGTACATAATTTATTACTTAAAACACATTAAAATTATTTGTTAAGTTTATTATTTATTTATTATAAATTATTTAAAACCTTTAAAAACTTTAACATCAATATTTGTGAACGCCTTTACAGATGAAGTGAAAATTGGTTGATTTTTTTAAAAAAAACAATACATAATGAACAAACTGAAATATTTAAATACGGAAAGAAGAAAGACAATTTTTACTCAACATATAGTACTCTACACAACTTTACAAGACAAAATAATATAATGCATATTAATAAATTGTAAATCAGTAATTATTCTACAACTGTAATAATAATTACTTTAATAATTAATTACTGAATAATAATTAATTACTAAAGTGGTCAAGGTAAATTCCTTGGTGAATCTACACCAACAGTGTTGATGTATGGTGGCCGAAGGTGCAATAGAAGACTACAACAAATAACCAGTCAAAAGTACAGCAAATGGCATACTTAAGCACCGTAGGTGCATAAAAGGGACTCCTATCGTGGCTATGGAGGTACTACTAAGTCTGCCACATCTGAATATTTTTACTCTAGGGGAGGCAAGGTTGGTGGCCTACAGAATACAGTAGGCAGGGAACTGGTGATTTCATCAGGTCAGTAAATGTACCGGTATTGGTGACATCTTTTTGGAGTTATCGGAGTGGTGTTTTTGAAATGTTATCAGACCGGATGAACAAGGTTACAGACAAGGTTATGAAAAAGGTTGAGATCATGTCAACTGTGCTGACAGAGACGAATGGTCTGAAGGTAAACCTAAGTATACGAGGAATACACTGACCTGGTATACAGATGGATCAAAAACACCTAAGGTACTGGGTCAGGTATGTATGGAATCAGACACAATGAGTGCATTAGTATAAGTCTTGGAATGCTGACACAAGTTTTCAGGCTGAAGTCATTGGCCTCACAGATTGCATCAGAAGACTTATAGATAGAGGACATAAAGGAAAGACAATCTATATAACCTCTGACAGTAGAGCTTCACTACTGACTGGCAAACAACTATAATTTGAAGACAGTGTAGGTCTGTCATCTAGCCATGAAAAACCTGGCGAAAACCAACAAAGTTCATTTGTTGTAGGTTTCAGGACATCAGGCTTAAAGGGAATGAAGATTCAGCTTGTTGTGCCAGAATAGTAGCCGACAGCCCTTTCATTGGCCCAAAACTTGCATGTGGAATATCTTATACTGTATCATGCAGGCTTGTCTCTCATTGGATTTCTGGGGAACACCAAAGGTCTTGGGAAAGAATGGATGGTCTTGTACAGTCACAGAGAATGCTTGTGGGTCCAACTAGCTCCCTCACAGGCGAGCTGTTCCCTTATGCTGAACAGGATGGACCTGCGGAGAGTGACGGGGTTTCTAACAGGTCACTGGACATTCTGCAGTCATCCTGCAGAAAATACAAAATACAAATACAAAATGGGCTTTCATATGACAAATCTTTTGTGTTAGAAATGTGGTACAGCTGAGCAAACAGCTCAACACATACTTTTTGATGTCTAACATTGGACAGGAAACAGTTTGAATCCCTTGGCACTCTGGAGTGGAGGACAGATGATAGAATAGTGCAACATCATCAAAAGTATTTCACAGTTCTGTAAAGACCTGAGGTTGGATTGGAAAGATTGAACCTGTGGATCAGGGTGTACAATAAGCTGAGTGGCAAAACCAGGATCAACGGAAGTCTTGGTCCTCTAATATTAAAAAAAAGGTAATTCCTCATCATGCTTACAGGTAGATTAACTACCTGTTTCAAGGCTGCTATGTGTGGTTGCTGTGCAGTAAGAATGGTTGACAAGTTTAGTATTTTAATATATTTGTGGCACAAAAATCTCCCTATTTTCCTAAGAGAGCCTTTGCTGCTACTGTAGTGTTTTTGGCATTAGGCGGGGCATCACATGCCTTGCCTGCAGCATACGCCTTATCTTTTCAGTTTACTTAATAGTTTGGAGCAGTGTGCACTGTGTGTTTACTATTGAGACTTATTTTAAAAATGGTGATTTTACGGGGTGTCTACTAGTCCCTGATGTCCCGCAAAAGACACGGATTTTATCATGTGGTTATGGGTTATATCAAGATGTCATGGATAATACCGGAATTTAGAATTAAAATCCCCTTTTTTCCTAGAAAATAAATAATTTCCTTCCCTTCTTAGTGATTTTGTAAATTGCAATACGAAATGCCGATAAATAAGCCTTGTTATGAGAAAAATAGTAGACTGTGCCTCTATTAGCCAAAAATTCAAGTAGACAAAAAAAACTTAATTTTAAGGTTATAATATACCATCTAGTGTATTTAATCGTGGAAGTAATATTATGTACGATACCGCTAATGTCAAAGAAATTCCAGGTGGCATGTTTTTGTAATATATGTCCCCCAAAAGTCCCTGATTTTTGCTTAAAGGAGCTGGTAAATACCCTGTTTTATAGTCAAAACACAGTGATTGTTTTTTTTGTTTGCACTTTGGACTTCGACAAAACGCTGCTGTTCTATGTAGGAAGATTATAACAAAATGAGTAATTAACGTGAGAGCAACTGCATCAAAGTTGAAAAGAAAAACCAACAGATAATCCCTAGTTCTATCCGTACACCACAGAACATTCAAATAGTGCAATATGATGTTATGACGTCTCAGCATTCTGCTGCAAACAAGCTACAGCAATTGAGATACTGATCAAACTGTCCATTGAATTTTACGCGAAGGCCTCAAATTCCATCTGTAACAAATTTTCATTTTACAACTTGGTCTTATTTATATGACTTACACAGTTCATACTCTTACCTATATCACATCACTCATTAAATTCTTAATTGTGGTATCATTAAGGGATAACCAATTTCTCTTCTTTTTTTTTGTAAATAAACTGAAAGATTTAATATCTTTCAAATGAACTTACATTATATTTAAATAGTCAAAGCTAAGAAATAAGTGCCTTTTAAATAAAAAGTATTTGGCCTTGGTAAAATATCTGCTTGGTTCATAAGTTTATTTCTATATTCATTGGCATTTGTGATTATGTTTCCACTTCTATAAGAAAATTTCTGAACATTTTATGGACAAATGCCTCAGCAGAAGTTTAGTATTTGCAGACTTATAAATAAAGTTTACAATAATGCTTTCTTCATGGTAATACATGGAATTTTTTTGCACTATTATTGTCTTTAATTTTGAAATATACACTTTCTCATAGTAATGTATGAGAAATATTCTATTTTACTTTGCACTGAAGCAAAATATAATTGTCTCTGTTTCAACAGTGAGAAAGTATATATACTGCTTCAAAAATAGTATAAATAAATTTATAAAATTATATTTAATTTTAGTTTGAATACTGTTTCCAGTTTAATTTATCTAATGTAAACTCAAGTATTTAATATGTTTGAGTACTACAACTAACTCCTGATTTTAAAAATGGCTTTACTCCTTTGTGAAAGACTCAAGCAGCAAGTTTTTTTGACACAAAAATCTGACTTCATTGAGATTGAGACAATTTCAGCTGTTTTCTTGAGCACAAAATATCAATGGCAAAAGAAGACAATTTGTCTTTAAAACTACCCTTACAATTATCACTGACAAATTTAATAAATAATATATGGCTGTTTGTCCTTAGAAGACAGTTTAAGGATTAATTTTTACTGCTATCTACACCATTTACCTTAACTATTTGGTGTTTGGTGTTTTTTAAACACAATTCCATGTATACCTAATCAGTATTATACAGTTCATTAAGTAAAATTTGATGGTTTTATTGTTAATCTGATATATTTTGTATGAATAGTCCACTTGTACACTTTCCTAAATTTAACCCGTTATTTAGATTTGTTACATAATGCAAAATTGCTTTCTCAGTATTTTTTTAGAAATAAAAATGTTTTGTACTGATAAAATTTGTTTCACTTAACCTGGGAGAGGTTGTGCGGGGAAAAATTACATGACAGGTTGCACTGACCAGGTTTTTGAATTACATGACCAGGTTTTTGAAAACTCCATAAATAGACAAAAAATGATTTTTATTTAGGCTTTAACATGTTTGGTATTTTCAAATACGTAAAATAAATATAGATTATAATATTTTTATAAAAAATATAATAATTTTTATTAATTAAAACACATACAGTACGAATATAAATGTTTTCAAGATGTAGTACATGTTGCATCACGCTCGTGGGTAAAGTTTGGGCGATTTTTTTCTATACGCTGACTTGTATATTTTAATACGTCGTCTAAAATTTCATTTGTAAAAAAATAATTTCCAAGAAATAACTGGTGACTCTAATTTCAAAATCTATCTGGATCCTGGAAGACGTCTAACTAAAGGATTTTCCACTCTTTCTTCGTCTCTTCTCTCCTCCTTTTCTACACTGAGTAAAAGTCTCAGTATTTTTTCTTTCTCAGTTTCATTCATTTCAAGCAAAAGACATACACAATTTATCAAAATATAGAGCACTAAAGAAATAAAATTACTAAAAATAACTCACAGCAGTGTCAAATAAGAAGTATACACAATGAATCGTGTGGGTGGATTAGACCAGTTACGAAAAGTAATGAACAACTAAGAAGTGATAAAAAATTCAACAACATCATGTTTACATAGTGGACGCTTCCCTACGAAGGTATTGGAGGGGTAGAAGCTTTCACTAATTACATTCAGGAGATATAATAGAAAACAATTCAGACCTGCTCAAAAAGACCAGGCGTGGCCCCTCCCGGGTTAAAAAGGCAATTTTTTTCATAATATAAGGGAACAACAAACCATTTTTATGGATAGTAGGTATGAGTTTATTTTAAAATATATTTTCAAGAGAACAAATAAAAAGATGTGTCCTTTATATGACCAAAAACGCTGTGGATAGAGGTACCAAACAGTTTGATGCTGATGTGAAAAGATGTTTTCTGACTTGCTTTGATGAAAGAATAATTTCAGCATGACAGAGTGACCTCTCTGACATCAAATCAGTCAATGGCTGTCATATTTAGTTTTAGTGGATGCCAAAGGTGTGAACTGACATACATTCAGAGTATTTGAACATTAAGCAACAAATGCAGTTACATCTTCTTTAGAAAATAAAAGAAAACTTCAAATACTAACTATAAATGTGTTATTTGTCTTTACCAGTGTTCATCTACAGATTAAACATTTATATTTGGTTAATATTTTAGTTTGATAATCATCCTGTACAAATTATCAAAACCACTTTGTAATGTTAAATCATACAGATATTTTTTCGTATTATAAAGTTCAATATTACCAAACACATTAACAAAATATCCCATGATGAAATAATATTTTTCAAAGAAAGAAATTTAAATTTAAACAATACAATAGCTATTATTCACCTGGCCAAGACAATACGATGTCTCATAAACTCAGATAGTTAAGCTGTAGCATTGTTTAACTCCTTATCACTAAATATTAAAGTTTTATCAGAAAGTTTAATGCTTAACACTACTGTCATTAATGATTTAGAATACGTGTGACTAGTGATACAATCTTTTGAGATTTGTCAGTTTCTAGTTGGCTGGAATGATTTGCGTCACCTATTGTTTATACTTTTTTCTAATTTTGTAAAAATTTATCAGAGTTTTCATTGACGTAATCATTCAGAATTATTCTAATTACTGTTTATGGAGTTTTGTCCTACTGGAATTAGTTTTTATCCTAAAAAATTGGTCTTAAAAATTGACTCTAAATTGTTTACAGGAAATAATGCTATTTTCAATACCATTTTCATACAACCCTTCTCAGATTTTAAAATTTTAACTTATTATGATGAATAATTGATAAGATACAAACATGAAATCATATTATTAAAAGAGGAGAAAGTCTTGAATTTTTTAAATACTTCAAATAGTTACTATTTCGAAATGGATGTTCACATTTTTCTAGGTAACACATTCATCTAAGTCGTCACAAAAATCAAATATTGTATCAAGATCAGAGAAAAAGAGAAAAATTGCAAATGCTGGAGAGTGCTAAAACTCACTCACACACACACACACACACACACACTTACACAAATATTCAGTGTGCTATGTCTCTGATCTTGGGCACCTCAATTTCAAGACTGCAGTTACTACCATAAGCTTCACCCTTTTCACTAATGCCTAATTAACTTTCATCCTCATTAGTGCAATGGGCATAAATATTAAGTAAAATTTATATATTGTATTATATGAAAATATTTTTAATTAATCTCTATCAAAGAAAGATTTGTGTATGTCCTTCAAATGTTTAAATTTAAGAGAAGATATCAGTCTAATCCATTTAATGAATGATGGCTTCAATATCCACAGATTTTTTTCTTTTATCAGTCTTGTCATCGATGATGATACATCCTTTTTGAAATTGCCTGCACTGTGCTGTATACTAAGGCATAATACACAAGCCTATTTCTTCTGCCACATTATGCCAGTTAGGTTACAAATATATTAAGTATCAACATGCATTTCTTATTTCACATGAGAGTTAACTGTAGTATTTAACATGGTTACACATGCAGGAAAGAAGACTCCAGACAGTGCTGAAGAGTTAGATAACAGTTCTACTAACCTGAGAATAAAATGTCAGTTCTGTATTGCAAATAAGAATAATGTTGGAAACTAAGCAGAAATTAATAAACAAAGTTTACATTCCATATTTGTTATAACTGAAAAATTATAAATCTCTCTGGAATTAAATAAAATAAATTCAATGATATTTTTGTTAATGACAGTTAGTACATTGGCAATGTGGAATTCCAGCAATACCAAAGCTAAATAAATACAATACACATTTAAAATTATGTCATTTATAAACTTTATATCTTATAAGAGGTGCTACGAAAAAGTTCAGAGAATTTCTGCATAAAAATAAAATTACATACCATAACTCCTAGTTTTCACTGTCTTTTTTAAAATGGTCTCCTTGTTCATGGATACAGATCTCCCAAAGTTTTTTTAATTGTGTCAAAATGACAGTCTTTTAATTTCGACTTTATTTTGGAGAAGAGAAAAGTCACATGGGGCAAGATCAGGTGAATAGGGTGGGTGGGGAATCACTACCATGTTTTTAGAAGCTAACATTTCTGAATGATTAACGATCTCAGCAGTCTCGGTACAAATTTTGCAGCAGTGCATTATGCCCAAATTGTCTGACATATCCATACAACATTCCTATGATTGCAAAAATATCATGGATTATTCGTCTATAATCTGTAACAATTTCCTCTCACACTTCATGATGTTTTCCAGCGTTGTACCTGTCGATGGTCGTCTGAATGCTCATCATTGTCAGCAGATGTTCATCCATCTTTAAAGTATTTGTACCAAAAGAAAGTCTTACTTTCACTCTTGCATTGTCAACGATTACTTCCACAAGCACACAATGTGTTTTGGCAACAGTTTTTTAAAGCTTGAAGTAAAAGCTTGTGTAAATGGCAGGTTCTTTGCTCCTTAAAATCTGCCATTTACACAAGTTCAGAAATTGACGCTGCACTGAAACACAATGTTATACAAATGCATGAAACTCAAGAATGTAGCCTCACACTGTTATAGATGTTGGCACACTAATTCACAAGAGTTAGCCCACTCTACCAGTAGCAGGTCATATCACAAATGATTCACACAATTCAAATTCCCCGAACTTTTGGTTAGCACATCATATATTTAGATATAATACAGGGCAATATGAGAAATTTAAAAATATGACTTTTTTATATGACGTTGTTTAGATACATTGTTGCAACCTGAAGAAAGCACCGTGCTCAATATACAGTGCATGAATCTATATTTGGTAAGAGTCAGCAGAACTTGCCGGAGTTTATTTGGCTCATTGTCTGTTGAGAATAGGCTGGTGGATTCAGCATTGGTACTGCGAATTTCTCAGTTCATTTAAGTGTAAAATACTTACACTTAAAGTGTAAGTATTTTGACGAATCAGGCTATTTACAATTATCAGTGCTAAATAATTTGCACTGAAGAAAAACTTGCAAATGTTTATCAAGACTATTGAACTTTTTAAAATATTGGTAAAAATTTTAATAATGACCTGACCAGAACAAGGTTTTTTCAATGCTAAAAAGAGTAAAGAATGAAATGTAGGAGGAGAGGTGGAAGGATGATATTGTTAATCACGATAATGACATCACTGAAAAAAACCCATGAATTCACAAATAACCAAATTTGTTAAATAAAAATTAAAACAATGGACTTTGTGTTTAAATAACATGTTTTATAACATTCTGTTAAATTTTTTATTTCCTTGAATGTTTACTCATACTGTAGTCAGTCATACCTTCTACAAGCTTAGAATAAACACAAATTTAGTCATGTGAAAACTAAACTAGAACCATTTTTATAAAATTCAAAAACAACAATTTCTGAAAATAGAGGTTTTAAAAAGAATGTAACAAACAATACATATTTCATAATTAATTAAAAAACGGGCAATTCATATTTCATAATTAACTGAAAAAAATATTGTGCAATGTATTTATTTCTAAAAATATATATAGTTATTATCTTAGAACAATGCTATTAGACATTTGTTATTATCTCAGCTAGGCTCAGTGGAATTATGATGGGTTATTGACTCCTACAGTTTGTATTTAGTAACATTATTTCGAAATTGCCTGCACTACTCTGTAATAATAATACAGGAAGTCTTAATTGCCTGCTATATACTACACTGAGGCATAACACATGTCTCATTGCCTAGATCCAGAAAGGAGTGAAAGGCAATTAGTATTTCTCTGCTAATCAAATGTAACCCTTAGGTACTTAGATAAAATGTAGGGGTTGGATACTTGTGAAAAAATCTTAATAATCTAGAAATCTTTGGTTACAAAAAATCAAAATTTCTAAAAATCCGCCTTTTAGATATTGCAGTTTTGGTCATATATCTATAAAAGTTATTGTATAACTCCATTTAAACTGAATAAAACTACAGTTTTGAAATAAATAAATAATGAAAAATGGAAATAAACCATGACAGCAGTTTTGGTTTGTTTTAGTCACCAAAAAAGGTGATATGTAAAGTTTTCTATTTGTTTTGTTAATATTTGAGGGTAACAATGTTAAAAAAGAACCCTTTTAAAAATTTAATTAATTTTATTTTAGAAAGTTTGTATCACTATTTATTAATTTAAAATTAATGCCTTCTTAAGTGAATAATTAAATAGCTGATAAAACAATAATAAAAATAAACTTCAAACCAGCTGATCAAAATCTTTAACAGTAAAATATTGTTTTTTTTTTTTAAATCAACAGTAAAGAAGTAAGAATGGCTGAAAAATCAGACATTCAACTATTACTCGAAGCTGAAGACAAAGCAGTAAAGAGAATAGAAGCAGCAAAAAAAAGAAGAATAGCACGATTGAAACAAGCCAAAGATGAAGCAAATTTAGAAATGGAAAAAATTAAGCTAGAAAGGGAAGAACAGTTTAAGGAGTTTGCTCTCGTTAAGGAAATTCAAACCAATAACATAAAGACACTTATTGAACAACAAACTGAAAGGAAGATAGATGAAATGAACAAGGCAGTTTCTAGGAATCAAGAAGCAGTTATTAAAAAAATATTGGAAAGAGTTTATGACATCCAGCCCGAACTGCATTATAACTATAGGGTTGATTAAATTTAGTATTATTTTTTAATTTTGTTAACCCATCAGTAATGGATTTTTAAATTAATTTTTACTAAACAAGTTATAATTGATGCTGTATTACAAAAAAATATTTTGGCATTAAGGTAAAAATAAATATATCATTTATAACTGTTTAAAACTTTTATTTAGGCATAATTTTTGTTAGCCATAGAATATTAAAGGTATAAATTATGGTATTCAATTAAATTTATTGTTACAAACATTTAATAATTTTCTAGGTGAAAATTTAATTCAATTTTTTTATCTTTTAAACTAATAACACCTACAGCCTTTTATTAGGGCTCAAAAATAGATTTCTGAATTACGACTACTCTAAAAACATTCTACAAACCATATCTGTTCTACTGAAGAAGATATATTCTGAAATTATGATTTATAATTAAAAAGATATATAAAGAGCTTACTGTTTTGACAGACTGAGAGAAAGGATGTAATATGTTTGGTGTAGGCATGGTATCTTTTGCCAATAAGATTAATATACAAATTTCAGTATGTTTATTTTCTCAATTATTTTCTTATTTTTAAATAAAATAAAATATATAATAGTTTACACTAAGCAGACAATAATATTTTTTTCACACACACACACACACACATACAATATATATATATATATCTTGAATATATATATATATATATATATATATATATATATATATATTTTCAAGATAAATATTTAAAAACACTAATACATAATCTTTGTATCACGTAACAAAAAACATATATACTATGTAAGTATAATTGATTACTCAATATGGAAAATTTTCTACACATAGTAATATTAAAATATGATTTTTTATTAACTTTTGTTTTTTAAAAAGAAACTAATTTAACAAACATGAAGACCACTTACAAATTTACCATTTAAATCGAAGAAATGAACAGACACAATAACTCCAATGGTACTCAGGGCACTGTGAACATACTGTATTCAGTAAGTCGTAAAGTAAATATTTTGAAAAGTGAAACAATAAAAATAAAATAATATTACATATATTGGTAATAACTATGACTAAAAAAATGTTACATCAAAACAAAAATATAAGTATTAAACTGTGTTTACCTTAACTGAAGTTCATTACTTTAAAGGAATTAAATATGTATTTAAAACTATTTAGTTTACCTTAAACTATTTTATTTTTCAATAATTTACTTCATTGTATTTATACAGGACTCCTGCCTAATACACTGAGAAATTTTGAATAATGGTTTTTTCATCTGATCAATGAGAAGATGAATTCAGAAATCTACCGTTTAACCCTTACTAGCTAGAGGTTTACAGCTATAGCTGTATGCAGTTTTCCTATACTGAGCAGTTAACTCTAATGCAAGTATGACATATAAAGTCACTTCAAACAAAGCATTATGTAAAAATAAACAACTAGCCTTACTTAATTCAACTGGTTAAGACAACATGTATCACAGTATTAGTCCAGTTGTGGCCCTGGGTCATTTAATTTTTGTGGAACCATAATATTTTAAAGACGGACTTTACCAGGGAGCCTATAGGGTGTGGGTAGCACCCAAAGAAAAGTCGGGTTCGGAGGCTCTTTCTTGAAAAATTAAATCTTTAAAACAACTTTTTTAAGCAATCCTGGAACTTAAATTTTGACTATGATTATATTGATTCATCTCAGAAAATGTTGATATTCCCAGCTGATAAATTATAAATAACTGTAGTTATTTTTTTAATAAATTAATACAGATACAATTAGGATGGATTGTTTGATTATATGGAAATAATGAAATCTAAATCGTTTTCTAATTTGAAATTATTAAAAGCCAACAGATATAAAAATATATTAGCCATTTTCCTCTTTGTTGCTATATGATGCATACAGAAAATTTAGTGAAAATGTAGAAATCGTTCTTGAAATTTTAATTGATCTTCCATTTTCAGATACCCGTGGCCTAGAATGTGGTTTTTCGTGTTTGTTCGCCTGTTTTTTTTTTTATGCGTTGCCATAAACTAACTGACCTATTTTGATACATTTAACATGTGTAAGAAATCTGTTTGGGGGTTAGATGATGTTCTTATACCTTATGTCAGTTGGACTAATGAGAAAAGGAGATTGGTGATAATGGAAAGAATAAAGCTTGTGGCAGTCACTGGTTCTCGAACCTATGACCTTGAGGGGCGCAGTTTAGAGAGACAGTGTATCTTAGCCACATCGACCTCCGTGCAATAACCGGCCCTCATTATAAAAGTACTAAAATGTAAATTTATATATTAACCACAGCTTCAATAACAAGCAAAGAAAATTTATTTGTTAATTACTGGCACTTAAGCCCGCACACACACACACACACACACACACACACACACTCATGTGTACATACATGTAAAAACAAATCACATAATTTTTAGTACCTATATAAATTTAGCTATCTAAAGATGTCTAACTCAAATCTGAGATCTTCTAACTTTTAGATTATTTACAATTCAAGCTTTTGTTATTAGATATTTTAAAATACTCATTGATATAGGCCAATATCATGTAGTTGAGAATTATACATACATTAAAGTTATTCTTGAAAACCTTTATTGCCTTTATTGAAAAGCCTTTAGACCTTTATTGCTTTCATCAGTACTTTTATTAAAAAAAAAATCTTTCAGTATTTTATAAATGTACACATTTCTAAAGTAATGTTACTGAAAAATAATTCTTATGCAATATCTATCACAAAGAGTAAATAATGGCGGCATGCAGCTGTATTGCTAACGCGATAGAAGCGAATTTTCAAATTTTTTAAATCTTACTTCTTTTGAAATTTCGATATCACCATCATAATCAAGATTAAAATCTGCATATGTACAGATAAGGAAGTACAGACAAGCCCTATATTGTAAATACGAGATATACCATTCTCGTACGTAGATATACCATTCTCAACTTGAATAGGACTTTGTAAACAGTTTTTAAAATTTCTTCTTCGCAAACTGTTTTTAACATGTAAAATATTGTGGTAAAATTTAATAATTTGAACTTAGGATATTAATATGAACTTTTCAATCGAATCTCTAGTCTACTTGTAACCCTAAATATGTAATACTAACAACTTGGTCTATTTAACGGTTACAAAGAACAACAACAAATACAACCACATCATAACATTGCAAAAGTTATGATATTTTAAAATGCGATTATACGTGGTTTTCAGGCTCATGAAAATGCAACTTATAAATGACTTCCAACGCAACATATGAATATCATGCTGCTTTTTATTTTTGAAGGCTTATAGAACAGCGTTGTGGCATCGGCAACAGTCACCAAATTCCCGTCAATGTTATTTTCACATAAATTACTTACATAAATTGAAAACAATTGAACCTTTTTTATTCATACGGTACTCTTCGAATTTTCAATTAGATATTTGTTGTTATTAGATAATTTCGGTTAGAAATGAAAGGTTGTTTTTGAAAAATAAATGTTATGTATTTTCTACTAGTAGTTAAAAAAGCAGACACATTCTTAAGTAATATACAAAGCGCTTCACGACAGCGCTTTGACGCACTCGTAAGATTTTCCGCCAATTTAACAGGTAAAGGTTATGTTTACAAAATATGTTACTAGACCAACCTTATTGGAAATTTTAAGCTCTTTCTCTGTTAAACATTCAAAATTATGGTGTGTCTTGTCTTGGTTTAGTCAACATTCGCAGGAAATAGTCAGCAACTACACTGGCATCGTTAAATAAGAGTCAGTCTTCTTGAAACGGAAGTGAATGAAAAAAAATCTAACACATATGTCATTCGGGCTTTATACCTTCGTACCAAATTTCAAGACAATCGGTTAATGCATTTGTGCAAAACTGCGAACATTCTTTATCGTTAAATCGGTGGCCGTCATCTCAAAACAGAAGTGAATCACTTACACAAACGTCGTTCGGATTTTATATAAGGTATCCTTAATAAAATTTAATCCTGAGCTAAATTAAAAAAAAAAAAAAAAAAAAAAATGGGTCAATACGCTTGACTTAAACTGCTTAACAAACAATCAAAAAACAAACCAACTGTCGAAAGGTCCAGGTAAAATAGAGACCTCGCTTCGCTTGGTCAATTATAAAAAGTAAACTTGTTACGGAGTGATTAATTTTACATGGTAGATACATGGTCACATTAGATGTATGCTATCCAAGTTAGCAGGTGGTAAATAAGAAAAGTGTTCTACTTTCTTGCGAAAAGTCTGTCTCTGATTGATTTATTTAATTTAATACTACTACTAATAATAAAAGTTATAATCAAGAATCGATTTACTTATATCCAAAAGCAAACTTTTGGTGAAATTAATTTTTGACTTCCGTGTTTTTTATTTTTGTAATTCCGTTCTGAAAGAAAGTTAATACTCGCTTAATATCGCTTAATACTCGTATTACCTATCGAAATACGAAGACAGGTTTATATAACACTTACCTCAGATACGAGCCAAAATGTTTCCTTTGTTCAAGTTGACATGATTAATAGCTCGTGTAAGTTCTAAAACCTCTTCATCGTTGTAATCACAGGAAAGTCTTTCAACGTCCAGACCACCATCATGGTCGGCCGGTAAAGGCGATTGAGGCTCAAGTTCGTAAAAAAGGTTCTGATGGATGTGAAGACTCTTTCTCGAAGGCGCAACAATTTTGCCAAAACTGTTTTCCAGAATGCTGTTTAGAGCTTTTATGTGCCTATCGTACAAAAAATCGTACGCTTCTTCTATATAACTGGATGACGTTTGATGAATCGTTGCAGATTCCAAACGAATTTCATTGACGTCTAATATTTTCGAAATCCTGTACCGCGCTTCCTCAGTGTCCGTAAATAACGGTGTTTCCGGAAAATTGTGAAAATTCGATTCATTGTTCGGATATAGCATGTTTTTCAATAACAACGGAATTCGTATCGCTCTGAAAGATTTCGTTTTTCTAGGCGGTCTTTTAGTTTGCCGTTTCTTGTGGTCTTCTTTTGCGAGATCCTTCCGCCGGCTGATGGAAGCGCTGCGTACTCCTCCTGAATTGGAACTAACACTACTTGTCAACTGTTCCTTTTTCTGTAAGTCAACGTCCACGAAAATATTTAGTAAATTATCGGGCGCTAAATGCACGAAACTGTTACTTTTCAGGTTTTTTTTCACTTGAATTCTCGGTTGGACGTTTAACGAGTTCCCTTCTAAAAGGAACTGCGACACATCTTCTCGCACGTTTTGCACGTAGTGTATAGATTCCTGCGCGCATGTCGCGCTCTCGAGTAAACTTTTATTCTTCCTGAAGCGTTTACTTTTACTATTCTTTAAAAGTTGCCGCGAAGTGATTCTCAATTCCGACGCCACGGTTGAACAACACCGAAGTGCCGGTTCACGTTGAGTGGGGGGGTAGTCGACGGGGGGCGGGTCAGAGTTTCGTTCTCTCGCTGGTACCGATTTGTGTCGACCGTGTAATTTTTACATTTACATTGAAATGTCATTTATTGATTTGCGTTTTATTTTGCAGTAGCCTAGGTATAGAAGGGTTAGGTTTGTCGACCGTATTATTCGGAATGAATTGTCGCCAGGTCTATTGTTGGCATTTATTCGATCAGATAACGATATCTTTCAAACGAGGTCGTCGTGGTCGATAGCTTTTCATTATTACACGATTGATTTTATGTTAAAGCGTGTCATTTTTAATTCAAGAATTAGTATCAGTCAGGTTTAGCTTTCAGAACCAACTAGTAATAAATTCTTACTGTTGTAAATTTTAAGTTAAATAATAATAAAATTTCAGTTAAATAATAAAGTTTAAGTAAAATTCACTTAGTTTTTCCTCGACTTAGTTTAGAAAAACTGTAAGTAAAACATTACAAACACGTTTTCATATATAATAAAATTACTTAAAAATACTAAAATTATTCCCCTTTTCACATTATTTTTACAACAAACCTGGGGCTAATACTACCCTCATATCGACCTAATATCTCAAAATAAGTTCATCAGATTTTGCCAAAATTTTAGTCATATTATGAAAAATCAAATCTCAGGTTAGTATAACAAATTTAAAACAACAAGAACCCTCATGGGGTGCAGACTAGCTGCACCTATTGAGAGGATTTATATGTCCCTCGCGGTACCCGAGTCTAACACACACACACTTACACTTACAACACTACGACTTTAGCACTTTACACTCACACTTACATTTAGGGAGGCAATAATAGCCTTAATGTGCTTTTCGCCTAAAAATAACAAAAAAGACAACAAAATAAAAAAAAATAACAAGGAAATTTATGGTTTTTAAATAAATCGAGGAAATATGAAAACCAACCAGCTCTGGTTCCCCGATGTTCCCAGATTTATTTTTTGATTTTGATGTTTCCCCGATTATTGGTTGATTGACTTGTTTTGATGTTTCTTCGATTATGTTCCACCCATGGAAAATAATATAATAATATGTATAATATAAAAACCATGGTCAAGGTTTGTTTTTACTTTTGGTTCTATTTAACCCCAAGCCATAAATTTCCTTTATTTAATAGTCGCGTCGATCTCGACTTCTTTTATATATGACCTAAATGTAAGAAAATCCAATTAACTGATTTTGAAAATCTAGCAAATTTAACTTTTTTTATAAAGTATTAATGTTTTAGTAGAATGCTGAAAAACACTTTTACGACTTATAATTTATTCTTCAATATTTCTCTCCAATTGAGATATTTTCTACCCATAGTACTCCTCCCTTGGTACTTTACCTAACAAAAATATTTTGGACTTCCCAAAGCCAAATTGTTTTATAATCCTACGTTATAAATTGCTTAATGTAAAGCAAGTTCATTTTCATAATTCTACAAATATTTTTACAAAACAATATAGATTTAGAGATAGCAATAGTTTCTTTCTTTCATTAACATATATGATAATGTTTATTAAGGTAATTTCATGGCATATGCTCAAATTAAGCAGATCTTTGTAAAAGGTAAAATCTCTCCAAAAGTTTAAATTATTTTGTAAAAATAAAGTAACTGCTCGATATTACTTATATCAGGTATTTAAATTTTATTAAAAGTTTTAACAGAATATTTTTTATTTTGTTTCGCATTTATGAAGTTTAATATTCATAGTTTAAGGTCATAATTTTTGGGAGTCTGAAAAAGGCTCTAAGATATTTAAGTGAAGGAGAGGACCTAATAGTCGAAACCTCACTCAAAATTAAATTGTTGTATTTTACATGATAAGAGGATTAAATAATAGAATACATAATTTTAAATTTTGCAAAAATCTCTTCAACTATTTATAAGTTTTAAAAATCAAACCAATAATTAGAACTTCTGCTTTGTAATAAATTTACCAGTAGTAATATTCCTTGTAAGGAAAAATATTGTTATCATTGTGTTCCAATTGATGACCTTCACCTTTCAAGCAATTTCTATTTTACTGCTATTGTTGGCTCATTCTGGAGTATTTCCAGGTCAAGTTTTTCATCAGTTAGATTGACATTTCTCAATAAAGAATCGAATTGCTTTGTAGTCATAATATGATTGATTAACATTTTAGTTCAAATGTCATGAAGTTAAAATTTCATCCTGTTAATGTTATATTAGAATTTTCGTCCTACCATTCTATCCATTGTCATAATATTTTACTTCATAAACATTGCTTAAATATATCAAATAGTTTTATAATTGTTTTTGAATCAAATATTCAAATAGTTTCTGAAAATCAATATTTATTGAAATGTACTTTTTGAATCAAATCAGTTTTTTTGACTTAACAGGTTTCTTGGTTTTGACACAAGTTTGAATAATTTTTAATTTAATCATAATCAATTTCCATTAATAATGAACTAAGTTGCACACACCCCTTCACAATATTCCTTGTTGTATTGTTGGTCTATTCATGTGCAGCTTATGCATGTGTTTACGATGTTACATTAATGCAATTAATGGTCGGGTTTAATGGATCTCAATATCTTTGACATGAGCTGTCATTCACTATATATCTACACTATTAAATTAGATTTGCTAATATTGTAAGGTAAAATCATTGTTTAAAACATAATAAAAAGATTTATGGTTTAATAAGTTTTCCCAGATTGTGTATTTCTTGCACATGATCATTCATGATGATTCAAAAAATTTAAAACATGAGCCCTTCTTACTTTTTCAAAGGATTAAAAAAATTGTTTTACAATTAAAACTTTGGCTCATGAAATCTTCAATTCCAAGGGTCTCGTCTTAGGCAAGGCCAACCGGAGATGGATAAACTCCAACAATGCCTGGATGAACTAAAAAGAGGGGTGCTCTAGCCAAGGTGTTGTGCAGTCCGTGCTGAAGACTGAATAGCACTGGAGAAATATCCAGGTCTCTAACGGGGCTTACTTGGGGCATTGAGGAACCCAGTAGTATTTACTCCTTAATATTTTAACCTGGTCAATGAAGGAATGGACTGATAGATACCCAGTACTCGTGGAAACTATATGGCCAAGATAAAAACAAAAAAATTGAAAATTTAAGGGAAGTGTGAGAAACCATGCCACTGGAGTGTGGACATTTGGCCAAAAACATTCCTCTTGGAAAATTGAGCTTGGATGATCTGTCATCTTTGGAGGAGACAAGCCTGCTAAATCCAAAAGATGATAACATCCAACATGACATTAGTTGAAGGAGAATTGTACCAAAGGAACCACTTTGCCATGGTCAACTAAGGATGAAAAATATAGAATAAGCCTATTCTAGAGGCATTCTAGAGCATTCTAGAGAATTCTAGAACAATCTAGAGGCAAGAATGTTCTATAAACGAAGTCTATAAACAAAGAAGTATATAAACGAAGATGTCTGGCTTGGGAGGATAACTGCTGTGCTACAGTTGGACATCTAAAAGAAGCTGGACCCTCTTAGTTCCAGGATGATTTGGTGCTGAACTGGTGGGGTGAGCCCTCTCAGGACAGATAGACTACTTATAGCAGTCGAACAGAAACTGACGTAAAGAGGATCTGAACGCATCTTACACTAGAAGATGTTGGTGCTGTGAAGAAGAAGGTGAAATCTGCCAATGATTCATCAGTGACTGGAGGAAAGATGCTGAATCATGTGCTGGTAAGGTATCTGTGGAGAGAGCTTAGTAATTCTGAGGCTTGATTATCTAGACACAAAGCTAATGGAGGACAGGGCTAACAGCATCAGGAGAAAGATTGGCAGACATTTCTTCAAAGGCAAAGATGTCTAGATTACCAGTTGCTACCTGGAATGCGGTGAACAAATTGTGTACAAGCGTTCAAAATAAGCTATTAAGCTGAGTGGCAAAACCAGGATCATGGAAGTCCTGGCCCTAGTGGAAAAAAATTAAAACTTATCAGAGCTTTAAAATTTTAACTTCTAACTTTGTTATTTATTTTTATGTTTAAATACCTATTTCAGTAATCTTGAAAAATTTGAAAGAAATTTTACATATATTTAATTTTATGCATACTGATTCTTTAACCCCTACCACAGATTAAAAAATCTACTAAAATTCCCCAAAACGAATAAATTAAAAACAAACAACTTCATATATTGTAAAAATCAACAACTTTATTTCTTAAATAACATTATAGCCATTTTAATAGCAAAGTTATCATCCTTTGAGGACCTTAACAAGTAAACTGAAATGACAAACAACAAATTCCAAAGCATACTTACCGTCCAGCAACATTTATGAACATCATGTGCATCATTCATAGAGAAGAAGAAGCAATCCCATCAGCTGGTTTATTAAACCAAGTGTTTAATATGATTAGTATAGTGTTTCTAAAACCCATCCAGATAAGAACTGGAAAACTGAATAAAAATAATCATTACCATAATGTAATAACATCAAAATTATTGTATTCTTCAAAAAATATAAAGAACAAATCAGTTTTTTAAATAGCTAAAAAAATAGGATATGGTTATTAGTCTATCTTTATAATAAATGATTTTGACCAAATAAACATTATTTACATCCTCTGATTATTATTGTTTAGTTGCTTTCTCTGATTAGCAGTTGATCATACAAGTTTTATTAAAAGCATTAGCTCTTCTACTTAGTTTTTGTTCAAGTTCTAACTATTCAGCTGTACATCTAACTGACTTGTATCTTTTGACCATTAGACTGATGTCCATTGTAAATAAATACAATAATATTAAAAATAAAAACAACCATTTTCTCTAAATTTTGTAATGGAACTATGATCAACAAAATTCATTTTAAAGCTTTAACTAATATGCTCCTGAAGGATTTACAACTTTTCCTTTATTTCTAAATGTTTAAACATTTTAAAATAAATTAATTTTTTTATCACTTGTAAAACACTTAAACATAGAAAAAACCTCATTAGTCATTTCAATTTGTATTGGTCACAGATTTAAAATAACATGTTAATTTTAATCTTACAATAAAATATAATAGAGAAAAATGGCTTTAAGTTAATCCTTAATTAAAAAAAAAACTTATCATAAATTTATGAATTGTTAGTACAGAATTATATTATTTAGGAGATAATCTTTAAACATGTAAACACACCTATTTGCAGTGGTTTAGTAACACAATACTACTGTGAAGCTAAAATACTTCCAAAAACCCAATAAAGTAAACTCAAAGTTTATTTATCTTAAAATATAAATATGGCCTAAACACTACCATTGATTATTTTACAAAAAATACAGTAACAGATCAATTATTAAAACTTATACAGTTATAAATTCTAAAAAAACAATATTGCAATGTAGAAATTGCTGAATTTCAGTAGTCTTATTTATTGTTTTTCTATTTATTTCTGCTGAATTAACCAAAAAGTATTATAAGGAATAAAAAATTCCACATTTTTTGTTTTATATTCTAAATTGTGGTTGGGAGGATTTGTTATCAGTTTGAACCTCTGTACATTTTATTCATTTAGGATTACAACAATTTAAAAATTCAGCATAAATAAATCTGTAACAGTTAGTGCTCAAGTAGTTCCTATTTGTTACTAACAGATTGCGCGGCAGTAGCAGTCCTCATTGTTCAAGATCAATTAATTGTACCAGATTAGTGTAATCTCGCTTTATATGCAATAAGGGGCGAGATAACGGCAGACTCAAACTACTGCACTATAAACTATTGGATCTGTTTGTCTCATTCCAAAGTAAATGTTTCTCCCCAAATCGTAATTGAACTATTAAAGTATCTAAGTGATGTTATTTTAATTGTTTTCAATGTAAAGTAGTAAAAACTGAAAGTTTAACTAATATTTTAATAGAAATAATTGTAACGAGAAAAACAAAATGACAATGTACACCTAATCAATAATCGCAGGTTCATTTAATTAACTATTTTTTTAAAAATATAATACAACCAATATTTGATTGATTATAAGACAGAGTACTTTTATGTGTCAAGAAATAAAATCTCTGAAATTCATTTCATTTATACAAAATATAGAATTAAAAAAGAAATGTCTAGATTGACAAACCTCAGTTTGTATAAAAGTATATTCTATGTTTAATACTTTTTGGTTTAGATTCACAGAATTTTGCCTTACATTAAAATAATCAAAACTAAATCTTAAATAGTGTAGATTGTTATAACAAAGGTACATTTAAAATGTCAATTTTAACAATATTCACCTTGAAAAAGCGATAGCATATTTTAAGCACTAGTAGATCTAAAATTTGTTATCAGCTGTGATACCTACAGTGTTCATTACCTTGGTAGCAACAGTTCAGAAACTGTGTTCCAAACACATAAATATTTTTATGTACCATAGCCTACTTGTTCCTAAAAAACACTATTCATTTAAATTTTTATTGAAATTAGGTCTCTCTAAAGGAAAATTTAGGTTCTTCGTAATTTGGATAAAATGTCCGTAAGTTTTGGCTATTTTTATTAGACCTGTGTATTTTAATTTTGTATACATTATGTTAAAAATGGTGCTTAAATAGTTTCACTATCTTTTTGAAATAATAATAGTGTGTTATTTCAATTTACACAGTAATTGAGACATAAGTATTGAATTTAATACTTAAATTTTTTTTTGGTGTGCCTCTTGTGCACACTTGGGCTAATGCAAACGATGGGATGATTTCATACGCTATAGCGTATGAAAATGCCAAGCCCTTGGCCGGGAATCGAACCCGGGTCCTCGGGGTGAAAGCCTAGTACGCTATCAACTAGGCCATCGAGGCGGCTAATACTTAAAATTAGGCCTAAACTCTATTACTATAATTTAAATATTTATTCTTTATTTGTTTCACCCAACTTTGGGGTACACTAAATCAATCACTTTTTAATGTTCTGTGCCTTCCTCGTAGCCCAGTATTGCTTCATTCGTTGTTCAAAGTTGATCTTGCTTTTCTTTCTTCGTCAGAGATTTGGATCGTTCGCTTGAATTTGACTTTGCCTTGGAACCGTTGTTTAAATATTTACATTAAACAAATATTAACTTTTCATAATTTTATTTCCACTGCCAAAGTAATTTAGTGACAAAATATACTGTAACTGTGTTAATATAACTAAGTGAGAAAATGTTACTGTCGACAGTTCAGTAATTGAATTTATAAAACTTGTACACGTTCACGCTTTGTCGGACTGTGAGGTGTCGCAGGAAGTTGATGGTACGCTGCAGCAACTAGCCTGTCACATATTCTATGTGCACAATCTACGGTTGTAGCATGTAGGCCAAATACAAACTCAAAGATAGGTTTTGTAAATTTCCACAACTTTTTTATTTGAGTCTTGCCAACCAAGGTCTAACTTAGTGTACACACAGTTAGAGCATTTTAAAGGCCACTCTGTCAAACTAGAGTTAAAACAGTTAGTACATTATATTTTTGTTAGGGAAACCCCACTAAGAACTAGGATTAGGGAATATACGTAAGTTTAACCTAGGTTTTAAAAGAGGTAAATAACCTAAATGTTCATTTAAAACTAATGCATATTTACTTAAAACTAAACGATTTATTTATAATTTTCTAAATTATGTAATTTATTGGATTTGTTAGATACATTTAATACTAATAAAATCCGTACTTTTATAAAACTGAGAAACGTTGTGAACTCCTAAGTAATTCGTTAAACTAAAGTTTTCAATGCTTAACTTCAAACTTGTGTTCCTCTATTCTAATTGTAAATCTACGATCAGTTTGGTTTTACAAATTAGGTCTTTTATTTTTACAATTATTTTATATTTCACCAAAATTAGTGTCATAATAGAAAGTTGAATTAAAATCACGTTTCTTTCCCAAACGTTGTCTAATTCAAAATATAATGTTGTACTATCTGTTAAACGGTCTTTAGTCTGTTGAATGGCCTTGACAATGCTATAACGACTGAAACCTTGAATGGCAAGATTCAAATAAAAAACGTTGTGGAAATATACAAACGTGTTATTATTTTATTAATGCAAATGATTTCTAGCAAGTACCAATGGTATTTATTTTAATTAATTCCAATTTTATCCTTTAACTAATAAATCAGTTTTCTTAGAATTGGTGTAAGGTCACAAGAACATAAAAGCTATTTTAGTTGAGAACTAGTTTAGAGCTGCAGATTGTTAACAGTTTCTTTCCATACTGTAAGTTTCGTTGAACTCCAGGTGTCTCCACTTGGAGTTTTATCAGAATCGGACAATAGTTTACAAAGTAAGAACGTAACAAATTTTCAAAGATATTTTATACTCATTATTACTAACAATTATACAAAATGCATTACTTCCAACCAGAACGAACAAAATGATTATAATGTTGACGATTTATCGAAATTTTCCAAGTAAAAATTATTAAAGTAACCATCTTTATTTCAGCTAGGAATGACATTATTGTTTTGAGTGGATTCTTGAACCTGTATTAATTTTATCAAATTTTAATTCACTGACGCGTTTGAGACTATAAATTAATTTTCCATCATGAATTTTAACAAGTTTTATAAATTGAGGGGATCCAAACGCGTTAGTAAATGTAAAACTGTCAAGGCTAAGAAAGGTGGAAGAATGTAGGCCTATATTAATCGCAATGGTTAAAGTATGTACTCGTACATGCGCTTTAAAATATTAACTTTTTTTTTAATTTTTCTGTTTTTAACTTAATATAAATGTTTTATAATACTTATACGTTACAATAAGATTATACCTATGAAAAAAATAAGACCTTATTTGTCAAAAGAAACAGTTTTGGGGTAAATACTTAATAGTGAATAATGTTAAATTTTTGTTGTTTTGATTTACTCTAGAACATGACCGTGATATTATTTTATTTCAAATTTATATCCGAAATTTAAGAAAAAAATACGTGTTGCACTTGGGATTGTGCCAACAGAAGTAAACCAATGTTCGTCATATTCATTAAATAATTTAACTACACAAATTTAGACAATACATATTTTTTAAAATTAATAAGAACAATAAACATAACCTCAATTAAAATGATATTGAGTCAACAGCTGTTGTTCGAAATCAGCTGTTTAGAAGTGATCACTCAGTCTACATATACACAAGAACAATTATACATGCTGTGAGGTATGCGTTACGGAATCAAGCGTGACGCGAAAGCAAATGTTTGTACCCATTTTTTGTCAACCGTGACAGCAGAAGTTTTCACTTCAAAAAAGATGAACCAATTATGAGAAATTCTTCGGTTATTTTGTTGTTGATGGCTTCCAAACCTTTTCCAGAAAAATAATTAAATGTGACAATGTTTGTGTAGTGTTCTTTGTACCATTTTACATATATTCGAACTCTAATCTTACTATATACCTTTATATTTATACATTTATAGTTCTTATTACAGTTTTAAAACAATAAATGTCTAGATTTATTGGGATTACATTTTTATAATATCAAGCGTCTGTACGAGATAAATATTATGTTTATAATATTAAAACATAATATCTTATTTTTTGAAATAATATGGAGGCATACAACTTAACTGGAGTACTTGCATTTAATTATAAGCCTGGTATCTACGACAGTAAAATAAAAATTAATAATATAACCCATTCTGGCAACGATTCAACACCAACGGGAAGCGTTTCTGAATAAAACAGTATAAGCTATTCACTCTGCCAAGCTATCCCGCCTAGTAGTGCAAATTATTGGCTTTGATAACAATACGCTTCCTCATTTGGAACCTTATTTACAGAGTTTTATAACTCCGTCGGTTTTAGCAGACTTATAACCAAAGGAAAAAATTGCTTTCCTAATTTACAAGCTAATAGTGTTGTTATGTTTAAAATTCAGTTAATTGATTCAACTTATATGCAGTATAATATTTTAGCAAAATTTATATATTCTAATTTGAAAACTTTTTAAGACTACAGTCTTAAATGTACGAAGTTTGCAAAAAAATCTTGGCCAATTATGTACACAATTTTAACCCTTCATAAAGACTGACAGTGGTGATATGCGATTCTTAGGTCTATCTAGCCAAGCAACTTAAATAAAATAGTATTTTTACTTTGGTCGCTTTCAGTTTATTAAATAATTTATCCACACGTGATAAAGTAACAGATGCAGTCGTCATCCATTCAGTGTGTCACTTCAAAGCTAGAACTCTTCACTTTTTATACTTACCATATATTATAAACAGACAGTAAATTATGGGCCCATTGTCAGTGGCCGAAGTGTTTACATCTGTGAGTGGTACATTAATTACATGTTCGTTTCCAACATGTACAGTTCTGGCACTGTCATTTTAGTCTTCTCTTGTGCAGATTTAGTTTTCATTAAAACAATACAGTTTTGATTGTGAAAATATTAAAAAATAAAAAGTGCACAACTAAATGTAGTTTCAAATAATTATTTTAATTAAGTAAGTAAAGTAAGGAAATATTTTTTAAAGAAAATGTTCATTTAATAACAATAAAATTCTATTGTTGTTACTGTATTTAAATATTTAAAACCTATGTTTTACTCACTGTTTAATTAAAAATAACTAGTGCATTCCATAAGTTATGTAAGACAAACGTTACAAGAGAAATAATAATTACTTAATTACTTTGATTGTTGTTAACGAGCGGCTTATATCATTAAATTATTTTTTATGATGAAACATTTCATAAAAATAAAGCCATTTTTAGTTTTTCTTCAATAGTTTCCAAGACAAAAGTTGTACAACAACAAAGCATACATTTTATTTGGATAGTTATAAACTACATTTTAGAAAAAATGTCTTTAAAATCTAAAGATTTTAAAAATGTTGTTAAAATGTTAAAAAAAGTCTTTTACCTCTTTTTTGGTTAAAAAGGTTTTGGAAACCGATTTTCTCAAATTCCGTTTTTAATAATTTTTTAACAAAAAAAATATTTTTTGAAACATGTTTAAAGTGTTTATATGAAATATAGGCAAATCAGACCAACAATAAAAATTTAATAAAAAAGCTGTAAATTACTTCAGTCTTGTTCAGTTTGAAGATGTAATTACATATACGCTTATACACACATGCGCGCACGAGCCCACAATTTTGAAATTTAAAACGTAAAACGTAAAGGTTAATCAAAATCTCTTAATGAATTTCCATGGGAACAATAAACTATAGGATATATATATATATATATGGCGGTTATTTAAAATCTTAAAATATTCACAACGTTTTTGTTATTATTTTTTTTTTTTTTTAAATCTAATTTTCCCATCGTAATCAACGCAAAGAACTACATAAATTAGCATTTAAAATTTTAAAAATCTCTTGAAATAAGGAAATTATTTTTTGACGGGTTCATTTTGTCCTTTAAATGTAACTTAAACGTTTATAGTAATATCATATACAGATTTTAATGCTGATTATGATGGTGATATCATATTTTCAAAAAGGGTAAGGTAAAAAAAAATATATTTGGAAATTCGCTTCTATCACGTTAGCGAGACTGCTTAGTGACACGGTTGTCTTACATTTTATTAGCGAAAAAGTGAACATGTAGGAATGTTCAATAAGCAAACAGTAGAAAATTACAACACATCTAATTTTTAATCACTTCTTCTTACCTTCAGTAATGCATTTAAGGATTAAAAGTGTTCTAAACTTCTCGCCACAGATACAACATAAATCAATTACAAGTAAAGTTAAATCTACGGTTCACTTTGAAATCTAGGTTAACAAAGACAAATCTGTGCTGGCTAAGAACATTGTGACTTCTGTCTTTGTGTTACAATAAATGACTTCATCAATTTATTTCATCTTCAACCTTTTAACGTAAAAGCTAAAGTGTGCTTAGTTGCAACTGAGATATCTGAGTTGATTAAGACTTTGCCTTGTTAAAAAATGAAGGCCAATTGAAACATTGGAATTAAAACACCAAATTTGTAAAAAATTAAAAAAAACTTTAATAGTGTTGTTTAACATTCGTTGTTTTTTATATTAGTGATTTGAAATTTCGATATAATTAAGATCGGGGAGTAAAACGAAATAACCTTCATATTTTTTCTCTATGTCGAATTTTTTCGGTTGACGTTGGTTTTTAAGCTGAATCCGTTAACAGAAATATCAGTTTGTAAAAATGGCTGGTCAAACATAATTAACAAAATATTGTGTTATAACTATAACGATGCTATGAAATAATATTTTCTAATTTGATGAAAAATAGTTGGCTAAGATTGAGATTGAAAAGGTAAAACATTAATTTGAAAAACAAACAATATAAAGCAATATAGGAACTAATTTGGTTTATGTATCGAAGAAAACACAAACTGAATTTATTATATCGTTAAAAAAATAAAAAAAATAATAAATTAATTGACAGTTATCTATGATTAAATTTACTGCGTTTACAGTTCTCGTGTTGTTATAAAAATAATAATTTCGTTCAACATTTTACGGAATATTGTAATAACCGCCATCTCTATTTATTTAAACAGAACACTTTTAATTTCAATAATTTACAAAATTAATAAATTAATTTTTTTACAAATAATACAAGTGTATTAAATATTTAATATTCTTATTTTTATAGGAAAACAACAAAAATAAATTTGTGTTCAATTGAATACACTTCTTAAATTTTAATTTCTTTTAATACAAATTAGACATTTACAAAACAACTTTTTATAATGTGTGGTTTATAAAGAATGATCTTTTTCAGTTTCGATGTAGAATTTTCAAATCTACTTTAAGGTGATTCTTTATACATCCAGTTGTGCAAATTTCTTTTATTTATATTTTTATAGTTTTTTTTGAATTTTTGACGTGTATCCTATCATGCACTCGCCCCCCTCTCTCTCTCTTAAAGATAAGAACTATAAACTGAAATAGAGTCGGATGTTGCAGATCTACAAATATTTGTAGATAATTTCAGAATAACATTAAAGCGTTTCCGTTATTTGTTTTTCTTTCAACGTCCAAAAAGGAAATTGCAAAACTGTAAGCAATGACAAAACAATAATACCAACCTACAAAACAATTATTGGGGCGTGAAGAAAAAAATTCTTGGAACTTGCTTACTAAGCATGATTCTGTTATAGTGTCACTGCAATCGGTTGTGACATTTGGAATAGACAAATAGAACTAGTTTATTTTGTATAGGCCTTGATTTGAGACTGAACAAAATAAAGTATCTATCGATTCTTATGAGTTATTATCAACAAAATTAATGCAACCGACTTGGATATTTTTCCAATCAATCTGAATATTGATTGTGAAATGCTGTAAGAGGAGTAAAACATTTTGACATAAACAAATTTTCGATGATTTTCAATCAAAATCTTCAATCATGGATTGATACGTTGCAAGATTTCGTATTATCTTCTTCTTTTCGTTTCACCCTCTTTGGGGTACGCTGAATTAATCATTTCTTGCGCGCTGTACTTTTCTTTGTTCCCAGTAGCTCTTCATTCTTTCTGATCTCCTTTTCCTCTCCTCCTCTGAAATTATAGGTTTAGGTTTTATTTTGGTTTTATCTTCGTATTATCTATTAACATTAAATAATAAAGTTTTTGATATATATTCATAACTAGCTGTTACCCGTTGCGGCTTTGCCTGCAATTATAATGTAGGCAATAAAATTTATAGTCGATTTTCAAAATCAGAATAGGTCATTTCATTTTAATATATGTTACATAAATTAAATGTAAATGTAAATATACTATTTACAGTATTATACGATTTATGGTTTTCGGCCAAGAAATATACATTTTTGCTACTCGATACTCTAAAACAGGGTCCTGTCATATTTTAATAAAATACAGTATTATTAAAAAGTCACTATTATACAATTAAACTGGAATAGTATTGTGTTTATCTCAGGTACCTAAACCGTGTTCATACCAAATTTAATCTCAATTGGTCCAGTAGTTAAAGTGTGATTGAATAACAAACAAATAAACAAAAACAAACTTTCAGAAAAATAATATGATTACCTGTTACCCGTCACGGCTTTTCCCGCAATCGTAATATACATTAAAGATCACGCATGACCGTGTTAGGACCAACAACCGTGTCAGTTAGGTTATGGTGTATTTCTTTTTTAAAATAAAGGTTTTTAACACACCACCGTGTTAAGTTAAGGAGTACTCTTTAAAAAAAATTAAGGCTTTTTCCCTGCATCACCGTATTATGCCCAACAACCGTGTCAGTTAGGTTCTGGAGTAATCTTTATTAAAAAATAAATAAAGGTTTTTTTAATACATCACCGCGTTAGGCCTAACAACCATGTTAGTTAACTTATGGAGTATTCTTTAAAAAAAATATAAACATTTTTCACGCATCACCATGTTAGACTTAACAACCGTGTCAGTTAAGTTTGGAGTACTCTTTAAAAAAATAACGGTTTTTTCACACATCACCATGATAGGCCTAACAACCATGTCAGTTATGATATGTGGTATTCTTTAAAAAAATATAAAGGTTTTTTCACACATCACCGTGTTAGGCCTAACAACAGTGTCAATTAGGTTATGTAGTATTATTTAAAAAAATATAAAAGTTTTTTCACGCATCACCGTGTTAGGCCTAACAACCGTGTTAGTTAAGTTATGGAGTACTCTTTAAAAAAAATATAACGGTTTTTTTCATGCATCACCTTATTAGGCCCAACAACCGTGTCAATTAGGTTATAAGTACTATTTAAAAAAAAATTAATAAAGGTTTTTTTAATGGATCACCGTTTTAGGTATAACAACCATGATAGTTAGCTTATGGAGTATTCTTTTAAAAAAATATAAAGTATTTTTCACGCATTACCATGTTAGACCTAACAATCGTGTCAGTTAAGGTTTCAGTACTATTTAAAAAAAATAAAGTTTTTTTCACACATTACCGTGATAGGCCCAACAACCGTGTCAGTTAGGATATGTAGTATTCTTTAAAAAAATATAAAGGTTTTTAACGCATCACCGTGTTAGGCCTAACAACAGTGTCAATTAGGTTATGTAGTATTCTTTAAAAAATTAAAGGTTTTCTTCACACATCACCGTGATAGGCAGAACATCAGTATCAGTTATGTTATGTAATATTCTTTAAAACAATATACAGGTTTTTTCACACATCACTGTGTTAGGCCTAACAACCATGTCAATTAGGATATGTAGTATTCTTTAAGAAAATATAAAGGTTTTTCACGCATCACCGTGTTAGGCCTAAATACCGTGTCAATTAGGTTATGTAGTTTTCTAAAATAAAATAAAGGTTTTTTTCACACATCACCATGATTGGCCCAACAAACGTGTCAGTTGGGATATGTAGTAGTCTTTAAAAAAATATAAAGGTTTTTTCACGTATCACCGTGATAGGCCCAACAACCGTGTCAGGATATATAGTAGGCTATTTTTTAAAAAATATAAAGGTTTTTTCACGCATCACCTTGTTAGGCCTAACAACCGTGACAGTTTGGTTATGCTGTATTCTTTTAAAAGAATTGGTTTCTTATCACCCAAAACCCGTGTTAGACGTATTTTTATTGTTTTACCGATTTAAAACACGTTACTGATTTTCGCCGGGTAGCAATTTTGAGGTTATGTTGGTCACTTTTATTTTCGATTTTATCGTACTTCTCGTGCATTCATATTTTGGATTCTTGCTTTTGGGCACATATTAAAGCATTTTAGTAACAAAAATATCGAAAAATAAGGATATGCTTCACTGCATGTTTACCATAATGTAATTACACAAATATATATACTACCTTACAATTGGCACTCTATGTAGGGATTTTTTTACATTTAATATTGAAAATTCAACACAAAGTAACAAATTAAAGTCAGTTTTGAAAAAATTTCAACTAAAATATTGAAAATGTTACATTAAAAGCAATAATTTTGCAATAAATAAAACACAGATTAAGATTCTTAAAATAGGATTGAATCTATGTTTATCTCAGGTACCTAAATCACATGTCTAGTAAATAACTACAGTTAACAGATGTTACAAAACTAAAAACTGATAATTATTTTGGGCTGGGTAAGTAATATAATGACGTTTTGTAAAACAGGAATAGGCCTATATGTATCTCTGATACTTAAACCATATACGTACCAAATTTCATCTCAATTGGTCCAGTGGTTAAAGCGTGATTGAATAACAAACAAACAAACAAACAAACACACAAACTTTCAGAAATATAATATGAATTAGATTAGATTACAAAACTAATAATACTTTGTTTTGTAATTTGTGTTTGTAACACCTTATTTTTATTGTGGAAATAAAAATAATCACAAATAAAGCAAAAAATTCACTTGGACAGACGACATTACCTTGCCAGGCACAATGTTACCACTATGGAACACCTCTATTTTCCCGACATTGCACCACCGGAGTTTTATCTGTATTTCCTCTCTGTCTGTCTATCTATCTGTCTGTCTATCTATCTGTCTGTCTGTCTGTCTGTCTGTCTCTCTTTCTCTCTCTGTCTCTGTCTCTCTCTGTCTTTGTCTCTCTCTGTCTCTGTCTCTCTCTCTCTCTCTCTCTCTCTCTCTCTCTCTCTCTCTCTCTGTCTCTGTCTCTGTCTGTCTGTCTGTCTGTCTGTCTCTCTCTCTCTCTCTCTCTCTCTCTCTCTCTCTCTCTCTCTATATATATATATATATATATATATATATATATATATATATATATATATATATATATATATATATATATATATATATATATATATATATATATATATTATTATTATTATCTGCGCATAGACCCTGTTGGATCACGCAAAGCACTCCGACTCATGTCTTGTTCCTTCTAATCCTCCACACCTGCCTCATCCTGTCCCCATGGATCCTCTTCCGCTCCTCCGTCCATTTTACCCCTGCTCTCTTTGGGATTTCATTCTCTGGGACCTTCCAACCGAGCATCTTTCTCCTGTATGCGCGCCTGTCTTCAACATCTGTTGAGTCTATTCCTGCGTCATGTAGGTCTATTCTGACTTGTGCGATCCACGACGTTGTTGATTTGACACCTTGTATATACTTAAGGATTCTGTCTCGTTGTTGGGAGTCTACTGATGTGCCCATAGAACCGAAGCCTCCTTCTTCTGATATCTGCTGCCAGGTTCGATATCTTCTCTGTGGTCTTCCGGGAGTGCAACCTGTATCCATCTTCTGTTAATCTCGGGCCAAGGATCTTCCTCAAGATTTTGCGTTCTTCCTTCAAAATACCCTCCATGGTAGCTTTTGTGTGGAGTGCTAGCGTCTCGCTTGCATATAATACCTTCGGTTTTATGACTGTGTTGTAGTGTCTGATTTTTGTGTGCGTCGACATACATCTCTTATTGTAGATATCACGCGTTATACCAAGAGCTCTCTTCATTCTCAGTAGCCGAACCTTTTGCGCAGCCTTCTCGCCACCTGTGGGTTCAAGAATTTCTCCCAGATATTTGAAGTGCTTGACTCTGTTTATCTTACCATATTTTGTGTTTAGTTCTTGAATATTTAATTTTGTACAGAAGAATTCGGTTTTTTTAAACGAGATCTGTAGACGGACCCTCTCTGCACATTCCTTTAGGACTTCTATCTGTTTAATCGCTGTTGTTTCATTATCTGTGAGTATGGCCAGGTCATCTGCAAAAGCTAGGCACGCGATTTCTGTGTTGTCCTTAGGTCTTCCAAGTCGAACTGGTTTCCAGTGCCCTTCAATTTTTAATTCTTTCTCCCATTCCCTGATAACTTTGTCCAACACCAGATTGAAAAGGAGAGGCGAGAGTCCATCTCCTTGGCGAACTCCAGTTGTGATCAGGAAGGGTTTAGAAATTTCCCCCATAAATTTCACCTTAGCGATTGTTCCTGTCAGTGTTTGTTTGATCAGTCACAGTGTTTTAGGATCAAATCCATGTTCTTCCAGGATATTAAACAAAGATATATATATATATATATATATATATATATATATATATATATATATATATATATATATATTGAGTTGTTTCCACGACTCAAAATGACACTGGAGAAACACCGTTTTGCTGATTCGTAAAATGGAAAGTGCGACGAATTGGCTAAAAGAAATTTCCAAATATGCCTTTTAGGAGTCTTTCCAACAATTTTATAAACGGCGGAAAAAGTACAAATTTTGCACTGAACAATTCCGGGAACTTTTTGACCTTACCTCGAGTGTTTGTGTGTGTGTGTGTGTGTGTGTGTGTGTGTGTGTGTGTGTGTGTGTGTGTGTGTGTGTGTGTGTGTGTGTGTGTGTGTGTGTGTGTGTGTGTGTGTGTGTGTGTGTGTGTGTGTGTGTGTGTGTGTGTGTGTGTGTGTGTATTTTCATATAAATAAATATTGTATGATAAAACGTTTTTAAAATATTTATCACGTCATATTTAAATTTTAAGGGCACTGTTTTCACCATATTAATTTTTTCTAAACATTTCAATATATTTTCGTTCCGGAAAACACAAGGGCAAGCTATGAAAATAGCTTTAAAATGAATGCAAAAAATCTGGCAAAAGGTTTTTAACGACCAAGCTTTCCACTAATTGGTTTCACAACCTGCTGACGGATGTATCGAAGGTTCTCGGGAAGTGGATGAACGGTGAAGGTGAATTTGAAGGATCATTAGTAAGGAAAGTAAATCGACACAGTTTGTGCTTCACATAACGTGGCCGCATTTCACTAACCTGTGTAGCCTGTTGATTAGAGTTGGATATTTTCGAAAATATTTTTCTTTAGAGAATACTAAATTTGTTCAGTATTGCCAAATTTCAACCATTATTTGATCATACTTTAATGGCTCATCTGTAATGAGACTAAAAACCTTCTGATGAAACTTTCATTATTTATTGCTAGAATTTTTAATAAAAGTTATGATAATGTTTTAAAAGCTAACTATAACAAAATGTCGTACAAAAGCAAACGGGGATTACACATTAAAGCCAATGAAATAGACGAAAAATACAAACATCAATTTATAAAAAAAAACATAAATATTAAAAGCTTTCAATTATATATTTTTAATTTCAGTAAATTAATAAAAAAATTGCTTCAAAAATTAAAAAGTGAATTTCGAAAGACGATATATTTAGATTCTTGTTCAACCATTGTTTCACACCTTAGATAAGGTTAAAAAATGTATAATTATCTAAATACCATTTTGTTAACAAATGTACAAATCTCCATAGTTTGTTAGAACACTTCTCCATTTAAAACCACTGAAGGAGTAAAAATATGGTTGCTTCAAAAATTTATAAAATACTATTTTTCGTTTTAAGAGTAGTTACGCAATTTCCCTCTGAAATTGATTAATCAAGCCTTGGGTAAATACTTTACTTTCAAAAAAAAAAAAAAAAAAAAAAAATTATAATGTAATTCAGAAGTATTGAGTCAGTTCTGGCTTTTTGCATTTGTTGGCCATGAAACCAAAGACTTACACAAAAGCATTGGTTTCTTTAAAAATAAATAATAGTCCGTATAACGTTATTTATCAAAGCAAAACGCGAATAGTTGAGTAAAGAAACATATCCACTGGCTTTTCCATAAAAGATAATTTTATATTTTCTAGAAATATTGCCCAAGAATCTCTACTATGCGGTTTCAGCATACGTTTGCTTTTTTACTTACTGCTCTACTTTCGTACCACAACGCAGATCGGCGTAGCCGAGGTCAGATCTATTTAACAAGCTGAAGCTGTGCGCTAGATTGGTGGCAAAATGTACTTCTTTTCATTTGCGACCTCGTCATATTTTGTTACAATCAGCTGATTTATTCGGCTGACCTTGAAACATCGTATGACTCAGAATAGAAGGAGAGGTCTCTTATCTACCTCTGTCTGCAATGTACAACTTATTTATTTTTTCTTTTTGGCGAAAAGCACTTATAGGCTGTCACTGTCCTATACAATTTATTGAATCTAAATTTCTTAAGATGAGAATCGGAAGCTTTTTAAGGTTTTATTTTTTTTCTTGATAATTTCGTTTTCGCCTAAGTGTAAGTCTAACTGGATATCATACACTCCTCAAACACTTGAAACTTTACGTGTGTAGAGCATGATTCATGTTATGTTTTGTTAACTGTCCGACATGAGGCTAAAAATAAAATGATACTAGTAAATAAAAAGATAAGAGGTTAAAAGTATAAATATTTCTGTACACTTTACATACAGGGCATAGGTACAGATTTAAAGTTTATATTTTCGTAATATTTGTAAAGTATTTATTTGCTGAATAATAATAATAACAAAAATAGAATTTGTTAGTCATTTACAAGCAACCATTTCTTTTCATTCATTGATTTTACAAGTTCTGGAAAGCATAAATATAGCGAACATTACAATATTACTTTTTGGTACCGAAAAAAACCAATAATATATGTGCAGTTTTTAGTCTTTAAATTTAACTTTTGAATTTTAAAAGATCCTTAAAACAGCTTTAAAAAGATCAGGTGTTTAATTTATCTAAATTATTACATTACCCATTTTTGTACTAATTTTAACCTCTTCGAACAAATATTTGATAAAATTCATTTATTCAAAAATGTTTTCTTTTCTGTCGATAATTGTTTTAATAAATTTTAGGTTATGCTCGAAAGATAAAATAATTTATAATATTTTTCCTAGTAATTAATTATATGCGTGATTAAAAAGATTATAAAATATAACGTTTTTAAAAATAACATAATCATTTCAATTTGTTTGAAAGAGTTGAAAGAGGGTACGTTATAGCGAAAAGAAGTCCGAACAAGACTATAAGGATTTTTGCTTCAATGTTACGATAATGGAAAACACTACAGTATCTTAAACACGTATTTGGTTTCACGGAGAATTTATAGAGGTTATGCAATTTATTTATAGATTTGTCTGTTTACCCTGAAAATCGTTAAGGTTATTTTAAACTCACAGGTGGTTTTGTAGTAATATTTATAGAGACTCTCAAAGTGAATTTTTTAATAAAGTAGTTGCACGGTTTATCGAGTGCAACATGAATTGTAAAAAAGCGGATCATTTGCACATAAATTACGAATATATCTGCCTAATCTAATAATTATCATCCTGTGTATGTGACATCATTTGATTCCCGTTTAAATTTCGTGTAACGTTTGTTGTTCAAAATCAAAAAGTGAAATTACTTTAGATAATGAACAACCTGTTTTATTTTTGTACAAAATATTAGAGATTGAAAAAGAACCATGTTTAAATGACAATAAATTTAATTAAAGTGTCTCAAAAATATAGTGTATGAAATTTCGAAATATTACGTGCAAATCTTCGTTTTGAGTTATAATAAATTTAATCACAGTATTTCAAATCAACAGGTTATGGGAATTTTGAGTATTATGCGTGCTTATCATTTTACGTTGATTATAAAAATTAACTCATCGCTATGACGTCACGTTTCACCCTAACTTTATAAATTATTTTTTAGTAATGTCGTAAAGATGTCTCACTTCTGAAACCGACTTGTTAAATAATTGATTTTAACAGTATTGACCGTAAGGAAAGACTAAGAACCAATCGTAGATGACCTATGCGTTTATTACCCATTAGAAAATTTATAGACGGCAGCTTAATGGGTTGTTGGTGCAGTTTAGTGTTGTCAACCTTAATAATGAAAATATTTTTGTCAGATTATTTATCCAAACAGTTTTCCAGGAACGTTTATGTATTTTAAGGATAAAATACAGTTTCATTAAATACAAATTTATAGTACAAGATAGAAATCCCATTCACTCAATTATAAAATAATTATGTAACATTTCCAGTACATCAAATACAAATGCTAAAAATAATCATATCAAGCAGCCATGCCAATTTTCTTTATTTTTGTAGAAAATAAGATTTCACTATCATGATCAAAAATAATCTAGCTTAAATATTTAGCATCTCAAGATTACAAATTACGTTGAGTAAACGGTTACAATATATACATTTAAAATGATAACTTATACAAATTTAAACGCTGAATCAGTTTTTTAAAAAAAGTGTAAGGTAAAGAAGAAAGATTTTTCTTACAGATATTATTGCGAGGTAGAGTACAGTATGTCACGCCTACACAATTAAACACAATTGTTTGCCAAGATCTAATGATTCAACCAATAGATGCTGTAAAGAAATAAATTCTATAAATATATGCTTGAACTAAAAAGTCCTTATAATCTTCTACGGACTTCTAAATTTACCAACAAAGCACCTCTAACCCTTAAGGTTATTCACTAGAGGAAGGGATAGTTCAACCCCAGGCACTGCGATCGACTGACCTATTGTGCAACTCACCTCTTAAAATACCTAGTTCAGCAGATTGGTGCCCCTAATAAGTTCCAACAATCCACTCTGCTGAATATCGCTAGGGTCTTGGAAACCAAAAACCCCTAGCCTCTTACTAGCAAGAGCCTCACAATTATAAATTATGTGACCTGCAGTTTCCTCCTCCTTCCTGCACAATCTACACACAGTTTCTCCGTGGTATACACCTATCCTGTTCATGTGCACCCTCAGACCACAGTGCCCTGTTATGAGCCCCATGATCCTCCTGAGTACCTCTAACCCTTTCAAACAATTTGAAATATTTATATTATTTAAATATAAAAATTATATATATATATATTTTAATCGAAAAGTACTGTATCTTACTAAAACACCCTCTCCCTAGTCATCACAATTATTTGTTATAAATAGAATTAAAAGTTAATATCATTGACGTATAAACTTTTAAGTATTTTTGAAAGGTATACAGAAAATGACTGCTAATTTTAATGTCTTAACATTTTATGGTTTTGTGTATTAAGCTGTCGAGTAAATAAATCGTTAGAATATTTATAAAAACATGTATTGTAATGTTGGAAATAAACAACTAGCCTTTTACAATATTTTCTCATGAATATTGTGATACATAATATTTTCATTAATATAATTTTGTGTGATTATATTTTTATATTTAGAACGTTAACACGCTTTATACGTAACAAATTCGAGTCAGATGGCTGACGTGCCAGTTACTGATTGGGGTAGAGAGACGAAGCCTAGCAGTAGTGTTGTTTCACATTTTATTTTCTTACTGGACTCCTCTGAGGACAATATTTTTGATTCCGCAGTGTGAACAAATCTTAAATTTTGGGCGGCTCTTCAGTTTATTGTTATTTGTGGCGATACACGTTTTGTTAAGAAGTACTAATTTAATACAGCTGATCTTTCCTTTCCTGTAGAATACTCTACTGTACAGAAACATCGGTGGTAATGATGATATGAACAAATCAGTAATCGTTAATTATGTCAAGTATTTTAGTCCAGTCAACGACGGTAAAAATGAGGCATTACCTCCGAAATCCTTAGGACTATACTGATCTACACGAAAATTTGCATACAACCTCATCTTACCCTCTAGAACAAAAGTTGTTTATTGGGGTTGTACGATATTTATTTTTTTGGGGTGAAATCCAACCCATATGATACAAAATTAAAAATTTGTAAACGTAAGCTTTAAAATAGTTTAATTTTGATTAAATATTTGTAAGAAGTACTGTTAAATGATTTTTATTAAAATGCATGTATGTTGTAATATTACATACAAAGTTAAAACCCCTAAAAACTACCCCTTTAACAGAAAATGGTGAAAATGAGATTATTAGTGGTTTTTAACACTGTGATAAAATTTCTTTCTAGAAATTACATTTTAACTAAAACTTTAAATATTAATTGTGATTCATTTCACCATTTTTACCCTCAAAAAACCCTTATGGACAAAAAATTAAGTATCAACTGCTCCAAATCATTTGTGGGTTTACTTAAAATAATTTAAAATTTGTTAAAAAAAATAATTGCATTTTTAAAAATAATGTTTGTTTTGTTTTTATTTGCAACCCTTAACATCATCCCTTAACCCTTCCAAAAAATCGTGAAACATTTTCATTTAAGTATTTTGATAGTTGAAATTGTTCAAATATACCGAAGAAAAGTGATACATAATGCGAAGTATGACTTATTATGTAAATTAACCTTGTATTTCTTAAAAACTACCCATTTAAAAAAAAAATTGGAAGTGAGGTATATTTGACTTTTATCACTATAAGTGACTTTTATCACTGTAATAAAATTTATTTCTAGTAATTACATTTTGACTAAGACATTAAATACTGCTTGTAATGCATTTCACTATTCTCACCCTTAAAAACCACCCCTTACCGACAAAAAATTAGGTATCAACTGCATCAAATCATTTACGGGTTTACATACAATAAATTAAAAATTCTTAAACAAAATAATTATGTTTTTAAAAATAATGTTTGTTTTTTTATTTTCAACTTGTAACATCATCCCTTAATATAACCATTTAAAAAAAATTGTGAAAACTTGTGATTTAAATATTTGTAAGTTGAGTTCGTTTAAATATACTCGTACAGAAAAAAAGTGACACATGATGCGAATCATGACTTTTTATATACCTTTCACCTATAAAAACCACCCCTTTAAAAATATTGCAAACAATTTAATTAGAACTGATTTATAATGTCGCAATTGAATATATTAATTCGTAATCAAAATCGTATAAAATTTATAATTCATTGCACCATTTTTACTCTTAAAAATCACCGCGAACGAAAGAATTGACAAAATATTAAGTTTGATAAGTTTAGAATTTGTTGCAGGTGTATTTAATAAATTATAACTTCAATTTAATTCAATTTAGATATTGCTCCGGTTCCTTTCTATGCTCAGGATATATATATATATATATATATATATATATATATATATATATATATATATATATATATATATATATATATGTGTGTGTGTGTGTATGTGTGTGTGTGTGTGTGTGTGTGTGTGTGTGTGTGTGTGTGTGTGTGTGTGTGTGTGTGTGTGTGTGTGTGTGTGTGTGTGTGTGTGTGTGTGTGTGTGTGTGTGTGTGTGTGTGTGTGTGTGTGTGTGTGTGTGTGTGTGTGTGTGTGTGTGTGTGTGTGTGTGTGTGTGTGTGTGTGTGTGTGTGTGTGTGTGTGTGTGTGTGTGTGTGTGTTTTAAAACTTCTAGCACAACATATGAATTTTAATATATTCGAAATGCTCCAAAATGATTGAAAACGAAAAAATGTGTGTGCTTCTAATTCAGTAAATTAGTGCATTTGGTTTTTCACCGATAACTTCCTTAATTTTTGAGATATTAAAAAGATCCAAAAACGATTTAATATCTTAGGGATATGTCATAAAAAAAGTTTAATCCATTTAGACCTTTAGTTTTTGAAATTTTCAAGGTCAAAGTGCTTCGACAAGGTCATCCTCGAACTAAAATATTAGCTTTAAACAGTCATATTTCAGTTAATTACCATCCTTCAGAGATAAATACAAAAGTACAAAAATTGTCGAAAAAGGACCTATATTTTTATGCTCTAGCACGTTTTACGTATCTTTTTTAGTTTTCCAGTTATTTTGAAAATAAGAAAATTTTTAGAAAACCTAATTTTTTTGTTTATTAAAATTGAGTGTTTTTTTCAAAACTACAAATCCTAAACCCATGAAACGTTAGGAAAATATTACTAAGTGATAAGGTGGTTCATGGATATCATTTATTTTCAATCCTGGTCGAAATGGTACAGGTCTTACCATTTTTTTCGCTGATTTTTTCGCTGATGAAGTAAACAGTCAACATTATTTTGACCATAACTCTGTAATGTAAATATTCATGCCAAAAACCTTTTACAACCACTCATTTTAAAGGACTTTTTTAAGTTCTACAAGACGTTCCCTTGAGTTTTTCCCAAAAAGTGCTTGTTTTTCCCATTATTTCACGTTAAACATTTCAATTCCACTTGTTTAAAAAAAAAAACAGTTTTCTTTAACTATCCATAACTAAATGTCTAATGTACATATAAACATGTAAAAAACACCAATCTCTTTATTTTTTTAACAAGCTTCAAATTTACTCATTACTTTTTTCCGATAAAACGTACGGTTATCAAAGTTATTTGTGAAAAATCGTTTAAAATCAAGCTTATTTTTGACGAAAAACGAGCATTTTTGATTGCTAATAACTCGAAAAGTTTTGATTTATCAAAAAAAGCTTATAGAACATTTTTTGCTTAGAAGGTTTTCCTCTATCGATTTATATAGTCATTTTGCATATTATAATTCTCACCCCCGAGAAGGGCTGGCACCACCCCCTGGGGTTGAAGCGTACAATGGCAACATATAACTGTTTGTTACACCTTCGTTCATATTCTGTCAAATTTTCACACCAGTCCATTTAGTCAGGATTTCGGAGCGAAATACCGTCGTTGACTGGACTATTTATCAAACAATGTAGATATAAAAGTTTCACGTAAAGTAAACAAGCAGAAATATAAATACTCAAAAAAATTACAATCGTCACTATAGTTTGAATCACAAATTGTTTAAATTACAAATTACAATAACGTGTTTTAGTTAATCAAGTATTAAAGGTACTTTATTCTGCATGCAGAGAGTTAAAAGGGTTGTACAGAGTTGAAGGGTGCAAGGCTATCCAAGTGTGACAAACACTGTTACCCCTTTCCGCACTCGTTCCGCTTAATGTTAATTCATGTTCTGGAACATGTTACCAATTCTGCCAACTGCGAATGTGTTTTACAGTTCTTTACATGCACTTTATAAAACAATGTTACGTTGAGTGTATGATACATACACCTCAACCTCAAGCCTCGAACTGGTTTATTTAAAAGTAAAGGCCTTTAAGGAAAACACAAGCTATTATTTAAATAACGCAGGTCAAGGATTGGAAAACTAGATAGCACTGGATTTTTTAATTTAGGCTGCGAAATAACAAATAACATCAAAGATTATACCGCGTAAAATTTATATAAAATCGGAATGAAAAGTCTATTAATATAATAAGATCAAATAATGATTACAGTAAATATAAAATGAGAACAATATGGATAGAAAGGAAGTTTTAATGAAGGAAAATATTAAAAATTGGTGATGTAGAAATAGCAATCTAGAATTGGGAATAAAAATGAAAAAACAGAAATAAATTGTCTAATAGATACAGAAAGTAATGCGACGTATATCCAAGACAAATAATTTTGTACAAAAAAGTAAAATTGTAGAAAAGTTTGAAGAGTTACCAGTGAAAGGAATAAGTGTCATAACAGCAAAAAATAGGAGAAGTAAGAGAGTCAGTCAAATTATAATGTTAAGAGCAAGGTAAGATTAGTTAAAAGTTAGAGTGCTTGGAGAATTGATAAAAGAATTAATTATAGAAACAGACGCGATGGAGTTAAAGATGGAAGTAAATTTTAATAATCAAATAAAAGTAACGTATAAAAAATGTAAATGAAATATTAAAATTTACAGGGAGTAATAACAAAAGAATAAGATGTCTGATAATGTATGAAGGTGAAAGTGAGAACGACGATATAAATAATAAGTAAATAGTACAATAATAAATTATATTGATTATGTTAAGGAAGCAGAGGAAGAAATAATTCAAGAATAACAAATAGGCCTATGGGAGGCAATTAAGGAAACGTCGACTTTAACTAACCTATCGACAAAAGGATCAAATAATTCAACTTAATATGTAAGTACAAAAAATATTTTCTAAGAAACCATGATTGTGTAATGTATATCAGCATGGAATAAGAATATTTGAGGACAAACCATTTTATCAAAAAGCTATCCAATTCCTATGAAATACTATGATGCAGTCCAGACAGAACCTGAAAACGTGTTAAAGCAAAATATAATTGAAGAAAGCGACATAAGTGACCCAATTATAGCAGTAATCACATAGGCCTAATAAGATCAAAAGAAAGTTTCATATTACAAGCTTGAAGAAATATATAAGATAGATCCAACAATAATTACAAAGTGAAAGTACTGTACTAATAAATATTGTATTTACCATTACAATCTAGATGAACTTCATTCTGGTGAACATGAAATTTAGAAGGGCAGTTTGTAATGATATTTAAAGACAAACCCGTTAAAACTTTAACATTTTGAATTATAAAATGTTTTCTGTTTCTTTTATTTAAAAAATAAAATATTAGAAAATATAAGTTTATCGGACGTAGACAAGCCAGAGAAACTGTGAGGAATGTAAAGAAAAATGAAACACAGAAGGCATTTATATGGTTACAATAAGGAAATAATATTAGAACTTAACAAAAAGTATACATGTTTGAAATGTAATTTTAATTCAAGAATATTAATGACTTGTAAATTTAAAATAACTTCAAGTAGAAGAAGCTGTAATACAAGATAATATGAACTATGCATTTTTAATTGTGAGAAATAAAATTATATAATTTCTCTTAATTTCAAATTAATTGTAAAAGAAATATGTACATTATTTTATTTATGAGTTATTATTAATGTGTGATTATAACTGTCTGGGTTTCGAACCTATAACTCGAGATTTAAAAGTGGTCACAGCTTGTAGTAGCTAAATTAAATATGTACTGTATTAATAAAATAATTGTGTTGATATACGCATTGTAGGAAGACTGTTCTGAGATAAAAACGTATAATAATAAATATAATGATGAAATGATAATTACATGAAATTCAGAAGTAAATATATAATTTTTTATATACATATATATAATTTTATAATGAATGAATGAATTATAAAATTAATTAATAATTAATTTTTTAATACGTATTTATATTTTGTTGATAATATAATAGTTTCTGATATATAATTTTGCTTTCTGACGTCACGTGACATAATATCAGATGGTGACATCTTCTACAAAAATCGTAGAGGATATACTAATTTGAAAATTTACTTTTTGAAATTCTTATAGCTGTTATAAAATATGAAATATGACTGTAAGACCATAAAAGCTTTCTTAAGAAAATTTTGAATTAAAATATAAAAATACACTCAGAATGCTATAGAAATACCAGATTGTTTCTTCACAATAACCCATTATTCCATTATGAGCAGATTGGACTACTTTCTGCGCATTGTTGCTTCTTTTATCACCACCATAGTTGGATGCACATACCAAAACGGTCTGTTTTTGACCTATCAAGATTACCGATGATCACGACCATACATTGTTCTAAAGTCAGTTGACTATGTTTGGCCGTAACTAAACTTGCTTAACTGTTATGAACATTTAATGGTATAGTTCATAATAGGGCTGAAATGTTCATGAACAGCTGTGTTGTAATTTGTACGCAGGCTTCATTAAACCCAGATGTTTTATGTAGTAAAAGTTTCTTTATTTTTTGTTATTAATATACAGGTTTTGTGTTCAAAATTATGTATTTATTTTTATGGAAATATAATCGACAGACTGAAAAACTGTACAACAGAGCTTTGAGTAAAGTATATTAACAAAATTTAGGCGTTACAAATTTTCCATGTCAAATGAAAGAGGTGTTTTTTTGTTTTATTTTTCATGAAATAATTAGATGTATCTTATCGAATATAAACGGACTAGAAGTACAGCCACAATTATAAAAAAACGTGCTCGAAATTAGCGGTTAAAGTTCAAGTAATTGGACTATCTGCCGCCACGAACGCTGCAAGGTGCGAGGGCGAGGGTGGAGAAGTTTGAGAAAATATATAGTACTATTATGTATTTAACTGTAGTTGAAACCTATGCAGCAAGATGGCACTAGCAGCGAGCGCTCATAGAGCTCCCATAAGTGATAAACATTCTATTATGTTCATATTCAGTGATTCTGTTGAAGCCAATTTGATCTAATTGGGAAGCGATGCTGTTTAGAAAAACTCAAATATTACCGCTTATTGAACAATTTAATTTACTAATAAATTTATAACTTGAGGTCTATTTAGGCATGAACAGTGCTGTAGCAATCATCCTGTTTCTTCTAAACTAAAACTAAAAATATTATTTTGTATAAATTTAATATACCAGTGTTTGATAAATTTGTAAAAATATTTACCTGGCTGTATGTAAATAAGTTTGAATAATCATCTACTTGTTTACATTTAACTTTTGCTCCTGAGAAATGTAAATTGGTGTAACAAAAGGCACTTTATAAGATTGAGCAAAATGTATTCGAGAAAGGTTTTTATTTTCCATTAAGTATATCCCGGAGGATATAAAGGATTATTGCGCAATAAAAAGACGCTTTACTTCGTTCCAAGTTAATAAGCGTGATAACAGATTTTATCATTTTTTAAAACAAGTGTTCAGGCGCTATAATTTTTGTACACACAAATATAAATACTGATATTCAAGATAATTGAAAATAAGTAGTAATTTAAAGTTATTTTACTACTGAATCGTGTTTGTTGAAAGAAACCTGTTTTTATGTGACACGAAAACAAAAATTGTGATTTGATTATTATTAGAAAATGAGCTATTAATGCTGCCATCGGAGTAAAACCAAACCCAGAACCTTGAAATGAGCTCCGACCCTGCTCTCTACTTATGTTTTGAGGAGTCATTGTTGTTGTTATAATTGTATAATTTAGAAATTCAGATTTAAAAAAAAATCTACAAAATATTTTCGGAAATTCGCTGCCGTGACGTCAGTGATACAGTTTTGTGTCGAGATTATGTTTTATTCATTATGTTGTTTATAAATAGAAAATAAGAAAAAACATTACTAGTGAAGTATGTTTTAATTCTTGCCTATTAAAAAAAACAAACAAAATTTTAATTCATTTAAATTAATGTACAAAAACTGTTTCGGCAATTTGGTTTACCGCTCGTCAGTTGATTTAAATTGTTTTTGAGGTTAGTTTTTTTTCAAAAACGTTTTGTACTTAAAAAAATCAATTGTTACAAACCCGAGATGTAATGCTTTAAGCGATTATTATTCCTCACAGGTTAATTCTAATAAAACATCTTCATTTATCGCAAAGAATAATATTAATAATGTTTGTATATTTAAATCACAGGGTTTGTACAGACGCCCAGATGCCGAAACCATCGCTAATCACAGCAAAGCGTTACTAATTACAATTTCACTCGCCTTCCTGTGTCGGCTGACCTGGATCTCGGTTCATCAGACTTGGCATGACGCGTGACGCATGAGTCATAACCAGCCACGCAGCTCCAACTGAATTGATTGGTCGCGAATTTCTTTTAAATAATTATTAAGCGGTTATATGACCTTGATTTTAATCTTTGGCTTTTTACTTTCAGTGAAAGTTTAACAATAAGTGACTCCGTTTTAGATTAATTTTAAGCCTTACGATACATTTATTTCATTAGAAGGGAATTAAACGATATCATAAAATCCAACTTCGCTTAGTGCCTGTACATATTTTTGACAGAACGTTATAAAAAGGACTTAATAGTGCTTTTCTGAAGTCGCATTTTCAGATCATCCATTAGATCTATCTATAATTCGGTCTACAACGTTCTACGCCGTCTTCCGATCTCCAACCTCCACCGATCGCGGTTCCACCACAGGTCTTCTGGTAGATTCCTTTTTTTATTTCCTTTTCGACTCCCTCTCTCCAGCTCAGTCTCGGCCTTCCTCGTTTTCTTCTTCCAGGTGTTCGCCATTGCATGATTTTTTTTGGGAATTCGCTCATCCGGCATTCTTTGTACATGCCCGTACCAAACCAGTTGTTTTGTTCTTATATCTTCTACAATTGTATGCCTTACGTCCATTATCCTCCGTATACTTTCATTTCTCACTCTCTCTTTTCTTGATCTTCCTGCCGCTCTTCTTCAAAAGTCCATCTCAGTAGCCAACAGCATTCTTTCTGTTCTGCTCTTAATTGGCCATACCTCACTACCATATGTTATAATACATTTTACAATTGTGTCATAAATTCTTTTTTTATTCTCATTTGAAATGTTTTGATCTCACAACACCCCGTTCAGCATAGATACAGCTCTCCTTCCAAATACTATTCGTTCTTTAATTCCTTCATCTAATGTACCATCTTGTGATATTTTAAGTCCTAAGTACGTATAATTTTGAGAATGCTGTATCCTCCGTCCATCTTCTAAAATTATGTCGTGCTGCCGTCCTCCAATGCACATGCACTCTGTTTTCCCCAGATCATCCATTAGATTAACAGTCTACATAAATGTAGAGATCCTGACTAGCGTACTAGCAAAGAAACATTTGTTCGAGTGATCTGCAACGGTTATTTACTATGATTCTTTTCTAAATTGTTTTTACCGAATTACTATTGGAAAATGAAGTATTTGAGCAGTGTGTATGGTAAAACCTTGAAATTACCCCCGTTTTTGACCGATATATTGGTCATAGGTCAGCTTTTGCAGTTTTAGCCCGATTCAAACTTAGCACGAAAATCAATTTTAGTAATAGTTTAAACACGTTCATTAGCCAGGGTTTCAAAATGCCGGCCATTAAAAATATTTAAAAACCATAACGTTTTTTCGTCTTACACAATATTGCTAACAAATCGATTTCATCATCGTAATCAGCGTAAAAAATTGCATAAATTAGCATTTTAGTGATCCTGTCAAGGAAATTAACGTAAAAAAGGTTATCAAATATGTTTTTTTAATGAAAACATAATTAGTCTAAAGGTTAATAAATATTCTAAGGCATGAAATAGTTATTAAAAAATAGATGTTAACACAATTAATAGACCTACTTGTAAAACATAATTTAAACTTGGACTGCTGGACTCTAATTATAGCTTTATCCAGCAGGGGTAACATGTGACTGCATTTGCATTATTATTGCAATTATTATAAACTAATGAATTTTATTAGCAAACATTGTAACCGAATCCATTATCTACTACATTAGGCTACATTATCATTGCAAAAAAACCTAAATTGCGTTACAAATTGGACTTTAATTATTACAATAATATCATAATTTAGTTTATCTCTATTATGTATTACATAAAGAAAACTGTAAGATTTAATTAATTTCAGTGCATGCTAATTTCCTGCTTTCCTCGCCTATTATCGGATTTTTCGGATTCTTTGTTACAAAGAAGCGAAAATAATGTAATAAATATTATTACACGGTTACATTAACTGTCTTTCCTAGTCAAATACACATAGAGCCCTACATTTTTTTCGTAAGAATTACAGAAGTAATTTTTTTTAAACAGATTTTTCCCGAGTATTTTTGTTGTTATTGAACTTCAAGATTTTACCAGACCAAGAGTTTTAGTGATAACAAAATTTCTTTTTCAGCGATTCAACACAGTACTGTTGTGTTGGAATTTTTATGTCTAATTATTTACCCGGTTATTTAGTTTTTTGTGAAGAATGCTTAACTTTGTGGTCATTGACTTGCTTGACGTGTTTTTGCGAGAAAATAACCGTCGAAATTTCGTTAGTCAGTATGTTTTAGTAGTGATAAGTGGTATTTTTAAAACTGATTTATTAACAAAAAGCACGCAGGCGGAGGCACAGTCTGGGTCTTACTGGACATATTGTGACCGAGCGTCACGTCAGACAAAGTACACAGTCAAATGAATAATCATGTGGAGTGGCCTAACAAATGTTACAATTACAAGCTATTCGGTTTTCGTTTACCCAGACGTATTATGAGGAAATAGAATCCGACAAAGTTCCTCATTAGTATGTTTATTCGTATCAGGGATTTGTATGAATGAAACGTTCTGTGAAACGAGACATAAATGGACATAAATTGAAGGCAAACATATTCTGTATTACACTTCTGTAACCATACAAGATGTTGGCTTATACACAATTGTGGCGGACATGACTCATTAATTTTACCTCCTTTTACTCATGTCCACTCCCAAATACTATCAGCCCCAGTTTTTGTTATCTCTTAATTCGTATTTAGCGTGTAAATGTCATAAACATTTTTATTTGTTAAATGAAATCACCAGTACATACTACATTGAAATCTGTTTATTTGTTACTTATATTTTACAAAAACATGTTAACATCTTCTTATGAAGCAATTAATATATAACTAGTTCGTATTTTTAAAATAAAAACACTCTACACTAAGATTGTGCAAGTTCCACAATCGCTGTACCCAGACTGTACTTTGAAAGCGTACATTTTTTAATAAAAATTGTCAATAATAATTCAATAACAAATTTAATACATATTTAATAGATTTCCTCTGTGAAATATTATTAATGATATCATTCCGCTTATGTACATGTATATACGAGTATAATTGGTTTAATATTATTATAAGCGAAATGAGCAGTATATTAGCAAAACAATTAATAACTATATAAAAACAAAATAAAAATTTGAAAAATTCCACCTATATTCACGGTATTACGGGTAAAAATCGATGAAAAAGAATTTTTTTAATGGCACTAAATCTTGACCTGTATGTAAAATCTTAGGCCGAGTGTGACCACCAAATGCAAAGAGGACTACGCATTCAAAGCCTAACGTATTGTTTTTAATGTAAGTACGGATCTTTGGTGTCCGCCAGCAGAATGGAACAATTGAGCAGGTTCATCGTATGGTTAAATCAATTCAACAGAGCTTTGAAGATAAGAAATATTGCTCAGCAGTTTTCCTGGATGTGACCCAAGCTTTCGATAAAGTATGGCATACTGGTCTCTTATATAAAAATAAGAAAAATCTGCATTCAAATTTTTATACTTTGTTAAAATCATACCTTGATAAAAGATATTTTCAGGTGAAACATCAAGGCTCAATAACCAATATGTGTGAGATTAATGCAGGAGTACCACAAGGAAGCGTACTGGGACCAGTTTTATACCTTATATTGACTGGTGATTTACCCATGACACAAGGGGTAATCACTGCCATGTTTGCAGATGACACTTCTATAATGGCCTCCAGTAATTATCCTCAGACAGCTTCTCAAACATTGCAGCATAGTTTGAAACTAGTTCAACTTTGGATGGAAAAATGGCGTATAAAAGTTAATGAAGCTAAATGTCAACATATAACCTTCACATTAAGGAAACATACATATCCAGCAGTATCCCTAAATAAAAAAACTAATACCACAGACCTCAGAAGTGAAGTACCTGGGAATTCATTTGGACAGACGTCTGAATTGGCAGAAACATATTTTTACTAAGAGTAAACAACTTGGTATTAAACTCAGAAATATGTACTGGCTGATTGGGCACAAATCAAAACTTTCAACCAATAACAAAATATTACTATATAAGACAATACTGAAACCAATATGGAAGTATGGGATACAATTATGGGGTTCTGCTTGCAAATCAAATATTGCAATTTTACAACGCTTCCAATCTAAGATACTACGTTTAATCTTAACAGCTCCAAAAATAATCACAAATGAAATAATCCACAAACAACTCAATATTCCCACCATCAGAGAAGAAATTGAAACTTATAGCAATAGTTACCGACATCGAATATTAGTCCATCCAAATGCTTTGACTGAAAATTTAATGATGAGATCGACAACACGAAGACTCAAGAGGAGAATACCTACCTGACAATTTTTTTTTTTTTTTTTTTTTTTTTTTTTTTAACGTGGTGCAGTCGATGGGATGATTTATAGCGTATGAAAATGCCAAGCCCTCGCCGGGAATCGAACCCGGCTCCTCGGGGTGAAAGCCTAGTACGCTATCCACTAGACCACCGAGGTGGCTCTGCCTGACAATTAACAGCTGACCTAACAGATACAACATTATGTAGCAATAATTTATTATTATTATTTATATAATCTCATTATTTGTATGTATCAATGGGTACATGCTTTCATGTCATTATTTTAGCCATAAAATTTACTTAGTGTCTTGTAGATAGATTGTAAATACTAATAAATAAATAAAAAGTTCGGATCTCAGCGGAGTAAAGCGGTGGCACTGGGTACCGTTCCGCGTAGCTTCGACTCTGACTGGGTTCGGTTTTGAAGCTAACTCCGCTTCCCCCACCACGCCTCCAAATTTACCTAGGTTACCGTTGCCTAGGTTACGGTTTTTAAACATACTAGTTTTCTAAATCAGTTACATCAGTTACTAGTTTTCTAAATCAGTTAGACCTAAGCTTTAAGATTTAAAAGATTAAAACACGTTCTTTAAACTTCCTGAATTTCGCTTCCGGTTCATCTTTATTTCCGCCCCGCTCGGCATTTGGTGGCCACCCGGCCTTAAAGTTCAACAACAGCGAAAATACTTTGAAAAACTGTGATTTGTAAAACATGTTATTTTTACAAAAATTGCATATAATCCTTAAACAAATTGTATATGTGTAGTTGTTCAGGATACAACAACTAAGTTAACCCTGTAATTATACATATTGTATTGTTTTTCGTTTGTTTGTAATAATGAATGAAAGTCAAGGGTCTATAATAAAAAATCCTATAGTAAAGTACGATCTGACAGTGTGTAGGCCCTAAGCTATTCTGCTTACGTGTTTCGTTTCCGGCTCTTCAGAAAAACAACTGTTTGCCGTGATTATTTTAATTAATTCTATCTGATTATCTGACCTCAATCGGAAATCTTCATATATTCAAACTTATGAACAAAGTTCGTGTTCATTTTTATCAATTGATCTCCTTAAACTTTCCTGATGTTTAGATACAAAACTGACCTTTCTGAACGTTATAGGAGCTACAAGGAGCCAAACCAGCTGTACGAATATGCGATACGTGTTTGTCAATTTGTTTTACACCTGTTCAGTTTATTTTCATTGCCTTGCAACTATCACACGCCATAAACATTTAATCAACACACAATAAAACGGCCAAGTACTGTGCAGACGCTCTTTATTTGAAGTCAGCGCTATTTCATAGCTCGCGGACAGCAACAGAACAAGTTTTACAAATGTGTGAAAGTATGTAGAAAGTGAGTAGAAAGTGTTTCTTCGTTATTTGCAATGAACTGCCCGCACGGCCATTTGTAATGTCTTAACTTAATAAAGATGTGAAGGTTTTTGTAACCGAATAACCAATTACGGTGCGTTATATACAACTTCCTTTAATTCCTTAAGCACACGAAGTAATTTAAAAAGTATTTCTTTTTTCTCTCTTTCTCATTATACATTAACCTAAATGCTACGTAAACACCTCAACTTGGATGGGAATATCAGTTTTCATTTTTCCCAAGTAAAACAGTAGTTTTTGTCTGTTTGTCTGCGAAAAACAGTCAAATTTCCCCTAATTCATTGAATGTTTCGCCTGTATATCCGGACTATTAAACACAACTTATTTACGCCACAACAAGCTATTATTAACAAAATTATATTCTTTCCATTATATTGTTGCAGGCATTTCATTGAACACCCAATAGCCGAGTAGAGTTAGGTATTACCAAGTTATTTTTTAAAATTTCTGTTACGGAAGCAAAATATAAGTCATGTATCATGTTTTTCTCGATTCCTCGTTTTTGTTATTAATAAGCTGATGTTGATCTTCCGCCTTAACTCTTTTATTAATTGTAAGATTTTCATCGTTAATTTCATTTTTTCATTTTAATTAATTTTTTAATAGTAGTAGTTTTTTCCTTCATTTTTTTCCTTAAGCTATGTTTTTCATAATTTTATTGTCTATTTTAGTTAGAAATAGAATTTTTAACATAACCTCAATTGAAATATCATTGAAGCAACAGCTGTTGTGCGAAATCAGGTGCTTAGAAGTAGTCACAATTATATTTTTGTATATACCTACAATAGCACGCAACGAGCTAAATACACTATTATATGCATTGGCACCATCCCTCAAAATCTACCATCAAAACCAGCCCTAAAACGTGATACATGTTAACAATGTTTTATGTGTATTTGGAAACATTTAGCGCAAATTCAGCCCTTAAATGGACTATTCACACAAAATATACAACGGTCAGTCTGTTGCCTCTTTGAACTGCGGAAATTCACGTTTGAAGGTTCGAAACTGCAGTTTATACCTCTGTATATTAATGTCAAACCCTGGTCCTCATTAGTCAAACTAACATAAAATTTGATCTTTAGTACAGTTGCCATCAACTTGGAAACTCTAGTTTCGCAGATATCGACCTAATTAATTCTCAAAATCAAATTATCAGTTTTGTTTTTATAATTATAATATATTACTTCAACTTAAATAAAGTAAAGATGTTAGCATCCATAAAAAAAAGGTATTACATTTTATAACCATTTTTTATACCCATAAAAAGGTATGTATATATTTTTTATTTTAGTCTTATAGCGAAAGTTACTTTGAAAATGTCAGACACGGTTTTGGCGAAAGGTTAGAATATGTTTCTTCTAGAAACTTGGATGCAAACAAGTTTTCAATGCAATTCATTTATTCCTATAGAAAGGTAAATTATTACACAATTTTATTTCACCATCTAATCTGCATAAATTAGCGTTTCCACTGAAAATACGAAAATTATCGTAATGGCAGGCAAAATAATTTCTTTGTATTTGCAATGCAGTTTGAAAGTTTAGGATGCTAATTTATAAAGATTTTAGTGGTGATTATAAAGGTAAAATGAGGTTTGAATTAAAGTTACATTAAGATGGTTTTAACTATCTAAATTTGTTTTATTCTTCTGAGAATGTACTTTAAATTTCTTTAAATAAAACTTCGAACATTCACAAACAAAGTGAGCATAGAAACATAGAAACAAAGTGAGCAGTTTGACGATGAGTAGTGTAGATGTGTGCGTGTGTGTGTGTGTGTGTGTGTGTGTGTGTGTGTGTGTGTGTGTGTGTGTGTGTGTGTGTGTGTGTGGTGTTTGTGAAACGTGGGGAAATTTCCATGTTTAAATTAATATAATAAATTGAAAATTTCTCCGCAAATGTATATACATATATGTATTTTTAAATAATCCGAATTAAATTTGCTTCAAGATTGTGCGTAGCCTCAGTGAATACCGGCCAAAGGGAAATAAACGGCTCGTGTGAGAGATCGAATTGGCTGGCGTACAGTAACAAATATTGGTTAATACAGATTTGAAGTGGCCTAAAATAGTACTATGTGAATTTATAAAACTTAGAAAATTTGTATTAATAATATTATTATGAAAATTTGTCAAAGTAAATAAAAAATGATTTTTAGGGCATTTTATAAGCAAAAAAAAAAAAGATTTTAAAAAGTTCAGCAAGAATAAAAAAAACTAAAAAAACTGATAGTTCAAAAGATATTGCTGTTCAAAGTTAGAACACACATTTATAATTGCTATTAACTACACAGGATTGATAACAAATTATCAGTCAAAATTAAAGGTAAAGTAAACGGGTTGTAAATAACAAAATTATATTGCTGTATAGGAGTAAATAAAATATGAAGTAATTAAATAATTAATTGATAATATGTTTAAAGGGTAAAATTAAATATTTTTACTAAACACATCAGGCTATAGCAAAATCATCGGTAAAGATTTTGAGAAAACTTGAGAAAACTGACTAATGTAAATTAAAATAGGGTAACCAGATTAGAAAAAAAATTAATATTCAAGGAAATACAAGTTGGTTAAATACAATTAAAAATTTAATAGGAAAAATTCATATCTAAAATAGTTAAAGCCTATAAACCGGCTGCTATTGAAAACTTAACAATTTTTTCGAATTAATTAATAATTAAAAAAAATAGAGAAGTCCTAAATTGTCATACCTCCCGAACGATAAACAATAGGACTACCATTCAAATTCGTATGTGTACAGGAAAACAATACAAAAATGTAACAGAAATACATTCATTGAACTTTGGGTTCCGCCATTATCGATCGACCTCTAAGAGGCCTACGGACATGTCTTTCTGCTCACCGAGGTTAGCCAATTTAATTTCATACAACCAGGAGGTTAATTATAAAAAAATAATTAATTTGCAGATAGAGTGAGATGAAGAAAATTCATCAAAAGAGCATCAAAGAGGAGTTGCGACCTACAAGACCAAAAGGATGTCATCCTAAGACAGAAATATCTTTTAAAATGAAAATGCCACAGGGGTATTTATTTTAAAAATTGGTATACGTTGAAATAGAGAGGGATACCAGCCTGAATAAGTTAAACATTAAATTAAAAGTAAAGTAGTAAAGTTTAAAAGTGATAAAAAATTGTAATTTTTTGAAAACTTTATAAAATTTATAATTTTTTTATCAAACAATTGGAAATACTGAATTGCTACTTACGATGAAATTGCGCGAGAATAAAATTGCATTGCTACATACAAAATATAATAAGGATAACAATATAAAGAAGGTCAGTGACGGCAACCTGATTCCTCAGCGTCCTTAACCTGAAGGATCATCAGATACTCCTCTTAAGTCACCGGGAACTATCCAGGATTACAGGAACGAGTCATAATAAAAAAGGCAACTGCCAAGCCAAAATATAACAACTTCTACATACGACACATATAAAGATACTTTTATATCTTGAAACAGAAAAATTTATTACATTTTGTTTTGTTCAAAATTGGACAATCCATATTTTAAAATTTTAATTTGATTTGGAATTAATTCACTCCCAAAAAAGTTGTTAAATCGAAACTAAACCAAAAAATGAAATATAATAATAGTAATACAACTAAATGAGGACTTTTTATTTCCTTTTAATAAGGACTTATTAAAAATAAGAAAATTTTAAGGAAAATCGAATACTAGTATGATTAACTTAAAGAAGTTAGAGAGATAGATAAAACACAAGACGAAGGGATAATACCCCGGGCACTGCGATCGATGAACTTATTGTGCAAGTAAACCTTTTGAGTTATAGTTTATAAGATTGGTGCCCTAAATAAATTTCAGCAACCCACTGCTCATCTTGCTGGAGGACCTCAAGGTCATGGAAGTCAAATAAATACGTTCATTATCCTGCTGGCAAAAGCCTTACTATCATAAATGGGCTGCAGTTTTCTTTTCTCTCCTGCATAACCTAAACAAGGTTTCTCACTGGTATATTCCTATCCTGTTCATGTGAACCCTCAGACTATAGTACCCTGTAGTAATCACCAATAGATTCCTTAAATTGTGCTGTGCCCAAGGTATCTGCTGCCCTCTGAGTCCTCCATGAGGGACCTTCCCTAGGGAATGCCCCCATGAGGGAAGCTCTATGGGAATGCTTATGAAAGTTGTCCCATCTTTCCTGGTGTTGCTTGTTAATCTATATTTATAACAGACCCAGCCAACGACAGAGAGATCCATAAAGCCAGCTCGGGTCAGATAAATTCATATGTAGATCCCAATCCAGTTACCGGTCTGTCTCCTCATTACGCTTAACCCCTTATACCTCGGAATCCAGTGAAGAATAACCCGGTTTCCTAGGGACAGAGTGTTGAGGTTTTCTCGACACTCCCAGGCCAGCTTGGACTGAATAATGGAAACCGGAAATATTTTGATTGGTGCCAGCCTAAAGGTGTAAACATAAACACGAATCTTCTCTAAGGCTTGTCTAAAATCCTTCCGAACACAGTCATTAATGACCATTACCTCTGGAAGGATAAAAAGGTTAGAAACTCTTTATTAATAAATATATCTAAATAAAATTTATTAAAACATTAGTAAATATAAAATTAAAATAGCCGGAAGTGAAGCGAAAATTAAAATATTCTATAATGACAGTAACACTAAGCGATAATGTAAATATAACAAATGTAAAAGCGAAATAGGCCTACCATAGAATATTAAATAAAATTATGATATTGAAATGCAAGTATAATTGTCACCCAAATTCAGAGGGATATTAAGATTAGTAAGTGGAAATATAACATGAAATGAACAGTAAATTAGAATAAAATATTTTTGTTAAATCTAAGAAATACCAGTTTATCGTATAATTTAATAAATTATTAATAAATAAATTTAGTTTTTGTGTAAAGGCACAACAGGTCTCAGACAGGCTAAAAAAAGAAAGGTTTTAACCATAGAATCAAGATAAAGTGCGTTTTGCTGCATTTACCGTTATATGCATATATAAATGATTAGGCGTACTGAACTTAAATCAAGCAACGTACATGTAATACGTATGTCCTAAGAAAAAAATCATTTTTGTTAAATAATCCCTTCCCACTCTTATCAACTATCTGTGAGTTTGCTTACCCTTTTGACCTTTATGTATATAGTGTGAATAAAAAATGAACTTTTGAATTAAAAAAGAACAGTGAGTAGGTAGGGGTTTCCGCTGTCATTCTATTGAACCCCTTCTCCACACCAGGTGTTTATAACTAACTTTCAACATCTTTTAACTCACTCATTTTGAAGTAAAACAGTAGGCGCATATATATATGTATATATATATATATATATATATATATATATATATATATATATATATATATATAGATATATATATATACACACACACACACACATACATACATACATACATACATACACACACACACACACACACACACAAAATTAATACTCGGATATTATAGAAAAAAATTATGTAAATTTCTATAATATTACACCTACTACATTGGACGCCGATTTTTATAATAAACACCTCTTTGGGTGTTAATTTTCATAAAAAAATGTTAATTAATTATTGCAGAAATTGTTAATATTTACTAAAAACTTACGGAAATATTTTAAAGTTTTGTTTATAAAGTATTCGATATCCTGTAAACAATTCTTTTAACTACAAATTGATTGTCAAATTAATTAATTAATTATTATTACAATACAAAAAAAAAATGAATAACTTATCTCGGGGTGGTGTTTTGATACTGCAAATGGGAAATAAGGGGGTTATTGATGTTGTTCAATATAACTTATTACAAAAAAGGTTACACCAAAAGGTTAATTACCAAGATTATTATTGAAAGTCTTTAATGACACAAAGTTCGATGAAAGGTAGAGATGTTGGTCCAGATGTCAGCAGTTTCAGATTACGGAATCAAGTATTGTTGGGATTCGAAGATAAATTGTTACACTTTACGGTGATCAACACTGCACTTATCCAGTATTATTACTGAATCAACTGATTGAATTAATAAAAATTTATATACATTCACATTAGCAACATTTGTACGGCAATACCACTGAATTCTACGAACGCTTTGTGTAAATTACAAACATTTTAAAAGAACTCTTAGTTATATTTGATTAATTAATATAAGAACGACAATAACAAACAAATACTTTACTGTAACAGTTGTTAGGTAGACTCAACCTAATACTTTAATAAAAAAAACTTGCACGGTTATACTGCTTGGTACTTAACTGTGTTCACAATTTACTATAAAATAAAGAAAGTTTGTTCGTGAAGCGACGTAGATCATCTGTTAAAAAAAACTGTAAGGACTTTCTTTTGCTGCCCTTGTCCTTAGTTTTTATACTAACTGCCTTTATCAGTATCCAAATTTGCTTAACCAATAACGAAAAGCTTGGACAGTGTCTAAGCTAATGAGATTGAAAAATCTCTTTAATGTAAACTTTTTTTGCCGTTAAGTTACTGCAACTGTTGGTATTTTTGTTTGTTTGTTTTAACTACGCAACTTTTAGCACGTATTTTGAGTCTTAACCTATTTACAATGGATTGTAAAACTTCACTTTTTCTTTTCTTAAAATAAAAATCCTGCAGTTAATTTTTATTGTAATTTTCTGCTTCTAATTACCTTCTTAATAGACAAAATTCTCTCCGATTTTAAAATTTCTGAAGCGAAATTGTACAGTTAAAGCTAGTCATGTTACATTATATATATATATATATATATATATATATATATATATATATATAATATAATTAAATAACGTATTGCACAGTAAAGAAATATAATTTTCCTTTATCCCTGGACAAAGTAAAATCGAAATGATGCCTATCAATATTTTATTTCGCAAAATATTTTGATTGTTGTCTTACTGTCTGGAAGCAATAGAGGAGTTGTAAAAGATGCAATAAAATAAAGTAGAAGTACTGAAAGTAGATGTGATACGTTGATTGCTATACATATATTTTATTTGCGACATGAAGTTATGCGATTTTTGATATATTTGTTCCTTATTTTGTACTTTTAAGGAATTTTTATAATTTACAAACGAATTATTTGTATTAATATGTAGAACGTTGAATTTAATAAACATTATTTAAAAAAAGTTTCTAAGTTTCATGTAACTGCAAATTAAAAAAAAATATTTTATCATGTTTACTAAGTAATGTAGTTATTGTTTAAACTGTAGTTACGTATTCTATTACTTACTTTGAAAAAGGCATCCAAACATCTTTAAAAAAACGATTAAAAAGCAGTTAGTGAAATCAGTCTAATTTGAATTGTTATTTAATTACGAGTTAAAAAAACTGAAAAAAATTAAAAGAGAAATAAAAACTTATAAGCGATATTTAAGCATTTTTGAATATATTTAACACTTTTGAATTATAAAATAAAATATAAATTAAAGCTTTTTATAAAATAAAAATAAATATTGAGAATTATGTTAATTTTAATAGTTACTATGGAGTCCTTAATTTATTTATGTAATAAATACAGTACCCCATAGACAATTTTAGTTTTGGTAAACAAATTATAAAGATTGGGCAGCTCTTTAAATACCCAATTAATTTGTATACAAAGATAACTATTTTTCTTTTAGTATGTTTAAAAAACCTGAGTTTTATTAACAATTTTTTTCCTTTTAAAATTAAAGCCAATTAATGGTTTTGAATTAGAGTATCGCTTCGTGTGCAGTGATGTCTGCTTTTTGTTTTCATTAGTTGCTGCCAACATATGATCTTGTGCCAGTTTCGTTTTACGCCATCAGTTAGCGCAGTGATGTCTGCTTTTGGTTTTCATCAGTTGCTGTCAACATATGATCTTGTGCCAGTTTCGTTTTACGCCATCAGTTAGCGCAGTGATGTCTGCTTATGGTTTTCATCAGTTGCTGTCAACATATGATCTTGTGCCAGTTTCGTTTTACGCCATCAGTTAGCGCAGTGATGTCTGCTTATGGTTTCCATCAGTTGCTGTCAACATATGATCTTGTGCCAGTTTCGTTTTACGCCATCAGTTAGCGCAGTGATGTCTACTTATGGTTTTCATCAGTTGCTGTCAACATATGATCTTGTGCCAGTTTCGTTTTACGCCATCAGTTAGCGCAGTGATGTCTACTTATGGTTTTCATCAGTTGCTGTCAACATATGATCTTGTGCCAGTTTCGTTTTACGCCATCAGTTAGCGCAGTGATGTCTGCTTTTGGTTTTCATAAGTTGCTGTCAACATATGATCTTGAATCAGAGTTTCATTTCACGTCTGCAGTTAGCGTAGTGATGTCTCATATTTGGTTCTCATCAGTTGCTGGCAAAAATAATCGATTAAGAAATGAATTATTGCTGCCAACCAACTGAGAAATCAATTAATTTTGTCCTATCGGCGATTTGCTAGCACAGCAATTCTCTAACCGACATTTTTATGCATTTTCAAGGTAGGCTAAATGTTTAACCCGAATTTTATTAAAACCAATACAATTTTAAAAATGAATAGCCTATATCGTATTATTCTTTCATTTAAAATTAAATTTTAAGTATATATAACTGAAATATATAAGAAAATATTATCTTTATTCAACTTCATATGCCATTTTGTTGAAACATTGACTGTACCGAAGCATGTTCCATGCAACAAAGAAGTTGCCTCGCCTTAGGGAAGTGATTGTACTCAGTAACAGGGTCTTTCATCTACACAATGGTGCCAACATAAAACAAAGTAAACTGATTTCTACATTAAAAGACAACACGAAGCTCAAAGCTGTAGGCGATGTGGCCCATCTCTCAGACGAATAGAAATTTTAATTCAGATGATTGCTTCAAGGTTCAATGTCCATTAAAGTCAATTAATATAACATGATGCTCCTCTTTATCTTGGATTGTATTTATATATCAATTCATTTCATTAAATTCACATATAACGTATTACATTTTTCATAAAGTTTATAACAGATATTTAATTTAGTTTAATTTATGTTATTAGCTTTAATTTGATGTATCAGAAATTTGTGTACAATAACGATTTGGAAGTTATACCATTCTAAACGCGGGTGTTTTCTTTCTTAGGCCAGACTATTGTTTACCTATTTACTTTTTCAGGAACAAACCTAACGGCTTTAAAATTTAATTTAGACAATTTGTTTATTTGTCTGGAAGTAACAACGAAACAACAAGAGACCAATATCCGCAAATATGTGAAATATTAAATAAATATAAATTCTTTGTTTTGATTCATACTAGCAAAAATATATTTCATTTAAAAATAAAGTATTTATTACCTTCTAAGCGAAAAACAGAAAAGGAGTATTTAACCGCCCAAAATTATCATCTCATAATACATAGAATCTCACTACAAAGGAAATTGTGTGATTGAAAATGGAGAACGCTATCTGCCAGGAGGGAAATGAACCATGTACTTTTAGGTTAGTTTTCCAGATTACAATTAGGTTATTTTTAAATGTATGTTCACTAATGATATTAATTTGACATCCTAATCTGGAGTGTAAGATAAATTCACGTCACTCCAGCAATTTATAGACCCAAGGATGAGAAGGTAGTAGAAAATCGAGTTTATGGCGCTCTGATGTCGGGTTTTGGTACTACGTGCATTTTACCTTTCATTCTGGCATTCTGGTTTTAAAATTAGGTTTATATGCATTATAGACTCAAGGGTAATAGGAAGTTTAATAGGAACAATTTAGGCATTGATAATCTAATTTTTCAAAACAAAACGACGTGTGTTATTATATTAGAACTTACAAAAATGTCATTAATTAATTACCTAACGTAAGTGTTCTCTTTCTCTCTCTCTCTCTCTCTCTCTCTCTCTCTCTCTCTCTCTCTCTCTCTCTCTCTCTCTATATATATATATATATATATATATATATATATATATATATATATATATATATATATATCACGTTACATTACTCAAAATATTAAATTAATAATTTTTTCCTTACATTTGATAAAAAATTCAACGTATGCACAACTAAAAGAACATTTTGATAAATTATTTTCATACTTAATGAACAAAACAATCTTCCAAACTTTATATAATTTCAAATTTATAATTCATACGGTGAAGGAGATTTTAAAAAAAGACATAAAACATATATGATTACGTGATTTATGACACGTATTTATCCAAATGTTACTCATTCTTAATATCAATATCAGTTTTCAATAAATTTGTTTCAATAAAACGGCAAAAAAATAACACAATATGCGAAACAATTCAAACTAATTAATTAATATCTGATTTTAATTATGCATTCAATAAAAATCTGGTTTCCAATTTAAATCAAATCAGGAGTTGAGGACCCTTGTAGAACTGAAACGGGAAGGCTTTAAGTGAGAGGAAAATTATTAAAATTTGTAAACCCATTAATTTAAGTATAAAACTTTCCCGTTCAGAATATTTACATATGGGACGGTTTAACATTAACGAAAAGTTTTAAAATTTGTTTTTTGTTTTTTATTCAGGTATGAAAATTCCTCTCTTTCGCAAGTTTTAATTTGTATTTAAAATAATTCCATTTTTTGTTGTTTTTTTTTTTTTTGTGTTTAACGTCTGACTATTGTGCACACTTGGGCTAATGCAGACGGTGTGATGATTTATAGCGTATGAAAATGCCAAGCCCTCACCGGGAATCGAAAATGCCAAGGCTCGCCCGGATCCTCGGGGTGAAAGCCTAGTACGCTATCCACTAGACCACCAAAGCGGCTATTCCAAATATAATAAAATAAAATATTCATCTCATGAGTTTTTGCGAAAAGCTAGTCAGCAGTTATTCCCCCAGTGTAGGGAATTTGGATTATGTTTCACACAGTAATTTTTCCATTCAAGTTTTTGTTTCGCTCTAAATAATTATTTCAGTTGGTAACACTCCTACAACTCTTCTGCTAAAACACACACACATACACACGCGCGCGCGCACACTGCATATTACTATTGGCAACCAGCTTTGTTTAATTTATACTTACTAGTTTTTGTGCTTTTGTAATGATTCGCTTATGAGTATCGTGTAAAATAAAAGCATATTTCTTCGTCAAATAGAGATGCAAAACAATCTAAGGCAACTGTGATTAGGCCTAAATAGCGTAAATTCTGGAATTGGCTTAACTCTAGAACAAGGCCTATTAGAAGGTTCACAACGATGAATAGTTCATACTAAAAAAGATAAATATTCAAATAAACGACGAGTTTGAGTACTGACAACTTAGGATCTTGGTGTTAGGTTAAAAAAACTACAAAATATTTTTTTCGTTGTAAGTTTTATGGCGCTGATGAAGCTATTGAATTTAGGGTTACAGAGAAAGGATGACATAGTCAGTAAAGAAACAGTTCAATAGAATATTGGTCATTTAATACAAATATCTGTAACAAATTGAGTTCTTACATCTAGGAATAAATACAACATGAACCTGAAATTGTGAATTATGCTCTGTTCTGTAACAGGTTTTCCATACTACAAAAGTACTGAATATCACTAAATTTACTGCAGGGATGAGTTAATCTATGAGAGCATGGCTCAAGCTACATTATAAGCTGCCTCTATAAATAATGTTTCTTCGGATGTGCTTACATCAATGTTGGCACGTTTTGTCTAAAAACACTGATAGTTTTTACTGTCCTAACATCGCTGTTTTGAATTAACCGACATTAATGCAGCTTCAGAAACTTTGGTTTTTCGTAGGTCTACAGAATCAAAACACAAATTTTGTCGCATAACCTAGAAAACCAAGTTTTTCTTTCCAAACATGAAACAAGGTTAAAAACAAACATGTAAATATATTCAACAAAAAATAATTTCCTTTTATTAATAAAAATTAATTTGTACTGAAAGAAAACTGACGTCAAGTCTGGCTCACAAAGCTGTCACGTTTGATCCTTATCGACGGTTATAATTAAATGTCAGTACAAAACAAAAGGCAGACAGACAAAGCGTGATTCATTGTCAGATAGTCACGTGTTATGGCACTTTCCCAGAGCTAATCAATCATATTGCGTCACACAAATTATTTAATATTTCTGTTTACTCACATAAAGCGGTTTAAACAATGGGAACTGTCAAACGTCTGGGAAGGATATAGAGTAGCAAGAATTTCCGTTTTCCCGACGTATTCATATATACAATAATTATTATAAGTTTTAAATATAATGATCATTGTAATTGCATTTCAGTTTTTACATTTTAATTGGTATTCAACGTATTCAGATAACGCATATATAGGATTAAAAAAATTGTTTACGATAATAAATTTGTGTATTTGATTTATGAGGTCTTTTGTAATGAAGAAAACAAACAGGTATGAACATTTATTAAATGTATTTTAAAATATCCAGAATTCATATATATGTATATATATATATATATATATATATATATATATATACTATTATTTGAGTTTAAAATTTTTTGTTTTTATAACAGACTAAAACATTTATAAGAAATTCGATAAAAGAATACAGCAGAACGTACATTTTTTTTAATAAAACGAAAATGTAAAAGTTTTGAGTTTTGAAATCTGCTTTCAATGTTTTCGACAACAATTCGGCATTTTTTAAGAACAAGTAATTACTTAAATTTCGTCAAGCTCTAGTTAAAACAAGAACTATCTTTTACAATTTATTTTATTTCTAAAAAAAATCTAATGACATAGAGAGATATGGGTGTTTGTTGAAATTTTGATAGAGGGAGAGAGAGTGAGAGAGAGAGAGAGAGAGAGAGAGAGAGAGAGAGAGAGAGAGAGAGAGAGAGAGAGAGAGAGAGAGAGAGAGAGAGAGAGAGAGAGAGAACGAAAAATGTTATCTGAATTTTAAGACAATTTCAGTAAGACACGTTCTGATTACGAGATAAGAAGTTTTTTACTTTAAAAATGATCATGGATCTTCTGTTATATAAGCAAACTAAAATTAAATGCAAAACAAACTGCTTATACCATTTTTATTTAGTAGTAGGCCATAATAAATTGTTTTCAAAGAACCTTACTAAAAAGTCAAATCTGTTTTTATTGTTTCTTTTCGTTTCTTTTTATTAGATGTCGTACTTTATAAAAATTTATTAAACATTATGTTCTGATTAAAACCAACATATTAGATTTCTTTACTACTTTTAACATTAACTGTGATTTATTCATTTAAAACACAAAAACACAAAAGCACAAAACACAAAATTTAACGAATATCTGCACTTCTTTAATATGGCGTTCCAAGGAGTATTGACCGATCCTTTCTTAATTGTTACTGAACTTTACAACTTTGGAAGTAATCTTACACAGACTTTTCACTAAATTCCAGAGAACCACTTGATATTATACTGAACGAGCTGCTATAATCCTGTATTTTTTAAATTACTCTTATTGTTTTTGTAGTTGATGTTTGATGTACTGAATACTGATTTAACAGATGAAATAAAGTTCATAAAAAATATTACAAGCTTTTCCCAGAAAAGTAAAAGTTCAAAGTTGTCACGACAAAACCAGTTTCTGGACTTTATGAAACCGGTTTTTATTGACAGATGTTTGCTGTCATTAGGTAATTGTTAATGGGTTTACTCGTATAAAGTTTAATTTATATAGGTCAACCTTACAAGGAACGGTAATAGTTTGTTGAGAACAGCTTATTGAAGCGTTCCTCTCTCCCATAAAATGCAATGAATTTGTTGACAACTGGATAAACGAAAGTGTTTATTATTGTCGATATTTTACTTAAAAAACAAACTTATTGTCTTTTTTTATAACATTATAAGTACAATCTAGTGGTTGAAATTTTATGCAAATAAGTGTTGGACATGATCAAAAAACGTAATTTATGACTTGGAATTTGCAGTATATATATATATATATATATATATATATATATATATTTATTATAATTTCTCAGTGATTATAATAAATCAGAAAAAGAGTCAAAACTCATAAAGGGGTAACAATATTTCAAGAATATAAGAATTCTTCACTATGTTCATGAAAAAGTACTCGACTGAATAGCGAACTCATTACGAAATTTTATTAATAAAATCAGCAATCCCTAATTTTAACTCACCTTGTGCATAGTTACCACTGCCATGTGCAAAGTTCTCCAAGAGTACCAATAATTAAACGTTTGATCGTGACCCGTGAGCTTGCGACATAATGGCAGACATCGCTCCATTAAGAACGAAGTCACAGCGGAGTGTTGAAGACACAGACACATCAAAGTAAAAGCGATATGGACTCGAAAGTAAAAGCGAGATCGGAATCTTCTGGAAGTCGGTCCTACTAATTTTGAAATTTTTATAATTTTCAGTTGAATAATAAATCCAGATTATGCTCAGATATTGGAATATATACTTAAATTTCAAGAATTAAAAAGATGAAATCCTGAATGTATTAATTGCGCTGATAACGCCATATAAAACAAATTTTTATATGAAAGCCTAAATCAATGAACGGACCAAATTAGCAAAGCTGAAGAAAAAGACAAAGTTAGTGAGTCAAGCATAACTGTAAAGAAATCGTTAGTCAGTGAGCCATAGAGCAACTTAGTTCACAGTCAGAAAGGAAGTCTAAGTCAGTGAGCGAAACCTAAACGCGCACAGGTAAAGACTAAGTCAAAAGTATACATAATTGATCAAGGTCAAAAGTATAAAATTATATAGGAACGTCTAAGTAAATAAGCGAAGCTAAACAAACAAAAGTTAGTGATGGATAGGTCGATGAGTGAGGCAAAACGCACCAACTTAAGCGTCAGTAAGCGAAGCTGAACGATCGCACCTAAAGAAGAAACAACTCCGTAAGCAAGGCTGTTATAGCTAAAGATGAAGCCTAAGTCAGTAAGCGAGGCTGAACGACCACACCTAAATAGGAACCATAAATCAGTGAGCGAAACTGAATGATCCCACCTAACGAGAAAGCCTAAGTTAGTAAGTGAGGCAGAACGATCACATATAAAGATGAATCCTAAGTTAATAAGAGAGGATGAACGATCATATCTGAAGATGAAGCCTAAGTTAGTTAGTGAGGCTGAACGATTACATCTAAAGATGAAGCCTAAGTTAGTTAGTGAGGCTGAACGTTTACATCTAAAGATGAAGCCTAAGTTAGTTAGTGAGGCTGAACGATTACATCTAAAGATGAAGCCTAAGTTAGTTAGTGAGGCTGAACGATTACATCTAAAGATGAAGCCTAAGTTAGTTAGTGAGGCTGAACGATCACATCTAAAGATGAAGCCTAAGTTAGTTAGTGAGGCTGAACGATTACATCTAAAGATGAAGCCTAAGTTAGTTAGTGAGGCTGAACGATTACATCTAAAGATGAAGCCTAAGTTACTTAGTGAGGCTGAACGATCACATCTAAAGATGAAGCCTAAGTTACTTAGTGAGGCTGAACGATCACATCTAAAGATGAATCCTAAGTTACTTAGTGAGGCTGAACGATCACATCTAAAGATGAAGCCTAAGTTACTTAGTGAGGCTGAACGATCACATCTAAAGATGAATCCTAAGTTAATAAGAGAGGATGAAGATCATATCTGAAGATGAAGCCTATGTTAGTTAGTGAGGCTGAACGATTACATCTAAAGATGAAGCCTAAGTTAGTTAGTGAGGCTGAACGATTACATCTAAAGATGAAGCTTAAGTTAGTAATCGAGGCCGAACGATTACACCTGTAGAGGAAGCCAAAGTTAGTGAGCGAAGCCAAACAATCCCATCTAAAGAGAGGAATACTAAGGACTAAAGAGGTAGGTGAGGAAGTCGAGTGAGCGAGGCCGAACTACCACTCCTAAATAGGAAGTTTAAGTTAATGAGCGAGGCTGATCACATCTAAAAAGGAAGCATAAGCCAGTGAGCGAAGCTGACCGATCACATCTGGAGGAAGCATAAGTCAGTGAGCGAAACTGAACGATCCCACCTAAAGAGGAAACCTAAGTCAGTGAACGAGTCTGAACGATCACACCTAAAAAGGAAGTACAATTTATTTAGTGTGCGAGGGCAAACAACCACACAGCTTTAGAAAAGTATACAACATATGAAAGCACGAATAATTGTAATTGCAAAATTATTCTAACAGACGATGTAAAAAACTGAATAAAGTAGGAAGTATTTGTAACTGGTTGTTAAATTTTACTGTGATTTATTGAACCATGGCTAATGCTATAACGGATATCGTTCTAACATTGTAGTTGTGCAACAGCAATAACAACGAATCACGGAATTCAATTAACATAATAAATATTTTTGTACATCTTTTTATCTAATTTGCAAATTAGGTTATACACTTTGGGTCTTCCACTATTTAAAAACATATTTTTTAATTTTTATTTTGAAAAATATGAACCTTTTTACATAAAAGGTTTTACATAAAAGGAAATAAAATATGTTCCTTTTTACATGTGATTTTTCGAGATTCAATACAAGAGCCAAGTTTCAATCATTGTTGATATTTTATTGACTGGGTTTGCTACTTCAGAAAAGTGTAATTTTTCTCATTAAGCCAATAATAAATTAAAATGAAATGTCCTTTTATTGACATAAGTGTGGCAATTAACGTATTGTCAGTGTCAGGATTGTATCGATTTTCTACACCAGAAGAATACAAAAATAACAGTTAAAAAATGTACGTAAACTTCCATTGCAACAAACGTTAAACAATTAAAATAAATTATCCCATTAGTCTTGCATGTTTATTGTGTGCATGCTTGTTTTAATGACCCTTGTTAATAGTTTCATTTTATTCCTAGATTTACAAATGTATTGGGAGAACATCCGGTAATCCAAAGCAATGAGCCATAAACAGTAAAACGTTCAAATGCACGAAAACAAAGCTAGAGTTTTGTGTGAAATGGTTTAAAGTTTTATCGTTTCTACTCATAAATATTTATATTATGTATTAATTTTTCAGCCAGCAGATCGATTTCTCATTTTCGTTTGCGCTTAAGTCTATTCTCAATGTTTATTACTACATACAGTATGTTCATCAATAAATTAATATGAAAAAATACTCAAGGTAAAAAAATGGAGTTCATTTTTTTAAATAAGGCAGGGGTGTTAAGTTGTAATATTTCAACAATTAATTTCTCAAATCATTTTCTTGGCAGAGTGCCTCGGTATTGTGAAGTTAAACGGCTGAGTAAGGAAAACAAGATCATTATAAATAATTAATTCTTTTAATTCTATCGTCATAATTCATTTTTGTTTTCCCGTGTTGAACGTTTTGACTTCATTAGTGAAACACTTTACCAAGCAAAATGAGTAGAATTAATTGCTGAAATATTTTAATGTAAGGATTGCACACTTGGCAATATCAGAAGTTAATTTAAAAATTTTGGATTGAATTTAATAAAAATTTTCATTACAACGTGGTTTTAACAGAATTTTATTATTAGTGTAATATATATTTTTAACGATTTTCTCACTTGTTCGAAATACAGATATTTTCTGAATATCGAATTTATAAATTCTAATTATAGTTATAGCAAACAAAATAAGACTTCGTCGAAATCAATCCAGTAGTCGAAATCGTCGAAATCAATTCTGAAAGTTAGAATTTAGCACATTTTAAAACTGCTTTTTATACTGTATACTGTTTTCGTGACTTCTATACAAAAGAACGAACTAAATAAAATGCAGAAGGAAAAGTAAGTGTGTTGTCAAAACTGTTTCAGTAGTTCGTGCTAAAACTGTTTTTTAAAAATAAGTTTCGATTTTTTGACACAGTAAAGATATTATTTCATAATATTTATAGAAGTTACTTGCAGTGCCCACATGGCATTGCTTGTGATACTCAAACGTTTTTACATTTTGTAGGTGTAATGTTCAGCTAATTATTCAATTAAAATCTTATTAAAAATTTTAAAATACAGCTTTTAGTTGTTGTCCGAAACACCTTTGTTCAACCACGTTAAAAATCTCAGATCTCTGCGTACCATAGTACATAGCACACACAAACAAACATTTCTTTTTATTACTATAATATATAGGTGTAAAAAAAAATTGTTATTACCTCTTAAAAACATTACGGAGCCAATGAAGCTTTATTCGTCAAAATTAGTCCCAGTAGTTTATATTATTTGATTGTTTTTCTTGTATTTCCAAAATTACTTTATTTTTCATAATATATTTAAGTAATAAGTAATTAATAAGTTGTAAGTAGTATTTAGTAATAAGTAATGAGTATCAGTAATGAGTAATTAGTAATGCATAATGAGTAATGAGTAATGAGCAATGAACCATGAGTAATGAGTAATAAATAATAAGTAATAGGCCTAAGTACTTGTTTCATAAAACACGGATAGGCTATTAAAAAACCAACTATAGGTATTTATTCATAAAAACTATTCTATAGTTTGTAAACATTTATACCTCTTCTTTCTCTCTTGACAGAAATAATTTTTTCTTAAATAACGATAAATAAAAGTGACGATAAATGAGACTTTTTTTTATCAAAATTTCCATTTTACAAGCTTACGCACCTGAAATCGCTCACCGCCTTATACTGCCTCGCTCATTAACTTAAGCTTCGTCTTTAGGTGTGATCATTCACCATCGCTCACTGAATTAGGCTTTCCAGGTTTAGAAATCTATGTAACAATTTCAGTGTTTTTCTTAGAAAGTTAATCTTAAAAAGTTTGTAAAGTATGAGGGTGTGCCTAGGAAACATGTGTAAAAGACACTCAACAGTTCAGTGTCATACAATCGAAATGGAACGTGCATGAGCACTAACGAAAAACAAATCCATATATTCCACTTGAAAGTTAAAGATCTAACAGTTTTCTTGTAACCGTTTGTGACGGTTAAGTTTGAAAAACAAATTAGAAAGCAGCGTTCTCACTGGTGGTTTTGAACCACCACTTTCTGCAATTGGTTCAAACATAATGGCATTGTATCACTGAGATATTGATAACATGTGTATTGAGCACTTGAGATATTGACAAAAGGGAGTGATACAGAGAACGAGAAGTCTTTTTGCACCGTGTAATCACCGTGAGAGATCTTTTTGAATTAGCTATTGCAATAAAGTATCGTAGACAGATATTGCATCAAAGTCTAGAATATTATTAAATGTTTTTGATAATAATTAATTAAAATAATAATTAACTAAACAGGTAGAATTTTTGTGTGTGAATCATCGCCTATAAAAAAGTGAATTATTTAAATATGCATAGAGCTAAAGTGCTTCGTTGAATTAGAAATTGGCCAAAGGCTGAAGTTTTGTTTCTGTTTTATGTAAATTGTCGTTAGTAGAAGTGTGTTGTTTTTTTTAATCATCCATAACTTCAATGGGCTTTACTCTCCAGCAACTACAGCATCAATCGCAGATCAACTCCAACGTCGAACTATATGCAAAGGCAATAGTGTGAATTCCAATATGATTAATTAAAATAAAGTAACTACCAGGAAAATTTACAAAATCCTAATTACCTTATGACTGTAATTAAAGAACCCGAGCATTAAAATCAATCAGTCAAATTTTATAAATTTGTAGAAATTACAAATCACATTAACAAAATTATAAATTTTTAACAAGTTTTCAATTAAAAATTTATAGTTATATAGGTTATAAATGTTAAATTATAAGTTAAAGTATGTAGGTTAAAATTAGTATTAAGGAATTGGTAGTGATATCAGTAATTCGAAAGTTTACTGATTAAAGTTGTGTTTTGTTTTGGTAGGTAAGTAAATAAAATTATAATTATATATATATATATATATATATATATATATATATATATATATATATATATATATATATATATATATATATATATATATATATATATGATATGCACCAAATATGCAAATTTTATTGCTGTGAAATCAGAATTTCAAGAATGCTAAGACAAAGAAAAATATTTTTTTAAATTTGCTTTTATCACGTCAACGAGATAGTTGCATGCCACGATTATTTATTTATTTAAGTACTTTTAAAAATTAAAAAAAAATTTAGTTTATTATTAACAAACTGTAAACTTTATTTTATTAATTAAATTTTAAAATTTGTGATTATTTACTGTAAAGTTGTTAGTGAACTGGAAAAGGAAACTAATAATCCTTAAATAAGGCAATTTGCCTCATTCTGAGAAAAATTACATACTTCCAATTCTTTTTGTACTACAGTTAAGTACAAACAAAATAATACAAGCTTTACTAGATAAAATATTTTATAAATGAAAATGGAGTAAACGCTTTTACATAAAGCAATAAATTTGCCTAACTTTCATAAAAATTTTAAGAAAACTTCAAGCGGAAATAGTTGTTTCGTGAACCAGTACATGAATTGATTAGCCAAAGTATCATTAAGTTTAACTTTTTACGTCTTAGATGCCTGTGGCCTGAGGATAATGTAAAAACACTACAAATATCTTTTTCAATTAACCAAGACAATGGGAAATTTACTTTATTATAAATGATGAACTGTAAGTTGAAAATTAAACAAAACAAGTATTATCTTCTGAGATCATTCAAAGCTTTAATTTAGTCGAAATTGTGTCGATTTAATTTTCATGATGCAACTAAAGACTGAAGTGTTTTATTGCAATGAATAAAATCAATAAATAAATAGTTACTAGAAATAAAATATGAATATCACGTTCTTGAAAATGCAAAGAAGGTTGTAATCATTTTTCTTCATAACCAATTTCTAGGAAATGACGTTTATTAAAAGCAATGCTGTTAAAAAAAACAACTGAATTCAATTTTAACTCTACTGGTTTACCAAAATACTGGTAAGTTTCCCTGTTTATATCTAAGGTGCATTTGGCCTTACGTTTATATAAACATAAAAATCTCATTTCCAATTACCCAAGAACGCTGATTACACAGATTTTATCATTCAGAACATATTGCGTGGTCTGCTTCTATTTATAATGAGTAATTTAGATGATCCATTTGAAACACAAAGATGAAAATTATTTTACTTATATTTAACTACACTGTAAAAGATCGATTAGAGTAAAAAAACTTTTTCTAAATTTGTTGGTTAATTTTTCAAAATAATTTTATTTAGATTAAATAAACCTTTTTATTAAGATCCACAAATAAAAAAAATATCGATAACTCTTGAAAACCCGATTGTTTGCCTTGGATCAATAATAAAGTTTAGTAAAATTTTAATAAATTTTCAAAATTGTTTGACCTCAAATGTTAAAAAAAAATAAATAATCGGAAGATGAAAACTTAAACATTTGGAAAGATCTGGGGGGCATTTATCATAAACTCTTACATATATATATATATATATATATATATATATATATATATATATATAAATTTTGGAATCATATAAAAAAATCTTCACTAAAGTTAGAGTACCAAATTGAAAGAAAATTTACTTATCAAGAATGAGTCGAAAAACCAAACCCGACGACGGTCAGGGTTTATATTTGCTGTTTTCTGGCTACTCCCAAATCGTAAATTTCTTTTACATTAAGTTTTCTTAAATTACTTGACAAATCATATAAGCAAATTTTGAAATGTTAGGCTATTTTTTCAATTTTTGACGGCTGCCAAAGCGGGTTTCAGCGTCCCATACGTACTTTTTTACTACGTCCATACGCACTTATATTTAAGACTATTATTTAAGCAAATGATTTAATTTGTTAAAAAAGTGTACATAAAAATTAATTTTATAATTATTTAATGATTTTATTTCATAATACAATAATACCAATTTTTTGGAACTATATTTAAGTCAAATTTAATACAAAATGCTAACGCTCATTTTAAACAGCATTAGACAAAAATGGCGCCAAAAACTTCTTTGCTTAAAAAATTAAAATTTTTCTATGATATGGAAAAGTAAAATTACAAACCAGATTCTTTAAAAACTGAAATTTAATATTCACCGATTTGTATAAACACTGTGATTTGTACACACACACACACACACACACACACACACACACACACACACACACACACACACACACACACACACACACACACACACACACACACACACACACACATTTTGGAACTCAAGGGACTTTTAAATATAAAAGTACATAAAAAAAATCAAAATAGATATTTTTACTGTTCTTCTTGATACTTCTTATATTGTGTAAAACACCCAAGTATTTGGATATGACAATTACGAGTGATAAACTCCTGGACACAGCGATAAAGGAACAAAATATCTTGGGAAGAAGAGCAATAATGATATTGAACAGCATCATATGGAATCAACATATACCGAGAGTAAATAAACATAGAATATATAATACAATTATAAAAAGTATAATCTCATATGGAAGCGAAGTATGCATTGAAACAAAGAACAGAAAAATGTCTTGAAGCTACAGAAATGGACTATTGGCGAAAAGCAGCATGTCGGTTGAAACGGGAACATATAAAAAATGTGAGAGTTCGTGAAATCATGGACGTGAAGCACATTATTGCAGACAACATTAAGACAAAAGAACTTCGACGATTTGGCCATGTTCGAAGGCTGGGCAAAAATTGACTTCCCAAAAAGATTCTAAAATGGAACCACATGTTCGCAAAAAAGAGGAAAACCGACACTTGGAGAGAAAGAATCGAGAAAATGGTGAGAGAGAGGGGATGGGTTCATGACCTGTGGAACGAGAAAAATGAAAGCTAGGAATCGGAAGACGCCTGAGAACGTTTCAACCGAAAAGAGGAATATAGTGAGTAAAACCATGACTTAAAACAAAACTTTCTTATAATAGAATTTCTTCATAGGTTCAGTGAACCAGTAATAAAAGTGACGTGTTTTTTACTTTTATATATCTTTCATAACTACAGAAGTTATTCAGAAAACAATAAAAAGAAGATAGGATGTGAATGACACAAGCTGCACTACAAGAACGGTTGTGCGTGAGTGCAAGATAGCTTTTATGTCGGTTACAACATGTCCGTTCAACGGAAGCTACTTGTCCAAGAACCGGTGAGCCTTCAAACACGCGAACAAGGTTTCCAGGAAAAACACGTCATTTCATAACTCAAACGAGCTTACGTAATCCTAATTGACCAATTGTTTGTTCGCATTTAAATTTTAAATATGAATTGTTTGGGTTTTACCGATCACTGATCACCCATCTTTGTGCATTAAGTGCACGTGTTTCAGTGAGTCTTTATGGTTTTCTAATCGACTGCGCAAGGTTATATTATTAAATAATCACGGCACGCAACTGTTTCGCGGGTTTAATTTCCAGCGAATTTCCAAAAAGTTACAATAATTTGGGATTTTAGAATTTTTTGAAAATCTGATTTCACCATCGTAATCATCTTTAACATCAGTGTAATTTAGCATTTTCAATTTCTTTTGAAAAGAAATATGATGCATAATGTAGACTTTTAACACGTAATAAGACAAAAATGTTGAAAAGTTTTTTAGATTTAGAAGGTTGTCTTTTTGAAACAGTTGAATGGATTTTGCTGCGTAAGAAATTATTACAGTCTCAATTAACCGTCGTTCTGGGGACCGTTGGTTTGACGGATGACAGAATAGGCGGTTAAGAGAAATGTGCCATCCGTACTTCCGGCGAACGATAAAAGTAACTTGCTGTACTCCGTTTATAGTACAAAAATTTTGTATTACTATTATTTTGGAAAATGTAGTAAAACTTTTAAATTTTCATTTCTCTGATTATGTAATTTACAAATTTTACATGGAAAGGTTTTTAATACAGTAATAAGTAAGTACGGCTGTACTTAACCTTTTGACAAGTATTCACGTAACATATGCGTGAGTACTCACGTGACTGTTATGTAGTAGACTTACACGCTGAATAGTATTATCGTGAATAGTATGAGAATGTTTATTTTTCAGTTGAAACATTCATGCACTCTTTCGGAATTTTCTGACACTATTTGAAGTGTTTCTGCTTCAATCCACTAGATGCAGTTAGTGTCAGCTGCCATCGCCTACGCTATAAATAAGTCGTGTCCGGTTACAGTACTTTAAAGGTTACTTTTATTATTTATTACATGTTTAAAAATGTCAGATAACAGAATTAACCTGACGTTTAACAGAAACTGACGTAGGGTATTTGAGACTCTACTGTACATGATATTAGGCTTATTAATATAAATTCTCGTGGATTATAATAAAATTGGACCAGAATTGTGAACTCTAGTACGCTAATAGCAGTGCATATTTAATGGCTGTGCTCAGCTATCTTTTTGACGTGATGGTGAAAATTTCCAAAAATCAATAAAAAACTATCAAAATTCTAACATAAAGAAAGGTAGTTCAGGATTATTATTGTATAAGAACAAAATCAAATGTAATCAGCTGATCTAAAACAATGCAGTAATGTTAAATTCCAAAAATATTTGAAATGGGTTACGGACGAGGAAGTTGTATATAAAAACTTCATTAAAAACTTTCCTTAAAACACAAAAGAAAGAAATTCCCTTTTTTGAAAAAGACTATTGCCATCGTTACAATCTACCAATTAACAATGTCTTCAATTTTATGCCTTTTAAAATTTACTGTGAACATATCCCAAACGTCTGCAGTTTGCGTTCTGGTCATCATAATAATTTATCAGTTATTCAACGATTTATAGAAGTATTATTAAATTCTTAAGGAAACATTTATTTTTATCTGCTTCAGTTTCAACGGCATATTTTTTTTGAACCAGTTATTACAATTTGTAATCTTTCATTTGGAGTTATTAAATAGAACATCCAGTGATTTGTACTTTTAGAGGTTATAAGTACCCCATTTCCACTGATATTATAATGTACAAATAAATTGCCAGGTAACAATTTTAGGAGAATGGAATGGCACTAGTTAAGTTTAGATACTCGTTTATTGCAATGAAAAGTGACTCCTATTTCTTATAATACAGAATATATTGCATAAAATATAAAAGGGCGAGTTAAAAGTAAATACAAGTGCTATCAGTAAGTTGTGAGTTAAAGTAGGAAAAAACGTTTACTTATGAAATGCCAATGGGTTATTACAAAGGATCAATGAAGTAGAAGTATTTCTTTGGAATCAGAATATTGACGTGTGTTTGATTTCCGAATCCCAGCTAACAAGAGAAGCACATCCAAAAATAAAAGGATACAACATCTATCATACACTTAGGCCAAATAAAATAGGAAAAGGAGGATCAGCTGTATTGGTGAAGAATAATATAAAGCACTGGAAAAAAGAAAGTTTAGAAACTAAGGAGATGCAAGTAACTACTATCTGTATTCAATCCAAACCAAAAAATATTAAAGTAGCTGAAATATACTGTCCGCCAAGATTTAAACTGGAAAAGTTGGACTTTATTCACCTTCTTAAAAACCTGGGAAAATGCTTTATATTTGGAGGAGACTATAATGCAAAAAATATGTTTTGGGGCTCGAGGCTAGATACTACTAAAGGTAAGGAAGTAAGAAACTATATGGAGCAATCAAAGATTTGAATTGTTAAGTATTGTCAACAGGAAAACCTACTTATTGGCATAATGATAAAAAGAAGATATCTGATTTAATTGATTTCTTTGTGATGAAAGGAACATCAACTAAATATGCATGCATGGAGGAAAACCATGATTTAGTATCTGACCACACGTGCATTGTCCTAACCATAAGTGGAACAGTAATTAAAACCCAAGAGCCTTCTTTATTATCAAACCGACTTACTGATTGGGATGGATACAGAACAGAGTTGGAACGTAGAATCAAACTGAAGGTACCATTAAAAACTAGAAAGCAACTTGATGAAGAAACAGAACAGTTTGTAATAGATATACAACAAGCAGCATGGAATAACACCCCAATGCTGAAACCAAGAGCACCAGACATTAACTTTGTTAACGAGGTTAGAGAAATGAGTATAGAAAATAGGAAAGCAAGGAAAAAGTGTGGCAAGTTACTAGATCACCATATGATAAACAACTCTTGAATAAACTTTGCAAAGAGCTGAAGCAAGTTATTCAAGATATAAAAAATGAAAGTTTGACAAGTTACCTGTCCAATCTGACTAACGATAAGGATACCGATTACTCCTTATGAAAAGCAACTAAATATATATAGAGGCCAAAATATCATGAACCTCCAATCCGTAAAGAAGATGAGAAATGGGCAAGGAGTAAAGCAGATAAAGCAGAGTTGTTTGCAGAATATTTGGCCGATATTTTTTAAGCCGCACACCATACAAACAGCAAACGAGTACTTACCAAGAATACAGAATAGAGATATGACAAAGTTGAAGCCTGTTAATCCTAAGGAGGTAGCAAAAGAGATTTCCAATTTAAGCTTGAAAAAAGCCCCAGGCTATGACCTGATAAATGGACGAGCAGTAAAGGAGATGCCACAGAAAGGAATAGTCAAATTTACTCATCTTATCAATGCTGCATTTCGATTGCGCTATGTACCAAAGCAATGGAAAATTGCTGAAGTTATAATGATACCCAAGCCTGGTAAGGCATCTAATGATAAAACATCATATCGGCCAATGTCATTGTTACCCATAATTTCTAAATCTTTGAAAAGTTATTATTAAAGCAACTTAAGCAAGTTACTGAAAGGAATAATCTGATTCCAAACCATCAATTTGGATTGGGAGACAAGCATTCAACGATTGACCAGGTTCATAGAATTGCCAGCATTTTTGAAAATGCACTTGAAGAAAAACGAATCTGTTCTGCTGTGTGTTTGGATGTTTCCCAAGCTTTCAATAAGGTGTGGCATCGAGGATTGGAATACAAAATGGAAAAATACTTGCAAAAACAACATAGTCTTATATTTCAGGAAGGCACTTTCGAATCAAGTATGAAGATAGTTACTCTGATTTGAAGAGGATATCTGCCGGAGTTCCACAAAGGAGTGTGTTGGGGCCCTTCTTATACTTGCTTTATACAAGTGATATTCCTATCTGTGACGAGGCCATCGTTGCTACATTCGCGGATGATACTGCTGTTATCTCAGAAGGAAATAGCATTGAGGAGTCAACTCGAAGGCTGCAGATAGCTGTCAATGGAATTTGTGACTGGACTAAAAAATGGCGAATAAAGCTGAATGAGACAAAATCTGTTCATGTTACTTTTACTAACAGAAAATTCAATTATCTTCCCGTGGTTATCAATCAACAAGTGATCCCACAAGATAATAATGCAAAATACTTGGGCATAACACTGGACGCAAGACTGCGCTGGAAGGTACATGTCAAAAAGAAACGTAATGAACTGAATCTGAAACTAAGGAAAATGCATTAGCTTCTTGGGCTGTCAGTGCATTCTGAGTTGTCAGTGCACAATAAACTATTACTTTATAAATAAGTCCTAAAACCCATCTGGAAATTAGGTGTGCAGCTTTGGGGCTGCACGAAAAGAAGCAATATTAAAATTATTCAAACATTTCAAAATAAAGTACTGAGAGGCATTGTTAATGCCCCATGGTACATACGCAATAATGATCTTCATAAGGATTTACAAATTGTTACAGTTCATGAAGAGGTTCGGCGATTTGCTAGGAAGCATGAAATAAGACTGCATAAGCACCATAACATCAATATTCTACAAGTTCTCGACAATTCGGTTCAAGTTCGGCGGTTGAACAGGATAAAACCGTTTGATTTGTACTAAAACAAGATTGATACAACTGTCACAAGATCAAGTGATTTTTAGATTTTGGAGTGCGTCATAGGATGTGCAACCAACTAACGCTTTCATTTCATAGATACAAGTTATATAGACAATTATTGTAAACTTTGCTAGATTTAGTGTTAGACTTAGCTATATTTAATGCTGACAGTTTAGCTTTTAACACAGTAAGCATTTTCATGTACCTAGAGAAGAAAGAGCAGAAGCTCAGTGTGAATCGAGGTCTCACTCAGTTCGCATCTCAATGCATATGAGACGATCTTGAATAATTATTATAAGTTTTAAGTGGATATTAAAGTCTTATTTTAATTATTAAAAAAGTTGTTTTTTTAAAAAGCGACGTCCCCGAAATCATACCATAACTGGCGCAGTCGGTAGGACACTTCGGGAAAATTAGTGCATATAATTTTTCTTCAGTTTCAACTGTTAACCGAAGTGTCGAACAAAAGACCAACCGTTTAATTTAATAAGTGCATATTACTAAATTGAACACAACCAACCGGCAAAGTGAATATTTGCAACCTTAGAGTGAACATCTACATCCGAACCAAAGTGAAGTGAAAAAAATTGTGTAAAAGTTCAGTGCATCACGCAATGAGCATAGAGTTTTGGATTTTGTAAGTAATACAAAGAAGAAAAACCTTTGTGAATCTGTATACATTATCCTTAGTTATTTATAACATTTTAACTTTAAATAATAATTAAATTAAAAATTTACAATGGCAACTCCTGTTTTAAAGAAGGAATATCTAGATATGATTCCGGAATATTCTGGAGAACCAACAATGTTAAGTTGATTCATATCCATTTGTGACAAAATAGTTGCTAAATTTTATGTAGCTAGTAATCCTGAAGACTTTCAAAATGAATATTTGATGTCGACGATTTTAGCTAAGTTAAAAGGATCTGCTTTAGAATTAGTTGTAAGTTCTAATAGTTGTGCTTGGTTAGATGTAAGGAAAACACTTTTATCTTGTTATTCAGACAAAAGAGATTGCTTTACATTAAATCTCGAAATGGCTGAACTAAAACAAGAAGTCAATGAATCACCATTTAAATTCTATGAGAGAATACAAAAATTGTTAAACCTGCAAATAGCATATTTTGTAAATAAAGAAGTAGGCAACCATTTGGTACTATGCGAGTACGTCCAAAAATTAGCTTTACGAGTTTTATTAAGAGGGCTACAGGAACCATTAGGTTCTCTTATGAGAACGACAAATCCCACAACTTTGGGTGAGGCACTTAACATGCTTACAAACGATTTCCAGTTTAAAAATAACGGATTATTCCAAACAATCCGTTCCAACATTCCACCAAAAAACCAATATATGCCAATCCGTAAACCAATACCTAACCATCAGTCTCAACAAAACCCTTACAAACAATTGCATCAACCACCACAACCCAATTCTAACTATGGACACAGACAACCTTACAATCAGACACAAAAACATTTCGTAACTAATTATACTCCAAAAACAGATCAAAGTTATCGACCCACGCCAATGAGCATTTCGACTAGACAAACGGGCACCGCGATAGACAAAATAAGTTATACCAGATGACCGGCAAGCAGGTTGACCAAGAAAGCGATGACCACGCGATGTACGAACTGACGAGGCAAATACCTAACATTTCCTTATCAGACCAGGATGTAACAGACGAGAACTCGGGAGAACAATGTTTTGACTACAACCACACTGACGAAGACTGTGAAGATAACCACTTAATCTCACAATCCGAAGAGAATAATTTTTTAGAGATGACCAACTCAGGAACCGATTTTCGATAATGAATCTGAGGAGTGATAACAGTTACCTTTTATATACGATCCGAATACTAACTTTAAAATATTAATCGACACAGGTAGTACACGATCTTTTATAAGAAAATCATTAGGCCTAGAATGTTTTAAAACAAGTATAATTAAAGAACCCTTTGAAGTAACCACTGCACATGGCGTTTCAAGAGAAAACTTTAGTTGTAAACTACCTTTGTTATTTAAAAAGGAAATGAAATTTTACCTGTTTGACTTCCATAAACAATTTGATCTATTGCTAGGTTTGGATAACATTAAAGATTTGGGAATACATTTAGATTTTATAAATAATAAGCTAATCTTGTGTGGTAAGAAGATTCCTATTCATTATTTTAACACGGAAGAAGACATATCACAAAAAAGAACAGACTCTGTTAAACAAAAAATTTCAAGTTACATAGTACAAGCTAGAACCAGTCAAATTATGAAAATTTCAGTAAATAATATAAATAACGGTGAAGGAGTGTTAGCATATAAACAAATAAATGGGTTAGAAATTCCTCAATGTTTAGTAACAGTACGTAACGGCGAAGCTCTTTGTCCCATTACTAACAACACAACAAGAAATATTAAATTGACTATAAATGAAAGATTTAAATTAGAACCCCTAAGTGATTACAATATTTATGAACCAAAAACATTGGACAATAGAATTAATTTTAATATGACTGATTACAAAAGTCGGAAAAATATTTTTGATTTGTCAAAAATTAGAGTAGAACACATGAATTCGGAAGAAAAAATTGCCATTACTAAATTAGTACAAGAGTACGCAGATATTTTTCATGTTGACGGAAATAACTTGACCTTCACTAATCAAATAAAACATATAATTCGAACCACAGGCGAAATTCCCGTATATTCTAAAAACTACAGATATCCAGAAATTTATAAAAACGAAGTTAACAAACAAATTGATGATATGCTGAATCAGGGAATTATTCAACCTTCTCAATCCCCGTGGATCTCTCCAGTTTGGATTGTACCCAAAAAGCAGGACGCCTCCGGTAAACAAAAATTTCGACTAGTAATAGACTTCAGAGGCCTAAACTCAAAAACAATTGATGACCGATTTCCTTTACCAAATATAACAGATATTTTAGACAAATTAGGACGATCTCAATATTTCTCGACATTGGACTTAGCTTCAGGATTTCACCAAGTGGAAATGGACCCAGACAGTGTAGAAAAACAGCATTTTCAACAGAAACCGGACATTACGAATTCTTAAGAATGCCTTTTGGTCTAAAAAACAGTCCTCCCACATTTCAGAGAATTATGAACAATGTTTTAAGGGGAATTCAAAATGAAACATGCCTAGTATATTTAGATGACGTCATAATTTATTCGACCAGTCTCCAAGAACACATACAAAGACTTAGGGAAGTTTTTGACAGATTAAGGAAAGCAAATTTTAAAATTCAGTTAGACAAAACCGAATTTCTTAGAAAAGAAGTAGCGTATTTAGGTCACTTAGTAACAGCAGAAGGTGTCAAACCAAATCCAGACAAAGTGAAAGCAATTAAAAACTACCCAATTCCAAAAACCACCAAACAAATTAAGGGATTTTTAGGTCTATTGGGATACTATAGAAAATTTATTAAACATTTTGCTGGAATTACTAAACCTTTTACAAACTGTTTGAAAAAAGGTGCAACAATCAAAATAGACAATCCAAATTATATAAATTGTTTTGAAACTTGCAAGAATATATTATCTAATGAACCTTTGTTACAATATCCAGATTTTGAAAAAGAATTTAATTTAACTACGGATGCTAGTAATTTTGCGATCGGAGCAGTGCTTAACCAAAATAAAAACGGAGCTGATTTACCTATAGCCTATGCGAGTCGAACGTTAAGTGATAGCGAAGTCAATTATTCGGCGATAGAAAAGGAATTACTTGCTATAGTACGGGCAACTAAATATTTTCGGCCCTATATCTAAGGAAGAAAATTCAAAATTTATTCGGACCATAAACCTTTACAATGGCTTTTTTCAGTCAAAGAACCAAATTCTAAACTTCTTCGGTGGAGACTTAAATTAGAAGAATACGATTACCAAATAGTGTATAAAAAGGGCAAGTTAAATCAAAACGCTGACGCACTTTCTAGAATACAACTAAACGTTAGCGATACCAGTCCAGTGAACTCAGGATCAACGACCAATCAAGACATTCAGCAAACAGTAGCAGAATCAGTAAACTTATATTTTCCAGAAGTAGACGACGCTCAATCGATGTTAGCCAACATAGATGAAACGGAAGATATCTTAGTCGACTTGGCAGCAGCAGAAGATAACGCAGAAGATAACGCTGAAGATAACGACCAGACGTTACATTCAAATTATGAAGGTAACACAGTGATTGAAATGCCAATTTTGGATGAACCTGTTAATTTTGGAAAAAACCAAATAATAATATCTCTTGTAAACTATAACCCCAAAAAAGTAAAAATACAAAAATTATTTAACAACAGTAAAACAAGATTCATTGTAGAGATATCTAAAAATAATTTCGATAATGATGCCGTAAATTTTGTAAAACAATATTTAATACCAAATATAAAATATAGTATATACTTTGAAAACGATATTTATGAAAGATTTGCAACTTGCATAGCCAGACATTTTAAAAATTCGCAACTATGGTTAATTAAATGCACCACAAAATTAGTGGACATAACCGATGAAGAAGAGGTTCAGGAAATCATAAAAAATTATCACGTAGGGAAAACCAACCATCGTGGAATTCAGGAAACATACGAACAAATAAAAAGGAGATATTATTGGCCAAATATAAAAAAATCATATTCAAAATTTTGTAAACAACTGTGACATTTGCTTAAAAACAAAGTACGAGAGGATACCCTTAAAGCTAGAAATGAATTTAACACCAACAGCTACGAGACCACTACAGATAATGCACGTGGACAGTATTACGCTTGATAAGCAAAAGTTTCTAAGCATTGTTGATAGCTTCTCTAGATATGCGCAGATGTATTGCATTGCAGGTGCACAGGCTGTCGAAATAGTCAGCAAATTCTTGGAGTTCTTTTCTCATCATGGCATACCAGAAGTTATAGTAGCAGATAACGGCGTGGAATTTAATAACAGGTTAGTAAAAGAAATGATGGATTTGCACAAAATAAAAATTCATTTCATAAGCACACAACATCCACCATCGAATGGGATGGGAGAAAGATTACATTCCACACTAATAGAACATATAAGATTATTAAACAACCAATCTGAATTTAAAAATGAAACAATAAAAAATAAAGTAAAATATGCAATAATCGCCTACAACAACAGTATACATTCTGTAACGAAATTATTTCCGTTTGAAATTTTAAATGGACACATAAATTCCAATTCACTTTTAGATATTGACGTTGAGAGACAAGTTATGAATGACTACGTTGCCACCCACAAAGAAAGGACACAAAGATTGTATGAGATTATTAGAGAAACAAACCAAAATACAAAGGAAAATATTTTAACTAAAAGGAATGTCAATAGAAAATTAGTACCCGAAATTCCATCTGATGTTTATGTCAAAACTGTACAGAAACAAAATAAAACTAAAAACAAATATAATAAAGAAGAAGTTACTTCAGTAAACGCGGAATTAAAAACGGCAAAAATTAAAGGGAGACACCCTAACACCAAACAAAAAATTCATCTATCAAAAATTAAAAGACCAAGGAAAATCAGTAAAATTCCAAAATCTAATGATCCTTCTATAAATCCTGTTCCAGGTCCCTCCTCTTCCTTCAGGGAGTAATTAAAGATAAGCTAGAGATAATTTATGTAGAAAATAAGGTTAATATTAAGAAAACTATGTATACTTCAACCAAGTATAATTTCCACAAAACAATTGTTTAGTAAAATATAAAAAAAATCATCAGTTCTATAATAATAAATTACCATTAGAGCCATAAATAGAAAATATGTGGGCATTTGAAAGTGTAATAGAAGTTGTAAAATTAGAGCTAAAGAAATAGTATATTTGCTGAAATTACCTATTGTAGATGAAACAGACTATAATATTTATAAGTTGTTATCTGTACCAACCAAATATGAATCAGGATATATAACTGTAATTCCTAGAGTAAAATATATGTTAATGTCTAAATCTAAGTTAGGTTTAACTTAGTTAGGTTAAATAGTTAGGTTAAACTCTTAGGTTTAAACAGTAATTGTAAGAACAAAATTCATTCAAAATCTCTATGCTCATTGGAACAAATAACTAATCATAATCTTGATTGTGAAACATCTATAATACAATCCGGCAAGACGGACAGCTACAAATATTCTGCATTGGAGATTCCTGAAAATTTAATATGGATTCCTGAAATGAACCAATATTTGGCAATTTTATCTCAAAAGGAAACTACAGCAACTAAACTTCGAAGGATCTACTTAATCAGTCCCAACAATGATTCAATTCTTTATCAAGATAAACAATTGTATCATTTAATTTAGACGCTATATCAAAAATTCATCAACATTCAGTTACTACAAGAAAAATCAGCATTTGGACCATCATCATATTCGGAAGTCTTCTCCTGGTGATTATTTATATTGTGTTTAAAAGATTTTCGGGAAAGGACCAACGTCAACCCAGCACTCAACCACCCCCGGAAGTTTTGTTTAGGGATGGAGGAGTTATATAGACAATTATTGTAAACTTTGCTAGATTTAGTGTTAGACTTAGCTATATTTAATGCTGACAGTTTAGCTTTTAACACAGTAAGCATTTTCATGTACCTAGAGAAGAAAGAGCAGAAGCTCAGTGTGAATCGAGGTCTCACTCAGTTCGCATCTCAATGCATATGAGACGATCTTGAATAATTATTATAAGTTTTAAGTGGATATTAAAGTCTTATTTTAATTATTAAAAAAGTTGTTTTTTTAAAAAGCGACGTCCCCGAAATCATACCATAACTTACATTGATAGATGGACTAGTATTCAGTTTCAATTGTAATAAAAAAAAGTTATGAGATTTCGTTAATTATCTATAGTCACATTCTCTAGTCTAAACAACATGCCGGAACCCTAGAATATTTACAATGCCATGTTGCCAAATTGAACGTGATTATTGTCATGGCGCTGGTTACTCATTTACAGAAAAGTCAGGTTTTGAATTAGACTATTCATGGTCATTTTTTAATTATTTTTCAAACATCTACAATATATCTTTACATTGAAAATCTTCTATTTAAAGTATAAAAGATCTACTAACTTGTACTAATGACGTAGACATTATTTTACAAAAGTTTGTAAATTGCAAAGATTACGTACGAAATTGGTTTATAAAGTTATAACCAACATAATATTATTTAATAATATAATAATAATATTTATTATGGGACAAGTGTCAGAACCATTTCTGATCAGAACTGGAGTCAGACAAGGTGATGGTTTATCACCGCTATTATTTAATTGTGTGCTGGAGAAGGTGGTTAGAGAGTGGAATCAAAATCTGAAGGAAGGCAGTGGAATCAAAATGGGGACTAAAGGACTGAAGTGTAACTGCCTGGCTTTTGCGGATGATCTGGCTCTCATAGCCAAGGACTGGTCCGAGGCAGAATTACAAATTAAAGAGTTGCGGAAGCAAGCCATTAAAGTAGGTCTCCGAATCTCATTTGAGAAAACCAAAATACTAACGAATATTAAAAATGCACCACGACATCTGGGAGTCGGTAGTCATAAAATCGAGAGAGTTGACCACTTCAAATATCTGGGTGAATGGATCAGTTGGAACGCCTTAGAAAAGAGAGCATTGGAATCCAGGATGTGTAAAATGGAATTGGCGTTTCAATTAACCAAAGAGGTGTACAACAAGAAATCGTTATCCTGGAATTCCAAACTTAAGCATTATAAAACTGTGATCAAACCAGAGGCTTTATATGCATCTGAAACTCTTACACTCAATAATAAGAGATTACTGGACAACCTGGAGAAGAAGGAAAGAAAGTTAATAAGGTAGATATTGGGCCAAAACTTTAGAAATAATGAAGTAAAGTTAATTTCTAATAAAAACCTGTATCTCAAAATTGAGAGACTCTCAGATAGCATGAGGAAAAGACGACTTAGTTTTTATGGCCATATTAGTAGGATGAACAGCAGTAGACTTACTAGGCGGATCTTTGCTTTCTTCAGAGATCGGAAAACGAAGAGTAATTGGTTCAGGCGGGTCCAGGAAGACTTAACTGAGCTGGCGATATCAGATGAGATGATTGACGATGTACTTAAACTGCGAAAACTTTTACATAATGAAAACCTAAGGTTCCAAGAAAAACCAACATCTAAAAGGGGCGGGGCAGTCTCGGATGAAAGAAGGAAGGCAGCCTCGGATAGAATGAAGCAGTATTGGATACAGCGGAGGGCAGCTAACGCACATCAAAATAATTGATTTGGCGTACCCCAAAGTGGGTGATCCGGATGAAAGAATAATAATATTAATATATAATATAAATATATATTAATTATATATATATATATATATATATATATATATATATATATATATATATAACATATAATAATATTATATTTGACCATAATAATATTAATGTCACGAAAACAGCTTTAATAGTTCTAATTTATGTATATTTAAATAGCAGTAACTAGGTATAATGCACAAAATAAATACCGGTTGGCTTATGAGTTTATCACGTACTGCATTAATTAAGTATTTATAAATTCAAAATGTTTTACAAAGCTAAATCGTCTAATTTTCGTTACTTCATTATTTTTTAAATAATTCTCAGACAATAATTATTTATTGCAATTGCAATGAAAATGAAGCTTTGTTTAAAATATGGATAAAAGTTCTGTTTTTGCACTTGACTATGGAAACCAATTATTCAGTTCAACACTGTTTTAACAATTTAGAAAGCAATATTTAATTTTTGGATATTAAATTACTATCCTAATTGTTTCCTGTTCTAAATGATACAGCGTATTGAATTATTAAATTTAGTCTGAACAATTCGTTTCAGATACTCAATTAACTGTTTTTCAGTTATTAATTTCGGTTATTACGTAAATTTTTATGAGGTTTTTTTACTGAAAAAAACAAAATTTTTAGGTTGACACCAGGCAGTAATGCTAACACGAAAAAGTAAAAAAAGACCGTGTAAATATAATTTTAAAAAAGTAATTTTTTACAAAACGAACAAACGCATTCAGCATTAATTAGCATATACTGTGTCAAAAATTAAAACCAGTTGCACATTCAGTTTTTTAATGGATTAAAATAAAAAGAGTTTTTGGAAACTTTGCAACAATAATGTAGTTGGTTGTTAAAACGCTGTAGGTTTTAGTTCTGTTATATTATTATTTTGTTTATTCATTATTTATTTTATTTATATTATATTTTACATTATTGATTTTGTTTTATTTTATTGTTTTATTATATTACTACTCGAAAAAAGTAAAATTGTCTATTTCATGTAGTAGGATTTTGCGCAGTTTCAGTAAAAGATGTAGGCTACTGAAATTTGGTTCGTTGACTATGGGTTTACTTTCAGAAAATTAAATGTTTGAAAAAAATTTTTTGATTATGGAAGATAGTTGCTAAGAACACTAAAATAACAATTTGTTAAAAGTTTATATTCTAAATATCTGCAGTTGCAACAGAATTTTGAAATAATTTACGTAATATAAGAAAAGTTTAACAGAATCGCAGACTGAAGAAAAAGAAATGCTTTATTATTTTTAAATTTTGAAATGAGAATTTGCCGAAAGAATTACATTTTTAAATGCACATTACTTGTACATAATCCAAGACAGTAGATGCAACAGAGAAAGTTAGTGATAATTATAACACATATTGCCGGACTTCTGCTTAAAAAAGTAAAAACTTGAAAAGAAACTTAAATTTCTCGCCAATTAGCACTAATCGTCTCTAAACAACCAGGCGTGACTCAGCGGAATTCCGGTTCCACTGCCTAGAAAATACTCTATTGGCAACGACAAACTTTACTAATCAAGTTGGCATTGGCACCTTAAGGTGTGAAGTGTGATTATTTAAGAGTTCTTGTCACGCTAAATAACACAAAGCCCGTCCACAACGACTAACAGTGTCATGGTTGTCAAAACAACTTCTAGCTAACTTCAGGGTTTTCTGATAACAGCAACCGCCTGTTACAAACAACGGAAGAATCAAACATCCTGTTGTTCAAGGCATTTCGTTTCAATTATTTGTAATGACAATGACTTTTAACCAATTAAATGTTTTGCATTAAACGACGCCTATTACCGAATTGAGATGTGACTTTTATAAAGTGATAATTTGCCGCTATTTGTAACTGTTATTTATATTATTTTTTAAAAATAATATAAATTTTTTAATTTTTCATGGGATTTAAAAATATGCTTTCGAAACTGAAAAAAAATGGCCAACATTTTACAACATTTTCAACCCTGATCAAGTATCCAGCAACAAGATACTTTCATACTCTTATTAGTTCAATATGTGGATAGATCATGTATAGATTTTATTGGATACGTATCATGAAGTGCATTTTTTCGAATCAGAACACACTAGGTAATACACAGAATCTGATACAACTTTGGTTCAGGGGACAGTGTTCAGCAGTAAAGATACAAGAAAGTGATGATGAATATACTTGTTCGTTTGGCCAATTGTGTAAATTGCATAACCGAAGTTATTCTCCAGTTTTGAATAACCTAGTTGTTTAAAACATTTTTTAAATACCATACAATTGTTGGAATTTCCATTTTTTTACTGTACTCGTATATACAAATTCCAGAATAATTTAACGAATTATTTACTGTTGGTATTTTTATGTAAACCTACTCGCTTAGCAAGTTTAACGACCTAGAATTCAAAAATTGGAATGCTGTTTTGTGAGTTAGTTTTTCGAATTTTTATTGTTGAGGTAAGTTGAACATTTAATTAGAACAGTTTAGACATCACTTAGTTTAACAACTGACGTAAGACTAAAATTGAACAATGCAATAAAATTTTTGAAATAAAACTTGTATAATTTTTGTATAAAACTAAATATAATTTGTATAAGATAATATATTAATCAGTTATACTCCTACGTTATACATACGAGTATACATAGTGATTATATACATATTGGTGTTATATATTAATGTATCATACATGATACATATTGATAATACACATACTGATTAATCTGTACGAGAATAAGTATCTTTATTCTTTGAGAAGCCCCTTTGTAATTTTGTTAACGACTAGAGTTATTATATTATTATTACAATTATTGTTATTATTATTATTATTATTGTGGTGACTTTAAAATTGAACGCCGAAAATTATTCCATTGGTTAAATCTACCAATATTTGGAAGATTTTCAATTTCATAATTCGCCACGGTTCCATATTAAAACCTATGGTTATCATATCTCAAACACACTTAAAGTATTAAATGGCACAGATATTACAATCTACTTTCTAAAAAATACGACAGTCAGACTATTTTAATTACTTTCAGTCAATAACACTCTGAATTAAATTAAAAGTCTAAATATTTTTTGAATTCAGAATAATGAGATATTATAACATATATGCTGTAAAAATAATGATACAGACTTACGAAAAGAAAATATAGGTTTTTATTTATCTGGAAAGCGTGCAACATTCAGCGACTGTCTTCAAACGTATAAAGAGCTCCTGAATGCAAACAATTCAAATATAAGCTGTTATTGTTTTATAAACCAATAATCTATATAAAATATCATTTTTCAATATCTGATATTGCATCGCTTGAATAGATTTTGTGAGGGAAAGAAACATTAATAACATTTTATCCCAATTTGGTTAGGTTAGGTTAAACAAATATTTTCGTAAAAGTTGTAAACATTTTCATGTTATTTTGCATTACACAGTTCACATGTTCTGTAATACACGTCATTCAATGATGCATTTAAGAAGACCAGAGGCATCAGACTGTTTTTTCTCAAACTTTATTTTCATGAATCCTAAAGCTAATAATCCTTAACTTATACAATAAAAATTAGTAACTCGTTAAAAATATTTCTACAGTTGTTTGATTAATCAAAACAAAAAATATGAGTCACAAAATAAACTTTTTTAAATAATAGCTACATGTGTTATACAAATACAGTAGTATTGTGTGTGTGTGTGTGTGTGTGTGTGTGTGTGTGTGTGTGTGTGTGTGTGTGTGTGTGTGTGTGTGTGTGTGTGTGTGTGTGTGTGTGTGTGTGTGTGTGTGTGTGTGTGTGTGTGTGTGTGTGTGTGTGTGTGTGTGTGTGTGTGTGTGTGTGTGTGTGTGTGTGTGTGTGTGTGTGTAAAGTATATTCTGTTCTTTTATTTTGTCCTATTTTCTGCTTTGTGATGTTTTATCTGTAATCATTTCAGTGTTTATGAGTATACGAGTGGACGTGTACATATGAATGAGCTTAAATGTGAATTCAATCATGTATATTTTTCATTCCTTTTATTTAGCAGAATCATTTTATGCTTCATCAGTATCAGTAAGATCACTTTCATTAAGAAATTACTTTTCGACACAATTTTTCATTGTTGCACGAATCGTGGGTTGTCAGTTTGTCCATTGGCCGTTTTATTTTTTGACTGAAAGACAAAATAATTTAGTGTATTGAATTTCTTGTTTCTTATTAAAAACTTTTATACTTTCCAAAATTTTAATATAATAAAGTTAAAATATATTTATGGCTATATTATTTTTTAATTTTGGTAAATTTACACTAGAATATATTAAATTTTATTAGGTTTATTATAGTACCGTTATTAATAACACAGTATAATTATTTAAGGCAATGTATTTTTTTGAATACAACAAAAATAAATTAACTGTCACATAAACATTGATTTATTTAAATACTTATTCAATGTCACACCATTTTCTACTCTGACTGTACTTTCCTTTCAGACATGGATATCACTTGTAGCTGTACACACACATACAGTGTTTGAAACCACTCTACAGCGGTGATCCATGAATCACTTCTTTTGTAACCAGTGACCCTCGCTGTTACTGATTCAATCCAACCTACATGCCGGTGAAAGTGTTACTCTAGCAAGATTTCTACATTGTGCATTCACCGATCACCTGCGTCCTCTTCAGTGTGTAGGACGTAAATTGTCTCCTTCGAGTATGTTACCAACTACACACATTTTCCCTTCAGATTTTAACAGTACATTGTAGTCGAAGATAAACATGATGGTTAGGTTAGGTTGGGTTGGGTCTTGACGCAAGGTTTACTAATCAACCATGTAAATTCGAACTACATGTTATCCAACAAGTTACTGGAAAACAAGGCAATCGCTATCTCATTGACTAATCTCCAAAATTGATTAAAACATGATAGGTTATATTTAATTTAACTTCAGAATATTGTTTTCTCTTACAACAAAAATTTGAAATTTAGCAATGACTCATTAAAGATTATAATTTTCTCTTAATTTTCAAATTAAAATTAAAAAATTATCATGAAAGCAATCACGTTTACTTTTCTATATAAAATTTGAAAATTTAAAGTATGAATTTATACACGTTTTAACACTGATTGTGAAATCAGATTTTCAAAGACGCGAATTATATATATGGTAAGTTATTACAAATATTTTAGGATTTTAAATGGCATAATTTCGAAATGAACGTTTTTACTGTGTAACGAACGTGTCCAGGCTATTAGCAAAATAAATTAAGGTGTATACTTACCTCCCCATGAGCCAAATTTATGATAGATAAAATCAAATGTTTTCATGTAATTTTAGTAAAATAACAAGAGACTTGCACATTGCTTGGGCTATACCTTCTAGCTTGACAAATCACAAAAATAAACTCTATGACCCATTCACAACCTAACCTAACCTAAACTGGTCCTCATTTAGCAATCAGAGGTCCAGAACTAGGTTTGCTGGCCGTGCGTCTGAGCTGCTCCGTTTAATATAGGCTATTGCATAAATAACGTGACCAGATATATTTGGCTCCAAAGCGGGAAACACTTTAAAATTATTTTGGGTGGGAAAGGAGGTGATAGTGAGGCAAGTGGAAAGATAACAGACGTTCATATAATTCTAAATAACGTTTAGTTAGGTTTATTTAGGTTCTTCAAAACAGTTTCACAATTGTAACATAATAACGTAAACATACAGTGTTAATATACATGTTTAAATCTTAACAATAAAATTTATCTTAAATCAATAAATCTTAATCAAATCTTGTATCTTGTAATCTTGATCTTGTTATTGTAATTGATCTTGTAATCTTGTATCTTAATCAAATAAAATGTAAACAATATAGAAAATTTCTATGAAAAATTACATGTTTTTTCAGTTTAAGTAAAAACTGCATCGTACTTTTCATTTGAACTAATTTATTTAAGTAGTTTTTGCTAATATATCAACGTTGCGTTTGTCCTTTTGTTAATATAAATTGACTTCAAAACGCTGACCGAGATTTGTGTCTTCTGAGTTATCCACACTTTCGTAATTGCAAAAGAACTCATTTAACAGATGCGTTGCTTCTTGAAAGGGCTAAAGTTTATTCTACAATCTTACTTATTTGCTGGAGTTTACTTTAAAATGCTTAAACCTTTCTACCCACCGTTTGTCAATTTCACCTTTACTCTGTTTCACTTAACAAAATTACTGTCTATGTATATTCTTACACAAGCCATTTTATCGAAGGTTTATTTAGCTGAAGATTGAAGAAAACATTTTTTCTTTATAAAATAGTCTACAATAGCTTAGATTTCTTCCCATTTTGGAACTTCCTTCAAACATTTCCATTCAAAAATATCTAAATTTGTGAAGTGGCCATTCTACTGCTATAAATATTGAAGTGATGAAATAAAAAGACACTAAGGTATTAGTAATATCTATCTTTTCGGGTTCTTATCAGCTCTTTTCCATCAAATTATTAACTAGTTGTGGAATAAATCTGGTCCTAGCCTTATTTTGGTCTCATTATTGCAACATAGCCACCGGATCACATATTTAAATAATTAGTATTATGATCTATTTTCTTCCGTCTAGTAGTCTTTCAACTCACCTCGCAAAGGCTACCGCTGTTTCAAAGCTTCACTGTTTCATTTTCAGGTCGTAGTACAAATGGACAAATCCTTTTGTCGAGGTGGTAAGAAGTTAACAAAACTTTTGAAACACACGTCACACCAAACACTAAACACACCAAGATTTTATTAAAACGCACAACAATAAGATTTGGTTTGGCCAAACACTACCGTGCAACTCGTATGTCGAGGCAGTACGATACAGGTGAATCGCTGTCAGCAAATCAGAATCGGCGCTCGTTTAAAGGTCCCAGTCTGGTTCTTACCGTGATGGCAGTCCCAATAACTCATTTTCCAATATTAATTCGCTAAAAACAAAAAAACAATTATTCATAGAAAATAATTGTAATTTATGTTTACCTAAATTCATAATTTTCGAAATTATAGCTGCTACTTTAATATTACTATTTTCATTTGAGGTTATGTTTAGCTTTATTTTGGGGCTCGGTATCTGATATGGCTAAAGAACCGGTCAGTCTACTGCGTGTCTGAACTGCACAACTTAGGTTTTTAGCCGCAGTTACTCCCGTTGCTTTTGCGTTACCGTTAACATTGATCCCTCGTCTTGATTAGTCTCACTGGCATAAAGTATAGACAAATAATAATAATAATTTTTAAGATAAAAGGCAATAATAACAATATTTGAATAATTACTCATTATATTATTATATAATAACAGTTATTAAAATAATATACAGTAACAGCAATTTCTTATTTTGTATTACATATTATCAAAACCATAATTACCGGTAGTAATAATTTGCATATACGAGTAATAAAAATTAAAAAAAAATCCAATTAACAATTGAATTTGTTATATTAAAAATATTAAAGATTTTGAACTCGATAATGTAAGTAACTGTGATTATCAAAAAAATTTAATTCATAATATTTTTCTTAATTTTAATCTGTTTCTTTAAATTTATAAGTTAAAATCTGAGCCCATTTCAAGGTCCCGGGACATGATCTGACCATGATGGCCTTTCCGAAAGCTCATTTTCTAATGAATATTTGCTAATAATTGTTTTACTGGTGATTTTGAATTCCATTAAACACAGGTTTCATATTATGTTGGATCAGTTAAAATGTATGGTTAAAAAATTAATAGCCTACTTTAGATTAACTTATTCACAAAGTTAATAAAATACAGACATTGTCAGTCCTCAACAGATATTAAACCCGATAATATTTAGGCGGACAATCTGGTCTGAGCAGTAACCTCTAAACTCTGATTGCTTTTCTAATGGTTGACAAAATGTTTAACACGGTTAGTTGACACTCGGAGGTTTGTTTAATTACAAATCTAATACGTTTTACTGAAAGGAGAAATTGTTACACGCTACAACATTCCGCTAAGGAGATTTATACTTCACGTATTCGGTATTTACTATGACATCATTTCCTTTGAATTGTTCATGTGTTTTCTAATTGTTACTTACTCATCCTTAGTGAAAGTAATGAATACATATTTTTTAATTTTTCTAATTAGCAGCCTACTTTCTTACATAACGTTGCAGGAATCAAGACAACTCTGCGCACAGCTGCAATATCAGTAACGTGATAAAATGCGAATTCACGTTCAATCAAGCAGTACAGGTGACACAAAAGTGCGCTTATACTTTATGATCAGTGAACTACTATTTAAATGTAGAACTTTCTTAATCAATAACGACTGAAAACTCGTATTTTTCTTATTATTGATTTTTTATTGAAATTTTCATGGCAACGTATGTAGTGTTAATTTTGTAAGATCGCTAGAAAAGAACGCCGATCTTTTCCTCTACATCACTTGCTTAGGAATCGTTTAAATTAATATAACTTATATTACAAAAATTGATTTTAGTAATACCTTGGACAGATTCACTTAACAATTTCAATACAGGACGAATTTAAAACCTTAAAAAAATCCATAACATTTTGAAATACCGATTTAACCAAAATAACCAGTGTTAAATACATGTATTAAATTTTCAAGTGTCATTGATAATTTAAAATATCAACATGCTAAAATATGCATGTTTTAACGCTGATTACGATGAAGAAATAAAGTTGTCAAAAAAGTATAAAAAAAAAAATAATAATAGCGATATTGTTACTTTTCGAAAATTTGCTTCCATCATATCAGCAAGACAGCTGCGTGTCACATTCAAATTTAACACGTTTGTTACAAAATGTAACGTTTGCAATGTTATCAGAATTGAATTAATCTTAGCATAATTAAAAATTTAAATGGATTTAATGTAATATTAAAAAAAAAATTAAAAAATAACGTTATAAATTGGCTTCTATAATGCACGATTATTGGTAGAACCTAATCTTATTGGAAACATAATGTTTCAACAGAATGTACAATTTATAAAATTTGACAGTTTTTCTTTCTAATTTTTTGGCAGAATTCCACTGTAACGAACAAAAGTTTGAAGTCGTAGTTACTTAATAAAAGTAAAATGTGAACGAAAGTTAAAATTTAATAATGTTGTAGCTCCATTTACATAATTTATACCAAATACTTTCCATTTAAACAATTTGCGAAAAATTAAAGAAAAGAGAAATGGTTTATTTTCGATCTAAACATAGTTAGGATCAATGTAAAATTCCTTTATTCTGCGACGTTAATATTGCTTTGTTAGTGGACAGTTGTAGTTATTTTAAAAGCATTTTCAAACAATCATAAGATAATTAAATCGCTATAAATATTTATAAGCACTACGTTTGATGAAAGGTTTTTTTAGTGGTTTTAATTTACAATAAAAACACGTAACATAGTTTGTACGTTATTTTTATAGTTATTCTTTAATTGCATTGTATTTCCATGATTTCCGTGGACGAAAGAGGTGCGTGTAACGGGATATAATTGTCGAAGCGTGGGTGTGATGATTAAATAACTGTGATTACGATGTTCCGTTAGGAAGTGCATGAATTACGCGAACAATAGCAATGCAATTCATTACGAGAATTGTTATTTTGTAATTATTTTCTTGATTAGCATGTTAGTTAAGAATGGAAAAGCGAAAAATCCTTGTAAATATAAATGATTCCCTAGTTCCAGAGTGACGATTAAAACATTTATAAAAATTATACTGCTAAATAATTGCTTGCGACTTAAAAAAAGATGTATATCCTCTTTTCGGCTTAAATCTTTCTTCCATTTTTCTCTGTCATTGCATAGATCCAATCTCCTCTCTTTCACTTCTTCATCAAATCCTTTTCGCCAACTAAGTCTAAGTCTTCTTTCTTCTTTTGAAACCACCTCGCAGGGATGCAGACTAGCTGCACCTATTAAGAAGATTTAAATGTCCCTTGCGGTACCCGAGTCTAACACACACTTACACTTACAACACTACACTTACGACTTTAAAACTTTACACTCACACTTGCATTTAGGGAGGCGATGATAGCCTCAATGTGCTTTTTGCCTTAAAATAAATTTAAAAAACTCTTGCAACTATGTGATTTCCATTTTAAAATCTGTTTGGGAAGTCGATTTTGGTTCATCCTTTGGACATGACCAAACTATCGAAGGTGATGTCGTTTAGTTAAGAGTGTTTGTTTCCACATCCTCGATTTTGTGAATTCTTTAATTTTTTATCTTTTCCCGTTTCGATCCATCTGCGACTCTTCTCCAATAGTCCATTTCAACCGCTGTAAGACATTTTCCTGTTTTTTGTTTCAGTAGCCATACTTCACTTCCATATAAGATTATACTTTTTATAATTGCATTACATATTCTATATTTATTTATTTTTGATATATGTTGATGCCATTTAATGATGTTTAGTATCTTTATTGCTCTTCTTTCCAAAGTGGTTTCTTCTTTTATCGCTGTTTCCAAAAACCCATCACTTGTCATTCCCAAATACTTGTAAGTTGTACGCTCTTTGATTTGTGTGTTTTGTTCCAATAGAAGAGTCCTGCTCTGCCCTCCCAATGCACTCCGTTTTGTTTAGGTTTACTTCAAGTCCCCAAATATCATATTCCTCTATTAATTTCCTACTCATGTATTGTAGATACTCACAATCCTGCGGTATAACTATTTGATCATCTGCAAAGCAGAGAGGTATATACGGTTTTGTCGTTTAATGGTATATCTATTCTCTCACATTTAAAGTAGTCATTTTATCTCCTACGTTTGCTGTTATATTTTCGTACAATGTTTTGGCTGCTGTCATTAGAGTTATTCCTGTATTAGTATTCTCTAACGCCATCCAGGGTTTATTGTGCAGTATACTGTCGTACGCACGTCTTGATTTACAGATTTCTTCTCAGTTAATTATGTTGTACAGAACAAGTGATCTGTAGTCGATCTTCCTATTAAAAATCCTGCTTGTTCTTTAACTTCCGTATCATTTTATTCATGTTGTATTCTGGCTTTTATAACTTTTCCATATATTCTACTAATCGAACTTATAACGGCTATTGGAACTTATAAAGAACTTATAACGTTGGTTATAAATAAAATGAGACATAAATTCAGAAAAAAATTGTTACGCATTGTTTAAACATAATTGAGACTAATATGCAATTACAATACAACAACTTTCAATTAAAATAAAATAAAACAGATAAAATTATTGCTTCACACTACGATTGTATACTATTCCGGTCTTCTACTAATCATGTTAAATGCACAATGCAGCACAACTGATTCGTCATGTTTGTAAATACTACACGCTAATACAAATATATTCTGATATTTTATAAGTAGTTTCAGAACATTAATTATGCATTATTTAACCTATATGTTTTCGTAAAAAAAGTTTGCCACAATTTTGAAGCTATTTTTAGGATAAACTAGTCTAAGAAATACTTGATATAATAACAATAAAACTTGTATATTATAATCCTTCGAAGAGCATATAAGATTTGAAAATATTTCTGCATAATGTCCGGCCACGTTTCACTTGTACGTGAAACGACTCTCTTAACGGTTTCAATCTTGTTCAGTTCACTTTAACAATAGCTACTTTCCTTATAATATTTCCACGAGAAACTATATCCATTAAGTGCTGACATTACTTTGGAGAAAGATAAACTCTGGTGAAGACCGTGCATTAAAATAAATTAGAACATGTAACACTTTGGATAAGTTATAGTATCATTTTATAAATTTTCGTTGAATTTCAAGTTATAAATCACAATAATTACTGAAATATTGTATTTTATTTTCTAACAGAGGCATGTTTTTCTCGTTGTACTGACAGTGTTTATTAAAATAAAACAATATGGTATTTCGTGATAAACATAATATTGATAAAACATTTCAGACTGATTTTATATATTTCAGTTTTTCATAAATATCCATAATGTTAAGCAATAAAAATGTTTGAAATTTCTTAGATTGGTTCAGAATTTTAAATATAATGAACGAAGTTTTTTGGGGATAAAAAAGTTTATCAGCTTTGTAGCACTTGGTTTTAACATATTGAATTATTCAAAATCCATACCAGTGATGCATGTTTTTTATAAGGTACTTAAAAAGACATATTTTACGACGTATTTTCTTATACATTTTCTTCGTCCTGATTTGAAAAATAAAATGTATAATTACTTTGTTCTTGTAAATTTGGCTTTGGGTATTGACAAAACTATTTTTTGGATTATTTTTTAGTCGCTATAGTTAAGTTACCATAAAAACAAACCTTACACTTTTCTTGTGTATCTTAAATTTAAAACGGTAATGTATTTTAAAAATACACATGTGTTGTAAAATTCTTTTTAACATGTATCATGCCATTGAATATAGACGTTGGGCTATATATATATATATATATATATATATATATATATATATATATATATATATATTTTCAATGATCATGTTTTAGGATTGATTGTGATGTTAGATTTCACGCGCGCGTGTTGCGAGTGCACAAATTTATATTGGTAGTTATAGTAAACAATCAGTTGTTTTATATTAATTCGTAACGATCAGCTGATTTCATTGAACATCTGATAGGTTATAATAAGTTTTAGTTTATATTGTTAAAAACTATGTATGGTAGTTATAGTAAAAGATCAATTGTTTTTTATTAATTGAACATCTGATAGTCTATAATACGTTTTAGGTTATGTTGTTAAAAACTAGCTATGCTAATTTGTCGAGTTTTTTAACAAATCATCATAATTAAAATAAAAAGAAAGATGAAATATGAAAGATTATTTTTAGTTCTGGTTAAATAACAGAAATTTTTGTTTGCAGATTACTCTGATAATTTTATTATGGTTTTAGTTCCTATAGATATGTCGTAATAATTTTGGTGTTTGAGTTTAATTTACTTTAGATACGATTACAATGGCACAGAGACGCTAAAATTGTTTTGACCAAATAATGAAAAATAATTACTACAGGCAATCAGTGTTGCCAACAATCGAACGTATTCAAAGATCAACTGTGGTGGCCTACCATTACGCTTATTGAAAAGCTTGTACGCGTATTATAACTACAGTACCTCTTGAATATTAAAGAGGTTACTGAACACATTGACCGTACTTGTTCTACACAAATATAATGCGTGGTGTTAGGTTTTGCACTTCAAAAGTGAACTACAGATAAATCAAGCAATAGTGTTTCAATCCTTGTTGATAAGGAAATTATTTTCAATGCAAGTAATGCGGTAGCGAGAATGGTTAGGCTACATCTAAAATTTACGCTGTATAGAGAATGTTATATCATTGACAAAACACATTAATAACATTTCACATTAAGGTTTTACATTAGGTTTTAAGGTTCTCTTACAGCTTTTTAGAATAATATTGGCAACATTCTTTACAAGACTGTTGAACGTGATTATGTGATAAAACGGTGTAAAAACATCAATGCAATATTGATCCAATGTGATTTTTTTGAATTTGAAAATAAAAACGAAAATATTTAATTAAATCAAGAGTTAAACATTTAAAAAAGTGTTTTTTTAAATTAATATATTTTAAGTCGTTTTCGAGTAACCGTGACGCAGAAAACTGTATACAAATTAAATGATAAAATGTTAGAAATCGTATTAAATAATAGTAATATCATATAAAATTTGGAAAGCCTGAAATTTATGATTATCACATTTTTCTTGCATTATGTGTGATCATTTTTAATAATATTTATTAGAGAATAATCCATTGGAAATCATTTTCTACAACTATCTACTATCAGATGATCGAAAACGAATAAATTATTACAATCAGTAGGACAATTATAAAGGATACCGGGATCGGCCGCTTGGCCGTAGAACAATTTCAACACAAATATAATAAATCTACTGTTATAGGTTATAGGAAAAATATTCACAAAATCTATTCTATTTTGCCTTTGTTAAACAATTGTCTGTTTTTTATTTATCACAATAGCGTAATCGGTAATCACAAATTCAACAATAAAAACAAAAACCAACATATTGTCGTAATCTCAAAACACGTCAAAACCGTAATAATCAAAGAAAAAAATTATAATAGATTTCAGGTGCAATTTTAAAAATATTTTAAGATTTTTTAAATTATAGATACAAATATCTTAATATTATAAGATTACTTTTTTATAAGTCATAATTACATTTAGAAAATTTCTGAGTTCTAGGTTTTGTATTATTGATTAAACTACATTATAATTATCACATTATAAGCTAATATATCAATTTTAGTATAAAACAATTAAAAATACTTAATACTTCTCCTATATTATCCCATAACATTCTTCTTCTTTTTAATGTGTTTAGTAATGAGATGGGATAAATAATATAAGATGTTGTGCACTTTTACATATTCAGTAAGTTTTTCTGTCATATTTGAAAAAATTATTTTGCAATCAGCGGACAAATGACGCTAGACGCGTTCTGATCGCTGCAATAGAAACCAGACCGCGCCTGTCTGAATACACAGATTAAACTAATGAGTTACATTTGATCGCCACCGTCACCATCTCCGCTACCGTCTCTGTCACCACCACTGCCACCCCCACTGCAACCGTCACCGTCAACCTTCACCGCCACCGCCACTGACACCCCACCGTCACCTCACCATTACCGCCACCCCCACTGTCACCGCAACCCCCACCCCACCGTCACCATTACCGCCACCGCCACCGGCACACCACCGTCACCGTCACCATCACCGCCACCAACACCAAACTGTGACCCCACTGTTACCCCACTGTCACCGTCACCGAAACCCCACCTCCACCGCCACCAGCACCCATCCGTCACCGTCACCATCACCGCCACCGCCACTGCCACCCCACCGTTAACGTTACTGTCACTGCTACCGCCACTCCCACCGTCACCGTCACCGTCACCGCCACCGTTACCGTTACTGCCACCGTCACCGCCACCGGCAACCCACCGTCACCTTCAGCCCCACCGCCACCGGCACCCCACCGTTACCGTCACCATCACTGCCACTCCCACCGCTACCGTCACTGTCACTGCCACAGCCACCCCCACGGCTACTGCCACCGTCACCGCCACCGTTACTGTTACCGCCACCACCATAGCCACTGCGACCCCGTTCGTGTATGGGAGTTTTAAAGAAATTCTTCAAAATATATATGTTCTTCCTTTACAAAAATGTTTAAATTGCTCTTACTTCACTTCCGGGAAAGTATATTTTATAAACACATGGTTTTAATTTCTCTTTTATATACAAATTGTTTTGAAGACAAGTTAAATATTAAAGTATTCCGATGTATAAAATTTCTAATTGATGCAATTAATTGTTTATTTGTCGCCCTTTCCCTTATAAAGGATGTTACATTTTATAGGTACCATGGGGAGCGCTCCTAACTTAATCTGTCAAATAACAACTACCACCCCTCAAAATTAAAATAACTCAAAATTTACAAGTATCGTAAGTGATAACGCTATCCCTAACAGATCTCTAACTAGCAATTTCCTTAAAATGGACAGGGTATATAGTAAGGCAATGTAATGATGGTGATAAGTGGGACTTGTAGAAACTAGTTAGTCTACTTTAAAGGTCTCTTGCCTTGTAGGAAGCGTTGGGATAAATGTTATACGTAATGGCAACACTGTCTCCATCGCAAAGAATGTACACGCTGGCTTATAGGAAGATTTTATCGAGCGATTTTTCAAGTAGTTTATTGCATATATATAATTGATTATGTATATTTAGAATAACTCATATATGATTTACCATCTTATCTAGATACAGCACTAACTTGTAAACTAGGCTATAATTTTGCAAGTTTTAATAAAAACATTTGTTTGGTGTCTGAGTAAGAAACTAGAAAAAATATGCAATTAAAGTGAAATAAAACACAAATTAAGAAATAAAAAAACGATATTTATGAAAAAAACATAAATGTATGAAAACCTAAATGAAAATGATGTTTTTGGTAAAGCGTTACATTTATAGTATGATTTAATTTTTGGAAAATAACCTATTTAGCGCTAACACAAATTTACATTTTATTGTTTATTCAAAAAACATTCGTTAAAGAACACAAAACTTAATACTTTTAACAACATAACAAACAAGTATATTTTGTTCATAAAATTTGATATTTGAACTTAACAATTATTTTTACCCTTGGTAATTTAAATGAACACTTTTGTTTTAAATGATTATGTCAAGTATATTATATTATTTTATTTTTCTATAAAAATATTTAAAGTGAAATTTTGGTAAACAAATTATATTTTATGATGAGTTTCAACTGTTATTCTCTATAATTATTTTTTGTTTTGGAATCAATACAATAGAGATAAATGTTGGGCAAAATAGTAGTTATTATATTTGACCACCGTATTGAATTCACAACTGGAATTAACTCATTTTCTTAAGAACTTCGAAATGGTGTATGGTGCATTATTTTCAGATTAATCTTTTATGTTGAAAAAATGAAACATGTTTTTATCAGAATAAGTGTAATATATAAAAACGAACAATTATGTAAATGTTGCATATTTTGTATTTTAAATACAGTTCGGAAATGTATTTCGATAATAATTATTGTACTGAAGATACTGGTAGTTTTGTGTGATACATTTTCTACCAGTGTCTTAGTGACAAAACAAATTGTAAAGTTAGGCCTAATTATCACTTGTAATATTAATCAGATATTACATGTCATAGTGAAAAATTGACATTTGACAATGTGTTATTTTGAATATTAAGGACTCAAGGCAGGAGAAGGAAACTTAGAAATTAATAATTAACTATTTAACAATTACTGACGTTGGTTCGTAATAGATTTTTGAAGATACCAATACACGAAATATCTGAGAAAGGATTCGCTATGTATTACAATACAAAACAACTATATATATATATATATATATATATATATGTAGCATATAGATTATCTATATAGCATATACAGATTTATATCTATATATTCCGACTTTCCAAACAATTAGCGGAATATAGACTAATGTTGAATATAGACTATATGAAAAAATCGAATTTGATGATAGCAAGCCAAAATACTATTTTGTCAAAAGTATTTACTACCCAAAAATACCTTATTGTTTGAAAGAGGTATATGGAGAAGTGTAGGGAAAGAACTTTTAAAAAATTCTGTACATAAACAATAAAAGTACTCAAAAATAAAGGTTACACTAAAGTAAATAAAATTTATGGATCACGAATCCAACCGATTTATGTATTATATTTAACTCGTGATTGAAGTGAAGTGAATGTTTACAAGGTTCATTTAATCTTTCGAATTGATGGCTCAGTTGAATTCATTTAAACTTGAATGCTAATAAACTTTTTGTTGAATAGTTACTTTATAAACTTAACTGATTCAGTAGTTAGGACATCCGTTTTTACGGTTTTTCTGTTGTTTGGCGAAAGATGAATAAACATGTCACAAACATTTCCATTTTTATTAATCTATGTTTTAAAAACTGCACCAATCAAAGTTTGTTTTTGTGATTATCTATCACTGTAACTGCTCAATTTACTGGAAACGTTACTTGAGTTTCATTTTCAAAATTTTTCTTAGTCTGAGGGAAACTTGAAGCGTAGATTTTGAAAAATCAGGCTTAGAAATCTTTAGACAACTTCACTGAGACAAGAACGCCTAAATAGGAGACTTTTGTGGATGCTATTCGTATAACGCTACACCTAAATTAACAAAATTTGAAAAAGTCAAAAGCGATACTAACGATAATGCTTTCAAAAAGACTTTCTTTAACCTCGGGGCCCTTAACACGGCTAGGCTTAAACTGACATTTACAAAGAATGCCTTTTTATTTAATTTAAACTCATTTTTTGCTAGGTACATTCGCATAGTTTTTAGTTTTCTACATTTTTCTCACAAGATCCCTTTATTATCATTAATTGCACTTTAAACTAACAAGTTCTAGATCATAACTAAAAGAGAACTGTTACTCCTATACATACAGTAACTGTTACTCCTATCCAGTTGTTATTAGACACAATGGGGAGAGGCCACAAAGGGAGTAGTGTATTAATGTTTTACCTTGGAAAAAATTAACCCATCAATAAAAGTAGGGAAAATGATTACATTAGAGTGTCAGGCAGTTTGTTAAGCTGACAACAAAGAAACAGCTGGTTATTAGCTTATTAGCTAAACAAACAATTGCATTGTAAAATTAAGTAAGCACTGAACAAGATAGGAAACACAAACAGTCTTGCGCTTGATTATTCCTCAGCAGTCAGGCAGAGGAAATGCTACTTTCTCCGAAGCAATATTTTCAATCATTTATTTACTAGTGATGAAACAAGTTTAAACAAAGACGTATACCATCTGAAGGTATTCAGATCCTTCTATGCAACGACGCAATACCTCCTCAACTCCTTTTTACTCCCAACCTCTTTAAATTTATCTTTACTAAATATGATTTCACCAACGTTCGGAGTTTTTATAAAATTATTATTCGTAATTTATTATGAGACTATTATTAACCACAATAATTATTAAACAATAACTAGTTAACGTGAATATCAGTGCAATGTTTGTTTTTGCAACATACGATGCTTTTCAGGCGGATATTCCTATTCTGTCCTTGCATACAACCACTTCTCAATAAAGTCAGTTTTTTACAAAATCTTCACGAACAAAGCTTATCAATACGTCTGCATAGTGACACGAAATCCCTGACATGGCGGACCTTGAGGATGGAGCTGAAAGGTTTATCGGAGGCCTCGGCTGATCTGTTATCCCAGAGTAACAAAGAGTCCCCCCACTCCGGCACTTTCACCGTCGGCTGTGTAGGTCGGTGAAGCCAGGTGGAACCGGGGAAACCGGGTCGCATAAGCCAGACCAGAAGCTCAACAGCTGCAGTTGCTCTTTGCTGTTCACCCGGTGCAGAACTTGGTACGTCCTCAGGTAAGCTCTTTGTTTTTCTTCTTGGTCTAATATTGGCAGGATTTTAAAGATTTTTTCTGGAAATATCTACTTTTGGAAAGCCGAGTACTTTAAACAGATACACCACTTTCCTTTAACTTTACAATTTATGTTACGGTTTTTAGAGCCGTAATTTCTTTTATAATATTAGTCTGCTATACTATAGGACGTTTGGTGATTGAGAAACAATTATATTATGAGATTTTTGTTAAATCAATCAGTTTTTGTATCTCCGTAGTCTAAAAAGTAATTTTAACTTGAACGTTTGCGTTCGCGCGTGTGTATTTTGGTGCACATCTCTGAAGACAAATTTTGTTAAAATTGGCATGTATTTGCTCACCTTACAATAATTTTTTAATTTTTCAAAATAATTTTTTGCATGCCTCACGGCAACGGTTAGTAAGTTTTAAAAATATATCCCCCTAAGTCGGTTTTAACGATTTGTTCAAGTTTAACTCCAATTAATTAGTCGCTGTATCTTTGAAATATCGTGTTATGGAATGGAAGTAGGCTTAATTTCTTAAATTGCTTAATCAGCTTTTGGAAAAATATTTTTAATATAGACTTAGATAATTTATATTTTAAGTAAATGCAGAAAATTTCGAATAAGCCTAGTCACGATTAAACTAATAAAACCGAAAATCCAGTCGTGTTTGTTTTATTTTTTTAAATTTACTTTCAATCAATAAATTTCTTTTATTGCTGTTTCTTTCAGTAGCATCTGAATTGGATTTTGTAGAGAAATAATTGATGCGGTTAAATTTTTGTAACGTTTTTATGCTTCTTTTAATTTATTTCTTTAAACTTTCTAGTTGCCAGTGACTAACAATCCAAATTATTTTACTTGTCACACATTCTAAATTAACACTAAGTTTAGTTTAACAAAATCTGCAAAAAGTAAATTTAAAAAAAATCTTTTATTAAATCAATTTATTTAAAGGGTAGCTTTCTCATATCTATTTAAAAAAAAATCATGCACATATTTAGTTGGATTAAAGTTATTTCAGCATACATCTTTAGTGATGTTTAACATTTTAAAACAAAAACCTGGCTGTTAAAGGTCTCGATTTTCCGACCACAAGAACAGGTTTTCTTTGACAATACAATATGAAGATTAGTGTTGTTAAAGATATCATCCATCAAAAAACGATCAATCAAAAGTTGTCAGCCGAGAAAGTAAAACGAGTTTCCCACGGCGATGCGTCATCATCAGAATGGAATTACATTAGACAATTAATGATGCAATGTTGAAGGATTAATGGATCTAGTTTTGGGGAATGAGTTATTAGGCCCGTAGGGAATTTTGAATATACAGTCACGCAAATCGTCTAGCTTCATTACCCATCTTGCCCGGGAGTTATGTAGACAAAAGAGCTTCGAAATATTTTTAGCGAATAAGAATTTGTGTCTAACAGAGTTTGATTGTGTGTGTTAAAATACGTTTTAAGTTAAAAAGGAACGTAAAATATATTTTTTTGTATTTATAGATTATTTGGTGAAAACAATTGATTTCCTTATTTATATTTTATTCAGGATCTGTGATATTCATTTTCTTATGAATTTCCAAAACAAATTATGTTAAAATTTCATAATCGATTGTGATTTTTAATAAATTCTGCACGTATAGCCAAAACAGTTGTTAGTTTTATTTTATTTGATAAAAAATGTGTGAACATTTTCGCACTCTTGCTAGAAAAGTTGAAAATCACCTGGCAGTGAAATAAATAACACACTTCAACGCCAGATGGAAAACACATTGAGTGAAAAACTAGGAAAAACGCGGTTCTGGTGCTTCTATTCAGGTCGCTGTCAGTTGCATCCGTGGTCGAGATCGTTACTCATATAAAGGCAAAAATAAATTAATGATTTACCCAGCTGCATGCGTCGGCTGCATTCTTTGATGCGGGTAATAGCATCAATTCAGTGTTACTTTGTGATTTCTGCCTTCTGTAGGCAGGTAAATTGGATACTTCAAAAATAAATATTGTACATGAACATTTTTTATTGAAACCATTCGGTGATTTATTTAGCTGAATGCGCATGCTAGTTTTCCATGGCTGCCGGTAAAGAATTTCTAGCGTATAAACAATAAGTTGTACAATGTTTTAATGATACTCTAAACAGAAAATTTAGCTTTAACAAAAATATGCAATAAAAATTAGTAAATAAAAATTCTGAGTTTTGGAGAATTTAAAAAACCTGTAGCAATAAGTTATATACAAGATTATTAATTATTTAAAACTCATAATATGAGAAAAATCAACAAAAAATTGGTTTACATATATTATAAGCAAATTAGATAATAACTAATAACTAATTTTGGAATTATTTTTTTGGAAAATATTTTTATTATTTTTTTTATTTACTTAAATATGTAACAATTAGGGGGCCTATTGATTATTTAAAAACTTAGTAAATCTTTTTTTTTTTTTTTTTTTTTTGCTTAACCTCTATACCCGTTAGACTAATGAGAACGAGGAACAACGGTAAGAGAAAAGAAGCGGGAATAATTGCGGCCAGAAGAGCCTAAAGGTTTAGTTCAAAGACGCAGCAGACTAACCGGAGCTTTTGCCACATCGACCACCGAGTCCCCAGAAGGTTAAATTGTAAATTGTTTATTGTGTCTTAGTCCACATTACCGTCCACCATTACTTCTGTCGTGTTGTCTTCATTTTGCAGTTTGTAAATCGCCCCATTTTGCAGTTTGAGAGCCACAGAAGAAATAGAAATAGAAGAAATACTCTATCAAACGTTGTCTCAAGTACGTCTATTTCTTTTAAAGTAAAGTGCTATCATCTTTCTTTCCTCCTCCTTCTGCTCTGCTATTAAAACTGCTTCATAAAATATTACGAAACAAACCATGCATCTGTGAAGGCCGATTTCTTCGCTTGTTATTTGACCACACCCTACATCCTTGGCTAAGTGTTCAGCGCTCATTTAAATAGTTATCGTTATTACCTTGAAACGTTTTGTGCACGTTTAGGATTAAATAATTGCGTTTTGTTGATGAATCATTTACACAGCAATACATTCTTAGGCCGGATGGCAACCAAATGCGAAGCGGAGTTACGCTGAGCGGAGCGGACTAAGTATCTAAACAATTAAGTGCGGTCACTGAAAGAGAAGCGGAGCCTAACGGAGGCAAGCGGAGTGGCCGCACTGTTTGGTTCTGAACGGTTAGTTTCGCTTACCGCAACTCCGTTCCGTATTTAGTGTCCTCCTGGCCTTAGTTGTATTAAACGAAACATTATGAACTCTTTACCTATTATTTAAACGTAATTGTTACAAGCAACAATTATTTTTATTCTACATTTTTTAAAATTTATCTCGTCATTGTTGAGTTATTGTTGTTAAGTCTTGAAGCGTAACTTGTGTGTAAAATGAAAGGTTATTGTTAGTGTGGGATGACTAGTCGAGCCACCCTTTTAATTAATCAGCTTTCATAAAGTTAACCACAAAAAATTAAATGAAGAAAGTTTTGTCTCTTCTACCAATGTTACTATTATCCATTACTATAGGCCAGAGTAAGTCTGATGTAGTTAAAAGAATTAGTTTTGTTGATAGTTTTTTAAATCAGCTGATTATGCAGAAGACTTCTATTTCCCTGTTTTCGTAACACTTACAGTTTATTTTGGGACTCTTCGAACATTCCACGAAACATTTCAAAATATTTTATTATCTGTTTAAACTCATTTTTTAATTTTAGTATTTGGGATATCTATTTTAATTTGGCATCAACTATTAAAGTTTATCGAAAATATGGATACTAGATTTGTTTTAGTTTTTAGTAAATTCTTTTACGCGGCTTCACTTTTTTGAGGTTAAACATGAATACAATCCCTACGATAACAAAGATTGAGTCTCCCCCGTACTTGAGGAGACAGGCTTTCTTTAAGTGGGTCGTTACCGAGATACGGAACTTTCTCAACATCTAAAATACAAATTACAAGAATGGTTCCCTTCGGTTTATTCCATTGCGTCTACTTTTCCTACTTCAGTTAACGAGCGCACTTTTTGATGAGATCCATTTATGTAGGAGCCTGTACAGCTGCTTTGGATTTATTTAAAAACAACCAAAACATAAGGCAGCTCATAAAGTACAATGTTCTTGAATATTGTTCTAAAAATATTTTTCTCAAATTAATTTAACCAAAAACTTCATTTTTTATCAATACGTTGTATCGCTTATGTTTCTAAGCCAAAATCATACCAGAAAAAGTATGACAAAAACCTTCATATAGAAATCTAATAATGCTTGAAAACATAATAAATCAAAACAAAAATTTATCAAAATATATTTTTAAGAACAATATCTACTAAGAATTAGAAAACCCACATTTAAGAAAGAAAAACTAGCTGTATTTAAAATAATGTTTTGCTTACTCTATCAACTTAGTAATTTGTCACCCCCCCAAAATAGATGATTTAAAAAATTCACTTTTACATTAATGTTAATTTTTTGGTTGTGTTTATTATTGTTACATAAATTTTCAGCAACAAGTGCTGCGAGCGGTGTAGGACTCCTGAACATTTTCTACTTAAAAACTAGGACCTCGTGATATTAAGCCCCTGCTAGCAGACACATAGTATGTTGTTTGTAAATATAAACTGAATACGACCGGCAAAATATCTTAAAATTTTCTACTTAGAAACACTTTAATTTAGTATTCATAAGAGCACGATGTCAAAACGTGCCCAAAATGATGGAAGTAACCGAAGCCATCTCATCCCTTCTAAATGTGTATTTTATTGCAATTTGATGGAGAGTCAAGCGTGTTAACAATAAATTTTAAATAAAAAGCTCAACTAAAAGGAAAAGTCATTTCCCTTGTGAATGCGATAATTTTCCGATCGTGCTTAAACCAAAGCGAAATTAAATTAATTCATTCCATTTAAAAAAAGACATTATTGACAAATAAAATATAAAATCTATTTCCATATGTAACCTAAACGGTTTACTAAGGGTTGAAGATATATTTATTACTAGATTTATGTATTTCCGTTAGTTTTATAAATTTTTGTATTCTTTACGCCCTCAGAAAATTCAAAGGGTTAGTAACTTGAATCAAACCTGTGTACAAGTCAGAATTGTATGAACTAACTGAAACTTGTTTTGTCTGCTCTCTATGTAAGTATATATATATATATATATATATATATATATATATATATATATATATATATATATAATATTAAATTTATTCATATATATATATATATATATATATATATATATATACATAATATTAAATTTATTCTTTTGTTTTTTGCGTACCTAAAACATTTCATTTATTCACAATTAAAATGCAATTTTTTATAATAATTTATATACATCGTAAAGATAACAATACACATAAAATCAGTTGAAATGTAATAATGAAATGAACAGCTGTGGTGCGTTATCAGCTGTTTGGATAAACTATCCTCACACCTAATTATGTTTATTTGTACAAAGTATAAAAAGTATAAAAAATATCGTTAATGATTGTAGACCAAAAAATGACAATAAAAAGAAATTTGATTCTGTTAATGACGAATTTTTGTGTTGAGAAATAAATAATTTAAAGCTTATTTAGTATAATTAATATATTTGTATTCAAACATTTTTAGAAATTTTTCGTAGTACACAAACGTAAATAAAATTAATTTCTACAAGGAAAATCTAGGCTTATTTAAATTAACAAACGTTGATGAAAATATTGTAAAATTATTTCACAAAATAATATATGCTTTTCACGTACGTATCATTTGCAAAAAATCCGCCTTGTTAAAAAAAATTCGGCAAGGTGCACAATCTAAAAGACTTTTTTAAGGTTCTAGAGGCTTCATTATGTGATTTGCAGGTGTGTTTACAGATTTATAACTAATTTTTGTTTACTCGTTGCTAATAATATTGGAAGAACCAAAACAAACGAGAGGCGTCGTTTTCACTTTTCTGGAATGAATATTCAACTTTCGTTTTGTATTCCCGAAAAAATGAAATAAAAAAAGCACAATGTGTAATACAGTTATATTGAATACATGCTGTACAATATTATTTATTGTTTTGTATTATTTATTTTTACCACACCATTAAATATTACATGGTTTTTATTAAGTGCATCATTTAATATGTTACTTAATTATCGGCCTTCATACTTCGTTTGCAATACAGGCTCACGACAGGTTTAATATATTACCAAATATCTTTAACACTGCTTAAAGAGGATCTGAGGTAACGGTATTAACAAACATCAAAGGGAAACGTTCACTAAAAAGTTGGGGGAAATCGGTAATTTAATTCGCCTTGATGGATTGAAGGCATTCAGGCATGCATGGGTCTGACAGCAGCTTGTGAAAAACCTTCCTTTAAATTGGTATTATTTGGATTTTACGTAATCTGATTTTACAAATTAAAGAAAAAACCTTAGTTACTCAAATTACAGTGTTTTCACTTACTAATCTTCACTTACTAATTATAAATATTATTCAGTTCCGCAGAATTAAACAAAAGGTTTTTTTTTGTGACCATTTGTTTAACAAGTAAAGTTTATTTTATATGTAATATATTTACCAAAAAATAAAAAAAATATTTTTTCGTTTAGTATTGAGCTTAATTTTATCAAAAATGAAAAATAGTAGTTAACACACGTTTTGGCTTGTGTGGCAGGTTTCTTCAGTCCTCAAGATAGATTTTATCTTACCTATCTGTCTCTGTGTATTTGTGCACGTTATTACAGTATAGACCAAATAATCGGTGGTTTAATTAAATTTTACAAATATAGTTTGTGCTTATTAATATTATATTAATTTAAAATATGATATAAGGAAACCGCTTCCTTAGGAAATGAATTTTAATTTCTGAAAATAATAAGTTTTAACAATTTTACATAAATGTTACAATACATCTTTTCTAAAAGTACACAAATAAAACACATTGCCCAAAAATTCAGTTAGAAATGTTTAAGTCAGTCAGAAAATACGCCAAAAATTTAATATCCTAATAGATCTAATTTCTGAAAATCGTTTCACAAAAGTTTGCTCTCGTGTAAGAAGTCAAGTTATTTAAGTATAACTCAATTTTGTCAAGAAAATTTGACATAAAGAAAAACTATTACTGTTCGAAAATAAGTCGAAACAAGCCAAAAAATAAACCCTGTCGGTTTTGTAAATAAGGCGCAGTCGATTTATTTAAACTTTTTCATTATACCTTAAATTTCTATAATTTAAAAATTGCTACATTGGCTTGAGTTATAATTATTCATATATTTTTATAATATAAGAATTTCGAGAAATTCGGCATATATTATGTGTTTTTGTTAGTTTGTTTTAAAGTTAGATTTTTAGAAAAGTATAGTTGAATGGAATTACGTTTTGTGTAACGTTTTACTTGTTTTTTTTTAATCAGTTGTTTTTTTAACTCAAAGATTAATTTGGACAGCCATGAAACATGTTGTCAAAATAGTCAAAAACATTTTTATATAATAAATAATTAAAAATATAGTAAATTTAAAAAGAAAATAACAAATCAGCTGATTAAAAATAATAATTTTACTTTGAAAAAAACATAGTTATTATAGGGCACTAAAATTAGCTAAAATTAAGGTTATTGATGTGGGTTTAGAATTCAAAATACAAATGTTTATTTTATCATTTCCCCTTTACCATCTAAAATTTTAAAAAAATCGGTTTTTAAAACCGTTATTTTTTTCTAAATCTAACAAAACAGTAAAATATTATAACTACCAGAATTATTATTTATATTCACGATTAATTAGTGTTAGCAACTAACAGACAGACAGACGCTAGCTGGGAAGCCTGAGGGTCTACACTGAGGCTATAATTTTGCCGTCTGTAACGCGTAAATAATGAACCAGACCCTAACCACAGACTCTGTAGCCTACTTGCGTGCAAGATGACTGCCAGACGAGAAGAGCCCACTTTTAACTTTCACTGCTTCAGACTGACGGACAAACCTACCTAACCTTGCTTTCACCCATCACGTGACCCAGTTCCGCCATTTTGTTGCAGTTATGACATTGCAATGAAGGGAAAGGAGGAAGCAATTGCAGCATTGTTTCTCTAAAGGTTTTAGACGAAGTCGTTAGAATAACGATGTAGCATAATGACCGCTAAGAGAATTTTAATCAAACCTCTCAAAAGTTACGTTAATTTTTCTGTTTCGAAAATTAATGTCGAAAAATAAGAATTAAATTACTTTAGAAATATCAAAATTGAAAAGTTAAATAATTATTTTTTAAGAACGAAAATAGAAAGATTCGCGGTACGATGACAAATTTCAGCCAACATTTTTCGTCTTAAACTTTTTTGAAAATTTCACCATTATAATCAGTCTGAAAATCTGCTAAAGTAAACTTTGAAATTAGGCAACGTTGTAAGGTATAAAAATAAACCTTGTCCTCTGTCACGTTAATTTTTTCGTTTTCGTATTTTCAATACATTTTATTAATTTAAAATGTTGATTTATGCAGTTGTTAACGCTGATTACAATGATAAAAACAGATTATCAAAAACTCAAAAATGTAAAGCTTGTTAAAGATTTTTTTAATATTTGGAATGGCCACCCCAGATTTGTTTTGGCTGCGAATATGTCAAAGCTATTACCAAAATTGTATTTCGTACCAGTTCTGAATCAAATCAACATGATTTCAAACTTTCAAATTACATTCAAAATGCTAATTGATGAACATTAAAATATTATAGCTTACTACTGTAGTATTGCAATTTTTGACTCTCGTTTAGATGCTAGAATGAAAAAAATTTCATAAGTAAAGAAACGAATATTAATGGATTTTCCTGACAATAAATTTCGCGAGAATTTCTAAGGCTGTTATCAAAATCGATATTTGGGCCAAGTTTTATTCAAATAAGTTAACAAAATGCGCTTATGCAAGCGCGCGCACGCATTTGCCAACATTTTAACGACTTTTTTAAAACATAAATAAATCAAGGTCGGTGTAAATTTATTTCAAACTTCAGGGTTTAGATCTTACCATGATGGAACTTAATAATTCATTTTGCATTGAAAATATATTAAAAATGTCATAGTTATGGCTAAAAATGAAATGTTGTTGTTAAAAATGTCATAAAAGGCCAACATAACATGGCCACCCAAATAATAGATTATTGTAAATAAATTACAAATAAATTTGTGCGTTACTGACCGTTATTAATTCTAAATTCAGAACTAAATAAAATATCCGTTGCACTTTTTGGAAGGCACATATTTATTAATTTATTGTTATTTGTAAAACCGAATTGATTTTATGACAATACGATTTCTTAGATTAATTTTGTTACGGTTATTTAGTAAACAAAACTTGTTAAAAAAATGAAAGTATTTCTGTTACTCGTAATAGTTGTTATTAGTTAAAAAGGTTTACTCGGTTTTACGTATTCAACTTCCACAGACTTGGGCTATTATAATCCAGTGTAAGCACTGAAATAATTTGTGTGTGTGTGTGTGTGTGTGTGTGTGTGTGTGTGTGTGTGTGTGTGTAAAGTTATATATTTATTCGTATGTTACACGATATACATTATTTATTACCTATTTCAAATTGGAGACAATTATGCAACAATGTTTTGCCTGACTTATTCTAAATGAAACAAACCACTTGGCATGAATAAGCTTCGTGCACGTACTGCAAAACAAATGTAGCACTCAGTTGGCAATAAAACGAACTAAGTTTAAGAGCGAGTACTTCATTTTGAAATTTATCACAACGTGTAGCATGTGCTTTAGTTGCCAGCTACACTAGGACTGCTCACAGGTTCCAGTTTTCAATGTAAGTAATTGCTTTATTATCCCTTTAATACTTGTGCACAGTAGTTGTTGTGTCTTGGCGTAATTAAAATGATGATGTAAATGACACAATTTTACGTTTGTAGCAATGAAAACGTTGTTTTTTTTAGAACGTATTCATTTGCTTCTTTATGATTTAATTAATTTCATTACCTGTTATATTGTCTATATTGTTCTGGTAGAATATTCGTTATTGATTAATATTGAGTAAGTTATTACTTGTAAAATATTGCAAACGCTTTCATTTTACACTAAACAGAAGTTGTCCTTAAATTGTTTCCCGAATAAAATATAAAATTCACAAAAAATGTCCGACATATGTGTTGATCTTTACGGGCTTTCACCCCGAGGACCCGAGGTCGATTCCCGGCCAGGGCTTGGCATTTTCAAAAGCTATAAAATCATCACATCGTCTGCATTAGCCCAAGTTTGCACAATAGTAGGACGTTAAAAAAAAAAAAAAAAAACGCTTGAAGTTGAAGCTGTGAACGAGTGAATGACTATAATATAAAAAAAGATATTTTCCGGAAACGACGATCATTGAGAATTGTTTGGGTATTTAAAATACTAACTGTGCGCATGGCTTTAGTGTACTTCCGGGTGTTTTAAATTTACTGATGTGCCGTAAAAATATTTTTTTATTTTTGCAATATGCACTGACTAGGGTTTTGGTTCTTAACCTTTGCTTTTGCGAAATTAGACAGACATATTAGATTTTTCCTTGATTTATTTCACATTTTGTCGTTTTTCCAATTCGTGTTTTACAATGACAAATGTACAACAAATTTATAATGCAGCGCATTTCATGGATCCGTGTGTCGAATAGTTACTTCCGGAGAACTCACAGACCTAATCGTTATTAAGCAATCTGTTTTTACTCGTTTGCCATATCATATTAACGAACTGACTGTGTCATTGTCTAACAGGAAACCCAGCACCTGTCAAATATTTGACTAAATTGTCTGGCGAAACTAAAAACGTTACGGTGTGAAATGTTACCACATCCGATTGCAGTACCGGCAAGTTACGATGACGTCACCGATTTCTTTTAATCGTTTCCGATAGACAATTTTGTTTTCATATAGTTTTTAAAACCATTAGAAAGTTTTAAATTTTTACAGACATATAAGTAGTCTGATGGGATTCGAAACTAAACATAAAATTAATAATACTTTTTTAAGTTGTACATTATGCCATAATATAACGCATACTTTTAAGTTAACTAGCTAAACATAAGTTACATTTATTTTAATTTTTTCACTTTAAATTTAGTACACTACTTTCATTTAAAATTAATTATTCGTTGCAGTAAAACATTTTTTTAAGTAGTAACCCGGAAATAATAACTAAAGTCAGTGTAACTAGTTTTAAATGAAATAATTTAAATTATAAAATTCACACTTATATAGTTTTAATAATTTTCTTAAGTTGAAGTTATGTATAAATTAACTTCACTAACTACCTGTCAGTGTCGAATCCATATACAAATTTAAAGGGACAGCAACTATTCGTTAACGATACGATCAGGATCAACCGATTGAGTTCTTTCGTTAAAGGTTTTATTCCATTTAAATATATTTATGAAGTCAGTATAACAGCAGTGCTGTGTAACTGATACGTCTATGATCTGCTTTGATTCGATTAGGCAACGTTGAAAGGTACGAAAATAAACCTTGTCCTCTGTCAAGTTCGTTTTCATATTTTCAGCAAAACTTGATATTTAAAATGTTAATTTATGCAGTTTTTAACGACGATTACAATGATAAAAAAAGATTATCAAAAACCCAAAAAATATGAAAGTAAAATTTTGTGATGTTTGGAATGGCAACGTTCCATTCACATAGTGATGGTGTTCGTAATTTAGATAAGAGTTGAACAACGCGTCACTAGTACTTGAAAGAACGTTAGGCCACGCAGTCATCGCTCCACGACAGCGCTCTGACGCGTTCATAACCTTTTCCGTAATATTCAGGCAAAATGTTTGTGGTCCAAATTTATTGGAAGTATTTTACGCTTTCTCCAAGAAGCGATAATTTTGACAAGACGAGCCAGCAACTACATTCTTATTGTTAAATCAGTGGCCGCCATCTTCAAATGAAAGTAAATGGGAAAAATCTTACACGTTTCGTTTGGGCTTTACGCAAGGTATCTGCATATCAAATTTCAAACAATGCGTTTGGATATGACTGCTACACTTTTCATCGTAAATTAGAGGCTGTCATCGGAAGTAAAAGAGAAACAATCTAACACATACGTCGTTTGGGCTTTATGGTAGGCTAGCCAAACATACCACATTTCAAAACAATCGGTCAATGCGTTTGAGTATGACTGCTACACTTTTCATCGTAAATTAGAGGCTGTCATCGGAAGTAAAAGAAAAACAATCTAACACATACGTCGTTTGGGCTTTATGGCAGGCTAGCCAAACATACCACATTTCAAAACAATCGGTCAATGCGTTTGAGTATGACTGCTACACTTTTCATCGTAAATTAGAGGCTGTCATCGGAAGTAAAAGAGAAACAATCTAACACATACGTCGTTTGGGCTTTATGGTAGGCTAGCCAAACATACCACATTTCAAAACAATCGGTCAATGCGTTTGAGTATGACTGCTACACTTTTCATCGTAAATTAGAGGCTGTCATCGGAAGTAAAGAAAACAATCTAACACATACGTCGTTTGGGCTTTATGGCAGGCTAGCCAAACATACCACATTTCAAAACAATCGGTCAATGCGTTTGAGTATGACTGCTACACTTGTCATCGTAAATCAGAGATCATCATCGAAGTAAAGAAAAAGAGAAACAATCTAACACATACGTCGTTTGGGCTTTATGGTAGGCTAGCCAAACATACCAAATTTCAAAACAATCGGTCAATGCGTTTGAGTATGACTGCTACACTTGTCATCGTAAATCAGAGGCTATCATCGGAAGTAAAGAAAACAATCTAACACATACGTCGTTTGGGCTTTATGGTAGGCTAGCCAAACATACCAAATTTCAAAACAATCGGTCAATGCGTTTGAGTATGACTGCTACACTTGTCATCGTAAATCAGAGGCTATCATCGGAAGTAAAAGAGAAACAATCTAACACATACGTCGTTTGGGCTTTATGGTAGGCTAGCCAAACATACCAAATTTCAAAACAATCGGTCAATGCGTTTGAGTATGACTGCTACACTTGTCATCGTAAATCAGAGGCTATCATCGGAAGTAAAAGAGAAACAATCTAACACATACGTCGTTTGGGCTTTATGGTAGGCTAGCCAAACATACCAAATTTCAAAACAATCGGTCAATACATATGGTCGAAACTGAGTAACAAACACCTACATACCAAATGTCGAACGTTTGAGTCAAAACAGAGAACTTGCTTCGCTCGGTCAACAAGAGTGGTTATCTTAATTTAACTCTGATGTCAGTTCATAATGTATTTATTAACAAAGACATGAATTTTAAGCTGATATTAGTCTCTCTCCTCCCCCCTCTACCCATCTCTATGTATGTACAATAACGTACATCACGAACTGATTCGTCTTTGGCTAGCTAAAACTGCTCAACCTATAAATATCAAATTGATATGATCAGTTTCATTTTAAAATTTAAAGACTTACTAAGATGAAAATTTCCCAAATCCAACCCCTGAAGAGGTAAAAGAAGTGTAAAGTTATTCGGAAAAAATTTTGTGTTAGAATTTTCTTAATAATTATCATAAATAAGCTACAACACAAAATAGAAAAAATACGCCTTTCAGAATTTCCCAAAATTCAACTCCTAAGACGTTCATAAATCCACTGAATGGTAGGTCCTATTGTTAGCCTACTTTTAATTATTTTCTATAGTGACAAATATATTATTATAACAATAAATATATATAAAAAGCTAGCGTACTGAACTTTCGTTTTAGTCAATGTTATATTGTATGTTCTACATGAAAGCTTTCAAAATTGATTTACATATAGTAGGATGAATATACTTTCTTCTCTTTAAGAAATCAATAAATCCAAGGTACCCATACAAATTGCAACAGTCGACATTTATTTTTATCAAATCGCGAAGTACCCTCGAGCAGATCCGCGGATAGCAGCTAGTTGTGTAATATTTCAGCAGTACTGAGCAGGTAAACTTCAATATGCTGTATAGTTGTTTGTTACTCAGAAATGTATATTTTTAGGAGATTTAGTAGTCACAGCTAAGCGTCAACAAAAGTGTTTTCTTACATGTTGTTTAGACTTACGTGTTGCTAAATAACATTAAAAACATCTTATACCGTCTTATAATTAATTCAGTCTGACATGAAGGTTTACGTGGCGGAAAGCGTGCGACACTAAATTGTTAGATTTTATATCATTTACGGCTATAAGAAATGTTTATAGATAAACTATATAACTATTTGTATCAACAATATAGATAAATAGAAACAAAGCACATGATTTGTGATCGCAGTGCATGCACGGAGTAGAGGATTACAAAAAACCAATATTGTATTTTACAATATTAACGTCTAAAAGTTACCATAGTACCTAAATATACAGCCAATCTGGTTTGCGGTAGCGTACATTTTTATAATCTATAAATACTTATTTTTAACTAAAAGTATTTTTATAAAATAAGTTAAATATTTTTAATGGATTTTCATTTATCCCATTTGGAATAAAGGTTTAATTAATTTTTTTTTTGGTGTTTAACGTCGACTATTTTAATTTAAAAAAATATTTCGAAAAAAAAACTTATTTACACCTTAGCAGTGACATTTATGTTCTTTGTGTGACTGTGATCAAATGTTTTAATAAATATATAAAATGTCACGTGATTTATTAAAATATTGTTTAATTAAAAAACAATATATTAGAATAAATCACGTGACATTTTATATATTTATTAAAACATTTGATCATAGTCATACAAAGAACATAAATGTCACTGCTAAGGTGTAAATAAGTTTTTTTTCGAATAATATTTTCTACGCCACATGAAACGTTACAACTTCAATGGAGTATTAAAGCGAAACGCTGAGCGATCAGACCGATTGATCAGGGAAAGCACGATCTACCGGCTTTTCAAGGCACTATAAAGCACGATCAAGTCATTTATTTATTAGCATCACATTGCCATTACAAATGGCGCTTTCACGTGGTTGCCAATATGGAAACTAGGTTGTGCTGCAGGATGTGCTTTGTTGTTAAGTTACCTAATGGCCACGTTAGTTGATTTGCTGTGTTACACGAGTTTATGCGGTTGTAATTATTACGCGTACACGTTTACATGTACACGAATTGCTTGTAAAAGAATTTCGCAGCACAATTTACTGTCGTAGTAGAAAATTAAGTACGATTCTGAATAAAAAGAATAATTTCAGCGATATTAAACAGCATAAGGACTGTATAACTGATTAAGAAATGTGTTTTCTGGGGAAAATGTTTGAGATAAAGTAATGCAATTTATTTAACATAGTATTTTAAAAATTGAGTTCGTCTGCATTAGCCCAAGTGTGCACAATAGTCGGACGTTAAACACCAAAAAAAAAAAAAAAAATAAATAAAAAAATTGAGTGTTTTGAAAGAATAAATTATATAAGAAATTAAAAATTCTATTTTTAAGCGTATTCATTATTTTTCTTAAAATAAACTACGTTTGTTGATATTAATAACTATTGTCAGTCTAGAAATTATTAAACTGTACAGACTTCTTTTCTAATCTAAGTCAGATTAGATTTTATATTTAAAAAAATGTTTTAAGCATTTTCGGTCTCGATATAAGCATCAGACAAATAAGAATACGAGTACATTAAATACAGTAATGTAGTTAAAAAGATGATTTAAAAAAATAATTTTTTATAAAACTGAAAATAAATAATTTTTTGGTCATTGTAATCGCAAACCGAATAAACATTAAATTTCCAAAAAAAGTGTGTAAATGGCTCATATATATAGTCTATTATCAAATAGCCTAAAATATTTTTACAAATTTATAATTTATTAATTCAAAATTGTATTTGTTTGTAATTAGTCTTGTATTACTCGAATAGTTATTGTATTACTTTAGCAAAATGTTTTTGTGAAGAAAGCGAATGTGTTAATAGACAACGAACACAGGACATTGCGCCACATTCAGTGTTAATTACATGACCAAACGTTGCTCAATATGTCCTCAATAATAAGCAGAGAATGCAGGGTGTCCGGGAACTTATGTGTACCAAAACTTCGAAACATAATTCTGTAAGAAAAAAATAATAAACGGATGGGCATTTTCCAGTTTTTTTACCTTAAGTATATCTGTGAATTTTACAAACTTAGTTTTTCCTCTCTGAAACTTGGAAAACCCTTCGATGAACAAAGTTAAAGAAGACAGTCGAAAACCACAAAAGTACAAAATTTTCATCTTAAAGATTAGTTTTATATAAAAAACTGTAGTCCAACATACGCCTAGTTTATGTATTACAAGATGTACAATTTCATAAAAAAATTGAAAAATCCATACAGAAATAATTCATGAACATATTTTAGTAAAGAATTTCAAATAGGCGGGAAGTAGTTCTACAAGAAATAAATTGTTGTTTTGTAAACGGTCGTGTCTTCTGAATTTCAAACAACATTGCCTTTAATATTTGTGTTTTTAACTGAACAAACAAAAAATAAAATATTTTTTATTAATATTAGAAGTTCAGTTTGTTTAGTTAATATCACAAATAATAATTGCAATGTTCTTCAAAATTCCGAATACGCTGTTGCTTATTTGGTACCAATGCGATAGTTAACTCTCACTAAATTTAATTTAATATTTTAACTGTGAAAAGCGTTTGGTAAAGTATTTGTGAACTGATAAAAAGTGTTTTGTACGAAATTGTGCATCTTTTGTTGCTTAAACTTAGCAACTTAAACTACGTTAGATTAATTTTTTTTTAAAAAAGTAAAGTTTACTTTAAAAAAAATCTTCTTTTAAGGTATATTTATTCCGGAACAAATGATAAATAATTTGTGTAGTGGAAAAGTGTAGAAGAATGTTCCAATCTGATGTGTAAAATAGTACGGACCACAAAAACGTTTTGCCATTTCAGTAGAATGTTTAAATGGAAAGTATTTTTGTTGTTTCAACCTCTATCTTCAATTTAGTTGACCTTATAGGGTCCGATTTTAAAGTTTACGAAAAGGTACATACATCTTTGTGCCGAATTTCAGTTTCTATGTTTAACAAGTGAGGGGGAAATATTAAAAAAAACACACACACACACACACACACACACACACACACAGAGAGAGAGAGAGAGAGAGAGAGAGAGAGAGAGAGAGAGAGAGAGAGAGAGAGAGAGAGAGAGAGAGAGAGAGAGAGAGAGAGAGAGAGAGAGAGAGAGAGAGAGAGAGAGAGAGAGAGAGAGAGAGAGAGAGACTGAAATGTGTATAATTGAGTTTCATCTGGTTTTAATTCTTAAAAGTTTTCCAAAGTTTTGGCATACAATATCCAGATATCATGTGTCACTAATTAATTACCTTGTAAAGTTTGAAGGTATTTATAAGTATAAATTTACAGAGCAAACTTGTATTCATTAATGGTTTGTGTTACTTGCTTAACATTAACATATACTTTTAAATATTTATACTACAATAAATAATAAATATTTATAGTGTGTAAATAATTATAAAACAAATTTTTATAGTGAAAAATAAAATATCATAGTTGAAATATTAAAAATTTTGTTTTAAATTTAATCATTCAAAGTCTATTACTATTCGTATTGCTTTATCCATTTTAAATTCAACGTAGAAAAGCGCTTTGTTATGTATACAGGTTACTCTTTATCAAAGACTGGAATGTTTTAAGAGTTAAAAGAAAATTTAAAAGTTCAAGACGCGTTTCGAATAAGACGAAGGACGAGATCAAAATAAATTATTTTAAAAATATGAATAATTTTCAAGTGTTTTTACGATCAAAATTGTATAATTTTTGTGTTTTAATAGGTTTGCAGGACTCAGGTAGAATAAATAACTTAATCGTTAAAAAAACATTGTATTGAATGTTTGCAAGAACATTTTTCAGTTCACACTTCAACGACAATAAAATTTACTCAACAATAATATATTGTTATTGGCTCACTAGGCGATATTCGAGTTTATTAAGCGATTCGACTGCTGAAATTATCAAAAAATTCTCAATGCTCTTGTTAGCAAGAATTCTAATTTAAACTAGATGCATAGCACTGACGTATGCGATACTAGTAAAAGTGATCCTAAATTTTAAGTTGATGCAAAATCTCTTGTACACAACATGACAAAATTTGTAGTGGATGTTCCATAAAATATCTTTTATGATTAGCAGTATCTAAGATATTTGGAATTAAATATTTAATTTTATTACCTTTGTTCTTAATCATTCGTTAATATTAGATTTTAACGTACCTTTTAAATCATTTTAACCTCTTCTTATTATACTAATTTTTATTATTCGTCATTTCAGACATTGTCCATTATTTTCACTTTTTATTATGTCCAACCATTTGTATCACATTTCAAGTCAATATTGTTTCCTTCAGTTACGTTTTGTCATGTTTTATTGTTACAATCACGTTCGTTGATTCTTTGTAAGTTCCTAATATTTTTAGTATTCTTTGTTTGATAAATCTCTAAGTTTTGCAAGACTATCAGGTAAATGATATTGCATCGTGGGTTTAAAATGCCACTAACCTAACCTCTTTTACGTATCAGCTGACTGACCTAACCTAACCTCAAAACATCTTTCGGACCGTTTTCTCTCGGCTTTCACCTCACTTGAGCAACGCCCGGGCGGCGTAAACCACCGGTGTGGCCAATTCGATTCGATACTGTCTTATAGCCATATATATTAAATAAAAGGAAGTGTATTACGTAATCATTGGTTTTTCAGCTATTAAAATATTGCAAACGTTTAGGATATGACATGATTTTAAGAAACGCCGGAAACAATGTTTTTTTTTGAAATTTCAAAAATAAACAAGACGTGTAGAAATGAACAAATTCATTTCTAGAACAACTCTGAAAATTCGTGGATCAGTGAAAATTGCATAAAAATATCTGAAAAAATATCCACTGAAAAATATAAATGTTCTCGTTTTCAGAAAAATTATCAACTGCAACTTATTTCAGTATATATAAGAATTTACTTAAATAAATAAGGATACGCAACTTTGCGTACAGAAATATTATTATTATTTTGTTAAAGTTAAAAAGATAGAACTTTAATACGTATATAATAAAACAAAAATTGAGATTTTAAAATCCATAAAACATTTAAAATATGTAACAGTTTGTGAATTGTGTTTGATAATTCGATTTAAGCCTTGTTCAACTAATTTATTAGTTTGAAAACATTTGCATAACTATAAATCAGGTGAGATGAATTGCTTTGGTATATATAGAACGAGCGATTAACCTATAAAACATGCAATGTGTTCTGTTTTAAGATTGTTTTTATTCAACAACACTGCCCTATTTACTTTTCATATACTACTGTAATTGGCTGTACTTTAAACCATATGGTCAGCCTGCTGAATATTATTATGATTATTCAAAATATCATCTTTTAATAATAATTAATTGCTGGAAGCTAATTGTATAGGGTGATTCAACAAGAACACCGGTGTTCAACGCAGCGTCGTATAAAGTGCTGTATATTTATGAAATGTATCATATTTAAACTTCATATCAAAGGACACATGTTGCCATTAGGTAAGGAAATATTAGCCACATGTAGGAAAAATTAGCCTACATCTGACATATGTCTTCTATGACTTGACTTCCTGTCATGCTGTAAACCTATCAGTGAAATTCAGACAGTTATTTTCCTCGATTTGGGCAATGAAATTGCAAATATGTTCCTTTAGTTGTGGTATTGTTTGGGGATTAGTTTGATAAACGTATGATTTTTAAATACCGCTAAAGGAAGAAGTCACCCGAACTTGCTGACCAATTCTGATCACTGTTGCATCAAAAAACTTGGGTCGGATATTTATACCTCAAGTAGGCTATCGTATCGTATCGTATGAGCTTTGACAGGTAGCACTAGCCTATCCTGCTGAAACCATAATTAATATGGTAAGACCATAAAAATGTTTCAACATATTCTTGTCATTCACGGTCATAGCCTTTCAATAATCATCTTCAAAATAAGACCCAATGGCAGCACTAGCCCAGCACCAAACAGTTACTCTTTGTGGTTACATTACCTCTGAATGGGTAACGCAAGGATTTTCTGCCCTCCCCTAAATACGACAGTTCAGTTTATTAACATAACCTTTTAATTGAAAATATGTCTCTCCAGAGAAGTTTTGTATTCGCAAAATTATTGTCTTAACAAAATCGTCTCTCTAAAATGCAAACAACACATTGTCTCTGTTGCAAATGGTCCGTTGGTTTCAGTTGTTAAGTTAATCGAATTTTGCAGGCCTACATATGAAGATCCTTTGAAAGAATTGGCTGAAGGGAGCTTTTCGATAGGCCCAACTGTTACGCACGATGGCAAATTGACTTTTGTATACTCATGGCAACATGGCCGCGCACAATGGCGATGTTCTGATCGGACAGGCTGGGACGGAGTGATATGGTGTTTTGATGTTTGCAATCGAACCCGTTGTCTCAAATTTTGTCATTTGCCTACGAACTGTTAGCTCATTAGCTACATTATGATGACCTAGAGCCTCAAGAAGCGTCTGTACAGTTTCTACGGACTGTACCATATTTGTAATGTGTTTTTACAAATAATATTTGTTGTTCCGTTATAAAGCTTTCCATAATAACTGACCACAAAAATACTGATTAACAAGGATATAGGGCCTAAATAAAATGTTGCCATGTCAACAGGGCAACAAAAGTTTGCAAAACCGGCGTTCTTATTGAATCACCCTATAGCTTGTTTACGAAACAGAAAACTTTAATTTTGTGCATAAAATTTCGAAGTTCTTAGTTGCCAAAAAGATTACAAATTAATCTCAAACACACACACACGCACGCGCGCGCGCACACACACACACTCTCTCGCGCGCACACACAGAGTTGACATAACAATTGATAACCGAAATGCATGGCCCTGTCCCTTTACAGGTCACTGTTATTCTGGTTACGGAATTTTTGGCCACAGATATTTCCTGCTGTTGACCTTGGCTTCGGGCTTATGCAGTTTGTCTTTTATTTTATTACAATATAAGGAGCATATAGTTGTCCACCAAATCTCAAAACTTTAAGGATTGAAAAATTTAATACTACAATAACTATCTTGGAACAGTTATATGCTTAAGTTGTAATCAACGCAGCATCCAATTGAAATATTTTTGAGTTAATAATTTCTAAATTATTTTAACATAATTTGTATCAGCTCATGTAGTACACTTTTACTGTGTCGAACTATTTCTTTAAATAGTTAGTTAATTGTTAATAGTAAATAATTTATTGGCTTGTTGTTTAGCAAATATAGAAATTATATTTACATCCGTTATAAAAATAAACTGATTTCATCTTTGTGTTTTCAGAAAATGAAGTTGCTCTTGTGCGGATTGGCGGTCCTCTTGGCATGCGCCCTCGTACTGGCAGCAGAAACCAAAGAACCGGAGAAGGACGCTAAGCCAGCGGCAAGCAGCGACAAACCGGCCACCTACCGTCGTCTCATTCCCGCTGATGTGCTCAGAGGTGAAAGAAGTTATTTGTAATGCAAAATAAATCAATAAGGTTTACATTAGTAAGGTTTAGACACTTCTAGGCTGTGAAAAGTAAAACACTAAGAGAAAAGAAAAACAAATTTGATAAATGGTTTTCAATGATTTTAATACATTATTTTGTTTCTTTTTCAACAACAAATTTTGACAAAATTGAACGCCTTAGATAAATCGTTATATCGAATTTTCACAAATTTACTAATACTGCAATAACTAAGTAAATTGTTTTGTACGCAATAAAAATTAAACTTTTTTGAAAAATGAGTGTTAGTGCTTTAAGAATTGAAGTATTTTAAATAAATTAAAATTTCCTGTTAGTTGCCTATACAAATTAATTTCAAAAGTTTCTTAAACAAAACGCCAAATATTTTTAAAATATAGGCTGTAAGTTTTAAGTTGTTCTTCAAAGTAAAATTAATCATGAAGGTTTTTGAAAATGTTTTATAGCTGAAATCAGAGGTTTATTTCAAAATGTTAATAAGAAACACTAGTAAGAAGTAATCTAAATAACCTATAATTGCAAACTTGAGACATCAAACAACCTTGAGATATAAGTGTAAGTAATTAATAATCGAATGACATTTGCTAGTGTATTGTTGCAAAATGTCACTGGACGTATTCCAACTGGTTTCGAAACCGGTTCCTCTGATTCACTTGGACGCCGGCCAAACAACCGTGTTCACTGCTCCACCCACCCGTTAATCCGCTACGCCTAAAAACTTCGGAGCCACTGTTGAACTGGTTCTTTTGGATTTCAAAATGAAATTAATTGAAATTGGTAGGCCTTGATCTTCTGAAAGTGGTTGCTCGCTCCCGAACCGGTCCAAACACTTGAATTATCCTTAACAACAACCCACTTTAGCAATTCTACGTTTCGTCACTTGCTTCTAGCTGATTTGGCGGTGACCATGTCTTGTTAGAACATTTATTTATTGACAGTTAAATTTTATTTGTATATGAAAAAGAAATTTCTTCTATCAATACATTATAATTTGCATGCAATTACAAACAAGTGACAACATAAAAACAATAAATAGTGTAAGTTTTGTAGCACTTAAAATAATAAAAAAGTGGTTATTATGTAATTACACGTATTTAATGGAGCACATTTTTTACTATTCTAATAAAAAAAAAAGTGCGTCTTAGAATCGATTTAATGTTAAAACGGTACTGGGTAATAAAAAAAAACTTTCTTTGTTAACTGGACAAAAACAAAGTGTACTTCTGCAAGGTCATTCACTATGATAGCCCCTCCCCATTTATAATTATGTCATTTTGTTTCCAATAGCTATTGAGTAATGAGTGTTTTCTTTCAACGTTGTGGTGTAAGTAGTGTTTTGATTAAAACTTGTGTTTTGGTGAGAAGTAGGTTGTTAAAAAATATCGTATATAAAATGGCTTAAAAAGTGTACATTATGATGGAAAAGTGTACACTGAGCAAAATGGAAAAAATGAGCTGCAGAACAGGAATTATATAGATATTACCGTTATTAAAATAACTACTTACTACTAGTTACTGCTTATTACTAGAAGTTACTTAATAACTACTTAATACTAGGTATTATAATCCCAAAGTTTAGTACATTTAAGTCTTTATGTATTATCAAGTAAGTACAGTAAAATAGCATATTTAATTTGATTTTTTAAAAATTTCTATTACTTTATAATGTTCCTTAAACAATTGTCGGTAAAATACAGTGTGCCTTAGAATCGATGACATACTTAAGCTTAAAGAATTTATTTTGAATTTGATAAAATACATTAGATTAGTACCATCCTGTTTTCTGTTTTATAAAAATAGCAATAACAACCATTCAAGTCCTATTGCTTCAAAATATTTATAAGAATATTATTATTGAAATGTGAACAAATACCTGAAGAGAACTTCAGGTTTTGTTTACTTTCTCCTGGATTTGTCTTGGATTTCAAATGTCTACCGAAATACGAATTTGAGTTCAGAATAAATTTACGTCGGTTTTATTTGGGATTGCAACAATACCAGTAATTGTCTATTGCACTTTATGAACGCCAATGAATACAATAAGTTCATTTTGTTGTGGAAATATTTTCAGATATCTTCAACTTTTAAAATACATTTTCAGACTAGATTATTTTTTCCACTCATCAAGGTAATTGTTTACTTTGGAGGTTCATGAAGGAAAGGTGCTCATATAGCCCTAAAAACAGATAAATAATAGATAACGAATACACTCAAAGAATGAAAATAAATACCGAGGTAAGACAATGGGATAGGCTCTTGTATCAATATGCAACTATGGCACTAAATGACTATCCGAAAATACAGAAGTGCCAGAAGTAGGTAAAGCAGTATGAATAAGGTAAACATTCTGCCATTCTCCATTAAAATTGCATTAATAAAATAAAAAATAATAACATCTAAAATTGTTAGCAGTAAATAAAAAAATATACAAAGAGTTTATACTAAACTTGAACAACAGCAATTGTAAATATTTGTTACTAGACATGGGTAGTAAAAACAATATAAAGTAGTTTAAAAGGTATAGAATTTTATGAAACGCTGAAGTTTTAATACTTGGAGGTTAAAACGAGTCATGGGAACAAAAGAAATTAAAGAAATACATAGTAAAAATTAAACGCTCTAAAAAGGAAAACTTCTGACATCCTGAATATTATCAAGAAATAAACATTATAAAGTAGTTTAAAAGTTTTAGAATTTTATGTAACATTGAAGTGTTAATACTTGGGGTTTAAAATGAGCCAAGAGAAAAGTGATTAAAGAAAAACACAGTGAAAACTAAACGGATAAAAAGAAAACGGCTGATATCCTGAAAATTATCAGGAAAAAACATTTTAAAGTAGTGTAAATTTTTTGGAATTTTATGAAACATTGAAGTTTCTATAGGAAACAAAGCGGTTGATATTTGGAATATTTTCAAGAACCACTAAACCACACGAATTTATTTACCGCAATAATGCAACAAACACCGAGATATTAAAGTGCTAAGAATTATTTATTAAATAAAACACATCATTTGATGAGGCAACAGGATGGATATATGATAAAGGAGATGTGTAATGGAGTGCCTGTGGTAAGAATACCACGGTTGTTGGAAAGAAGAATACTCTTGTTGATGTGAACAAGTCCATGGAGTTATCTGAAGTACTACTGGAATAGCATGAGAACAGAAGAGAGTATAATTGTTGTCGAAACTGAACAAAAAAAAACAATATATATATATATATATATATATATATATATATATATATATAATATTGTCCATTTTATTTAGAAATTGAATTTTTACCTCAATTGAAACGATATTGAATTAACAGCTGTTGTGCGAAATCAGCTGTTTAGAAGTAGTACGCAACGTGCTAAATATATTATTATGTGCAGTATGATATTGGTACACATCGCGAAAATTCAACATCACAACCACTTCTAAAACATTATATGTATTAAAATTAACGTCAAATTAATAATCTTTTATTAACAAGTTAATAATAAATAATTATAGTTACATGTATAAAACTTCATTTATTTGAACAGTAAACTAATTTATAAGGTTTAATTATTTATCTTGAGTTGAAAACTTAACTTGTTTTTTCGTTGCCTTGTTCGAATGCCTCTTTTTAGAAGTCATTACGTCAAATATGAATGATGTAATATTGAACATGAATAATGATGACTTTTTTTAGTAATCGTTTTGTAGTGGTCGTGTAGTATGGTAATCGTTAGTAGTGGTTTTGTTATGGTCCTTTTGTATAGTATCATATGTTTACTAAACCCTCTTAAACCTGGCAAAATATCATGTTAGTCAACTGAAAAAACAAAACCCGTTGAAAATAAATTATTGTAATTAATTTGAGAGCAGCTGTTTTATAAGTTAGTTTCATGATTGGTTAACTTGACGTGGCACAGATAAACAACCAGAGATAACAGAATAAACGTGTACGTTTGAAAAAGCAATATATTTTTATCCGCTAGTTTTTACTTCAAACTGAACGGCCTTCAAGCCACAGGGGCGGAGTCGTGGCAAGGCCGATTAACGGATCATTGCAGATTAGTCACTGCAACATATTGTGACAAAGACCACGGCCTTCTGAAGCGCTTTGTTGGTGCGATATCTGGCAACGAAGGCTGGAACAGGTTGTCAAGGATTTGAACGTAATATATTAAACTTCACCGTGTTCGTACTTCAAGAAGTTGAAGTAATGCTACGAGAACGGTAAATTTGAAAACGTCTCTTGCGTAAACGTCCTTAGAAGTCAGAAGTATGTGTTTAATATTTTACACTTGATTCAAACAGAAGGAAAAGAAACCTTTTACGGCTGCTCGCTACTGCGTGTAAAGCAATTCTCATCGCTTATGCTCACTTCTTCAAAGTTTGGTAATTTAAAAGTGGAACAAAAATTTGTAATAATGTACATGAATACCTCGCGTAGAACAAAACGGTGTTTTTTATTTTCTAACTAAAATGTTTTTTTTTTTTTTTTTATGAATTGCTATTAAACCAACATTTTCGGAGGTATTAGGAAGGTATTCTGTGAGATTAAGAGTTTCATCCATACCAAATTTAACAAGTACTTTTTAATAAGTAATAACTCCTAATATTATTTTGTTTTTTTTATATTGAAGCTAACTCTGAATATTGACGTTAAAAGTGAGACAAACACACAAGTGAGATAAAATTAAAACATAAAACTTCTTGTATACAAAGATTTTAAAAGATCTTTGAAATCTTGACAAATATTCAAACTAATTTGGAATGTAGACGAGGTCCGTAAGAAATAAATAACATTTAAAAACCACATTTTTGGACTAAGGCTGAAAGACCACTTAATTGTGAACCTTAAAACTGATCGTAGTTTTCAGCTCATGAACAGTTCAAAAGATGGTCAACCATTGGCACTTCTAAAATATCTTTGAATGTGTATCTCAGGTGCCTTAAAGCAAACTTAGAGGCTTCCACCGAAGTAAACGTGTAAGGAACTATAACTATTTGGGCTAAGATGTTTTAAAAATTAAAAACAATATTCTTTCATATTTCTTTCGCAAAATAAATTTACTTATCGAATTTAAGAGAGAGTTTGTTGTAAGAAGCTGTATAGAACAAATATTGATAAATAGTGATAAATTTATATTATCAAATATTGATAAATTTGTCAAATATTAATAAACTGAGTTGAAAGCATATTGTCGTTTAAAGTACATATGAATCAGTTTTTAATAATTGTTAATGCAATTCTAGATTTCCCTAATCTGTGCTTCGCTTCTACTAAGTGCGCCACCATTGAGCCCGATCACACCTGGGACTTGACTCCATTCTGCGGGCGTTCCACCTGCATCAAGGAAAAGGATCGTCTCTTCGAGCTGGTAGAAGACTGCGGACCTTTGCCCAAGGCCAACCCCAAGTGCAAGCTCTCTGAGAAGACCAACAAAACCGCTTCTTTCCCCGACTGCTGCCCAATCTTTGACTGCGAGCCCGGAGTGAAGCTGGAGTATCCCGAGATCCCCACTGCACCAGCACCCGGTGCTGCAGCTGCCCCGGCTGCTGAGGCCAAGCCCAAGGCATAATTTTTTCCGTTAGTTACAACAACTTAATAGATTTTCATTGAAAATTACATGTAAATTTAACATCTTTTAATGCAAGAAAATGTTGTGCATTTTGTAAAAAACTACCACTGTAGAGTCAATATTTTGTACATTGTTTGTATACAAGAGTGAGCAATAAAAAGGCTTTTTTTAAAAATTCTTTTAAGTTCAAAACAACTAATTATTCCTTATACAAAATGATTCAAACGGTTCTACTTTCGTAGTGAGCTACAAAAATATAATATTTTTTAAACTACAATTTTAAATTTATTAACATAAATTAACTGCAATAATTTTCAACTGTAAAAAAATCCAACAATTTGTTGAATTTTAATTTTTGTGTATTATATTTCAAATCATATATTTCTTTTACACTTTCAATGATTCTATGTTAAGCAGAGTTTAATTTGAATTTGTTTACGGTTTTAAATATTTAACAACGATCAATTTCAAAAAGGCCATAAACAAAACCATATTGCAAAACTAGATTATTGGATATTAATTAATAAATTTGTTGTTAACAGTGATACATTTTTACCATCAATGTAAGCAATTTTAAAAACTGTATAAAATTTGATTGTCTTACAATCAATGTCATTTGTAATGTTTGGTGCAGTGACATAAAGTATGCACATTTTTATGTCGTTGTAAATAGGTTTGTTAACAAAAACATAAAGCGTATTTTTGTAAAATAACATGTAACTTTTCAATTATTTCCACAAAAAATCTGGTTAAAAATCTACGAAAAAATCTTAAAATTGGCCTAATTTATTACAATTTTTAAGAGTTTTCTTAAATTTCAGTCATATTTGAAGTATCCTAACTCAAGTCAGTATAAAGAACGAAAAACAAATTTACGGTTAATGAGAAAATACACTAAAACTATATGCCACAGCTATTTCGTCCACGTAAGCGAATTTATATATTGTTTTAATCGTCTAATCATTTGAACATCGTATTTCATCATCATCAGTAAAACCTGCATAAAGTGGCATTTTAAAATTAAAAAATAAATTTAAAATACTTCAATGAAACCTGATTTCCTAATTTCAACGGATTTTTAAATGCTAATTTACGCGGATTTTATCGTTTGTTACAATGGTGAAAACAAATTGAAAACAAATTAATAAAAGAAATTCCATGTTCAATAATGTATCCAAGTCACTGATATTTCAGAAAATTAAATTTTCCCCCGTCAGTGACTTTATTACTTATCGCTCGTTTCGGGATTACAATCCCATCATCAGATAACTCGCTGTTAGGAAGTCGTTATTACATTAAAATTTAAACGAAACACTACGCAGCACACATAAAACATCAAGTAACAAATACATTAAACAATGCCAACAGTCGATTCAGGGATCCCGTTTTGTCCACGTAGCATTACTTAATAATGTATTTCTACTTGTGTTGTGTAGTCTTTCATTTAACTTTATTGAACCAATCAGACCAAAGTTACGAATGTGAACGTTAAAGAGTGGACCCCACACACAAACCCACAAGCACACATTACATACATATATATACATATATTTTATATTAGGCCTTTATATATATATATATATGAATTTGTATATACACACACACACACACACACACACACACACACAGCCGCCTCGGTGGCCTAGTTGATAGCGTACTGGGCTTTCACCCCGAGGATCCGGGTTCGATTCCCGGCCAGGGCTTGGCATTTTCATACGCTATAAATTATCCAATCGTCTGCATTAGCCCAAGTGTGCACACAATAGTCGGACGTTAAAAAAAAAAAAACACATACAATTTTTACAACCCTCGAAAAAGTGATTTAGAAGTGAGAATCAAATTCTCAGTTTTAAGTTTTATCTTAATAACTGCTCCATTGACTCATTTTTCAATTATGGGCTACGATTAGAGGAAAGGAGAACATAAATTTGTGTAATTAACTGCACGTCAAATATATTCATTAAAGTATGAGGTCTGTTATCTTCCATTAAACTCTTTTAAACGGCAAGACGTTCCTTCCTTTTTTCTGCCTAACACTTAATTAAGCGAAACGCTTTACCTGCTTGACGTTGTGAAGCCAAGCGAGCCTCTGTGTGAATGTTTAATTTAATTACAAATTTAACGATCTCGTTAACCGTATCGTAGTTGTTGTGTTAATTTATTCATTATTTTTACACAAAGAAATAAAACATTTGTACAGAGGAAAAATAAATGTATTATGTACTGATTAAAAAAATGCAACTCCATGTTCGAAAAATGGCAGTTGATAAAGGCGAAGGAGCTTAGATATCCAATGTGGTACAAGTTTTTGCTGTTGGGAAATTTGATAACGATTTCGTGCTGTATTTAAACACCATCTAATTAGGCTTGAAGTCTTTAAGTACATATAATTAAGAAATAATGCATTTTAGGTTCAACAATTAATGAAATAACAACAACGTACAATCATTAATAATCACAAGGTATAAACCACATTCTAACCTTTGTAAGCTCATCTTAATGTATAAAAGAAGTTCTGACTGACTGACTGACTGATTCATAATCAATGTAGAGCCAAAACTATTTTAGCTAGCAACTTGAAATTTTCAGGGTACATTTATGTTACCATATAGGCGTGCACTAAGAAAGGATTTTGCAAAACATTGATTTCAACGCCATTAAACTACTTACCCAGTTCAAATTTAATAATCAACATACAGCAAATACAGCCAATAGCTAGAGACTTGAAATTTTCAGAGTACCTTCTAACAACAATTTTCAGATGCAGTAAGAAAGGATTTTGCAAACATTTGATTTTAACGCCATTAAACTACTTACCCAGTCCAAATTTAATAATCAATGTACAGCCAATAATATTAAGCTAGAGGCTTTACATTTTCAGGGTACCTTCTTACCCTGTATTGAGCTGTACTGAGAAAGGATTTTTCATAAAATTGATTTTAACGCCATTAAACTACTTACCCAATCCAAATTTAATAATCAACGTATAGCCGAGACTATAATAACTAAAGATTTGTAATTTTCAGGGTTACCACCACATGTAGGGTTGCCCTGAAAAATGATTTCCAGTATCCAACCCTAAAGAGGTAAAAATGAGGTACAGCAATTTTTATTGAAAGAAATATTTTTTTTGTCTGACCTTTTTAAAATGTAAAATAGTCACTCTTAAATATAAGTAATAAAATATATTTTTCACCATTTCCCAAAACTCATCCCCTGAAGAGATTGAAAAGGGGTAGAAACGTAAAAAAGGTTTTTTGCCTTGAAAAAATATTTGTTTTGGATCGTATATTCTAGAAATATGCTATGAAACAAATAATGAAACACATATTTCAACATTTTTCCGAATTCATTCCCTAAAAGAATAAATATGTAAAAAAAGAGGTATAATTGTAGAGAAAAGAGTGTTTTCAGTGGAGAAAAATATTTCTATCGGCTTTTCTTAAAAGTAAACAAAATATTCTAAAACAAAATTTATGATACACGAAATTCAGCATTTCCTCCGCCCCCCAATTCATCCCATAAAAGAACAAAAATATAAAAGAGGTATAAATGTTTGTATTTGAGAAAAATATTTTTTATCAGATTTTCTTAAATTCGAATGGAACACGTTTGAAGACAATAAAAAAACATATTCGTGTCATAATATTTTTTTATATTCACTGTAAAATAATCACGTGTTTAAATGATCACGCTTTTATTAATATATTTTTTATGTTTCTAAATTAAAACATTATTGAAACAGTTTAAGTTTCGTGGGCGAAGCCGCGACGGTAATGCTAGTTATAACATACACATTTTTAATTATTTAAAAGCTGTTTGCTACTAATTTGATTATTCATTAATAAAATTGCAACCTTGAGAATACCCAAAGCAATAATCATTTTTATTAAAATCAAGTGACAATTTATTTTAAATTATGGTTCTATAATATGTTTATAAACTTTTAATGTATTTTGTGACGCAACATATTAAAAAAAGTTTATAGTTTAATAGTTTAACCGGGATAAAGTTTATATATAGGTTAACTTAATAATGTTACAAAAAAATCGTACTTTATGAAGAATTATGTATATATATATATATATATATATATATATATATATATATATATATATATATATATATATACAAATATATATGAAATCACTGTTTAGTTTTTCAGTTGATCACTGTTGAGTTTATATATATATATATATATATATATATATATATATATATATATATATATATAAAAAACTAAACAGTGTTTTTCATTGTTGATATTGTTCCCAGTTGACTACTCAGGATTTATTGGATTGACTTTGAATTAGTGTGGGACAAACGTGCCAGCCTACAGTGGTGAGTGTTTTTGCCATACTAGGTCTGGTCAAGTCGTTGAAATTAATGCAGATTTATAAAGGATTTAAGCTGAATTTTCTTGCTAATAGCTAGGATACACATTCCGAGCATATGTATCTAATTCTATGTCACTATGCTATATTTTTTTTTTTTTTTATTAGTGTTTAACGTCCGTCTATTGTGCACAATTGGGCTAATGCAGACAATGGGATGATTTATAGGGTATGAAAATGCCAAGCCCTGGCCGGAAATCGAACCCAGGTCCTAGTACGCTACCAACTAGGCCACCGAGGCGGCTCTCAATGCTATAAATTTAGTAATATAACTACAGTATCCAATCCCATTCCTGAGATCTGTTTGCTACAAGTCAGAATCAATTTTCGGTTAACTAATAATTAACTAATTACTAGTAGGTTAGTAGTAACTAATTAATTAAGATAAACTAGTTCTTGTAACGAGGACTGCATAGCATAGCGTAACCAAGCTTTATAATTCCCTTATATTATTCTGATCGATATAATATCTAATATAATTTCCAAAGAACACATTCTCTACTTAAATACTTTTAACAAATTTGTTTTAACTCTTTTTTCGCTAAAGTATTTCAAATCATGTATTTAAAATTGTTATCTAATTATGGAATAGTCATATTGTTATTGTTTATTTAGAGATTTACCATCATTTGTGTATATCAAACAATACACGGTGTTTCGAAAGTATGGATCAACTCTCGTTTTCAAGAGCGTAGTTTTCGAAACTTAGTGTATTGTTTTATATAAACAAATAGGGAGTGGTAAATCACACACACACACACACACACACACACACACACACACACACACACACACACACACACACACACACACACACACACACACACACACACACACACACACACACACACACACACACACACACACACACACACACACACACACACACACACACACACACACACACACACGTGCACGTCATGAACCAGACGGCTCATACGTCTGGTAAATACGTTACAATTAATATTTTTTGTAAATTTGGTGTAATAACAATAATAACATAAATATTCCATTATTAAGTTCAAATTTTAATAACAGATACATTCACGGTACGAACCAGCAAATAGTATTAAAAACGTTAGGCAACTTGAGAACGAAATTTGATCCATACTTTCGGAACATTGCGAATTGTTTTAAATTTCAAATAGTTTTAAATTATTTATTAAAGTAATTATGAAATATCGGTCAAAGTTTTATTCAATTTCAATTAGTTGAGTGTTTTAAAGCTTTTATATTTCACTTCGCTAAAAATATACTTAAACATATCTTTTCCTCAATAGGTAGGCCTATTACATAATACAGTTCTTGTTTTTAAGTTGAAAACTACATAACAATAATTCTTTAATAAATGCAACTGCAATAATTCTTTATTAGACTTAAAGAACACAGTGCCTACTTGATATTTATTCAATTTATTGCTAATTTAAATAATTACATATTTAGAAGTGCCGGATAAAATGATATAATGCGAAGTAAACTATAATTCATGTTGAAAATATTTGCATTTAATTGTAGTAATTTAAAATTTCATGACTGATTGAAATATTCTAAAGCTTTGTAAATAATTATTTGTTTTTTTAGGCACAAAATAAAGTTAGTTAATATGTTTAAATATTGAAATATATCATGTGACTTGTAACACTTCAGTCGACGAATGTTTTTTATATACTTCAAAAAACCTGCCTTGTTATTTTAAGCAAAATATTATTACTAACTTTGACACTTTTGATAATATTTTCGTGAAAGGTTATTTTTTGTAAATTTTACAAGAACATTTTAAGTTTTCCCAATTCGATAATTTTTAAGCGAATTTAAGATTTAAACAAGTGTGTTTTTGTTAAAAAAGAAATAAATCTAGAAAAAACATGAAATCAATATCACTATAGTTTTTGACTAGCTCTAGTTTCTTAAAAAATATTCTTTTATTTGTTTATTTGTGACTAATAAAAGTATACAAAGAAACAATCCACTAACTCGTATGTATTTTTAGACTCTTCTTCAACAAATTGCAAACTGTTGTTTAACATTGTTGTTGCAGGTTAAGTAAGGTAGATAGCGTTGTGTTTAATGTTGTATTTTCTACAACAATGTTGCTTTAAAGGATTTACTCAGTGTTCACACATGTATTCGCAATGAACAAATGCAAGACATGACATGTAAATCGTTTGTCTTTAAAATAATAAAAACATTCTTAAACAATAATTATGTCTTAACCTATATAACAATTGGTTTTACATAAATACCAACTATGTTTAAAAAAGTTACACGTTGTCAAAAAGAAATTTTGGAATTGGTTTTAGTCTGTTTTGTTTATACTAGAAATATGCGTAACGCCTGTATTTCTTTGTAATACTTCACGCTATACACTGTTGACAGACGATTTGCCTAACGTTTCTCTCGAAACTGATAATATTGTAATATTTAGTAGATATTACATTACATATTTCATAAAAAAACATTTTCTGTGCTGGGCATTTTTTTTTACATTCATTACCCTGAAGTGTCCGGTATTTTCCACATATTGTACGCAAACGTTTCTTTAAAAAGCCTTACTTTCATTATTTGATATGTTACAACATGATTTTGTTTTCGTTTTTTGTTCTAATAAACCTATACATAATATCTACAAATATAAAACACTTATAATCTACAAAAAATTTAAAGAAATAAAGTTTCGTACCTTTTTTTAAAAAAAATCAGAAATAATTTTCAGCTGGTTTAAAAAAATTCTGGCTGGAAAAAACATAAAACTTTGCACATAGCTTAAAAGTACATTGTGTTCACATATGTTGTAAAAATGTTAGGGAAATATCTTACTAAATTACAAAATTACACTGTTTTAACACAGAATGCAGTAATCTTGAAACAGCTGACTCGAACGAAGTAACACACGTATGTGAAAAGAACAGAGCTATTCTTCCTTAGCCAATTGATATAAAAAAATATCAATAATATTACTTTGTTCGTTTTTATGTATTTCCTTAATGTTAAGTAACACCGGACGTTAGCGTTTCTCACACATTTTCAAATGTCCAGTCTAGCCGGACGTTGGCAATTCTTGCATTTTTTAAGACTTCCGGTAAAACAGGACGTTGGTAATGAAAGGTATAACATTTATTGTTATTTAGTACTAACTGCCGCATTTAGTAACAATATCATTCAATAGTTTAAGTGTTTAAATTGTAAAAACTATGTTTTACTGCAGAAAATGTTTATGAACAGAAAGTAATACTTTCATAGGAGCCATTATCTATTGTTTTTCTTAATGAAACTCTTATTTGTAGCCTAGTAATCGTTGTAAAGTTTTCGACCTTAATTTTTCGAACTTTGAGCTAAAAAAATTACTGTAATATCAAGGAGAATATTACTTTAAAACATCTACATTCTAAATTTGACATTGGCATAAAACAATCATAAATTTAAAGAAAAGTAATACATTTTTAAGACACAATAAACTTTAAAAATATTGTTTTAAATATAAATAGTCTCCTTGTAAGCTACCAAAGGTGAAAATACAGTTTATAAAAAGTAAATAAAATATACTATAATATTTAATTTCAAATGATTACATATTATCATTTGAGAAATTTGATCATTAATGAAAATCTGTAAGTTCATGTACACAAGCTTTATTGATTACGGAAGCTTTTGAATTTGAAGTTGTTTATCTAATTATTTCAAAAACCAATCGTAAGAAACGCCAAGCTGTCGCTCTAACGTTTGAACGATGTGAGATTAAGAGATTTTATTGTGTTACGAATAACGAATACAGGTGAATGGAGTCCTGTAGATGTTTTTTAAAAAAAGGCAGTTGTATGTCGGAAATGGAAATAAAATGATTTTTCTTGAAAATAAGAATATCTTTACTAATAAATTATTCGTATCGAAAAATCCTCAAATGCCAAAGTTTCATGTGTGTGTGTGTGTGTGTGTGTGTGTGTGTGTGTGTGTGTGTGTGTGTGTGTGTGTGTGTGTGTGTGTGTGTGTGTGCGCGCGCGTTTGTGTTTGTGTGTGTTTTATTTTTAATTTCCTTCAGGAAAAATGTCAATTACATCGAAAACGGTTGAAGAAATCTTGAAGAAAATCTGGCATCTTCAAGGTGATTAACGCGCTTCAAGTCTGAAGTCCAACTTTAATTCACTTTATTTCTATTTCAGACTTAGAGAGAGAACGATACAGTTTTAACGTCGGGAAAATATTTCTTCAAGAAGCTAAAATCTATTTGAACAATATTTTTTAAATTTAGGAAAACATTCAATTGCGATCAGTGACTTACAATTTTCTCAATTGTTCAATTTGAATTGTCTCAAATTTCAGTGACGATTCAGTAATTAATTATGGTAGTAGCGAAGAATAAACAAAAACATTTTTAAAATCAAATTTTTACAAAAATTAATTAACTAAAATGCCGCTATATCATGAAACATTTCCTTTTATTGCTGAAAATAAAGCAGTTCAGTTCAAAGCTGGGCTAGTTGGTCTGAACTAGTTTTATTGTCGCTGGCAGTTACAGCACATGCTACACGTTACGAAACATTAAGTTTGTTCATTTTATAGAGTGCAACACAAGTTTGTACCTTAAGTCTTTGAACTTTATTTATGATACGTTGTATACAGTAGTAGAAACAGGCTCTCTCTCTCTCTCTCTCTCTCTCTCTCTCTCTCTCTCTCTCTCTCTCTCTCTCTCTCTCTCTCTCTCTCTCTCTCTCTCTCTCTCTCTATATATATATATATATATATATATATATATATATATATATATGTGTGTGTGTGTGTGTGTGTGTGTGTGTGTGTGTGTGTGTGTGTGTGTGTGTGTGTGTGTGTGTGTGTGTGTGTGTGTGTATGAACTTACGAGTTATATAAAAGTTAAAACAAATCTTTGCCGAAATTAAGAGAATTGATGCCATTAATAAGACAGTTTTGGTGTAACCATTACCATAAATTATTAAAAAACTATTTTGTAAATTATAAAAAAACTTAACCAATTTCGTTATTTTTACAGTAGATTTTATCACGGATTTTTTTTAGCCTTTGTATACCGTAATCCAGACGAGGCAGCTGATTGGCTTAGCGATCCCACCGTACATCGTACTTCTAGCTCGTATTACTCTCACTTGTATGTTCAAGACACATCCATTCACCATCCTAAATAGCTTGGATTAACTCTAAAGAGTAAAGCGATCCGTGTTGATGTAGTGAAAGGCACTAACTAGCTTAACTGTGTATCAAAAGGAGCTCTGGAATAGTTGGCGTCGTCTCAGTAATCTTTACCCAAGCATGCGGCGCTCCTTATAGGCCCATTTTCCTAGCTACTCTAAAATGGAACGAGCGGATCTCAGAGCACAACAAAACGCTGGCCAAATAGAATAAAACCTCCTTGATAAGGGTCAAGAGAAAGAAAACATTGGAAGCGAATGTAACATAGCAAGCATCTCCAAGCACCTTTCATAACGAACTGGGAAATAACACAGTTAGATGTGGTTGAGTTATTCATCTTGAATCCTTTATAAGTCCTAGACTTTATAGAGAAAATCTCATTACTATAGAGATTTATGAGCATCTCAAGAGTATAGAATGATGTACAAAAGTGCACAGTGCAACAGCAATCCTAAAATATCATACATTAAAGCGTAATCCAAGTTCTAAGAGATTCAATCTCTCAATAAGTAACTAACTCACTTATTCATCATAGTTTCTCGAACATTTAAAATGTATAGTTAAAGCAAAATAACCACAAGAACTTAAACAAGCGTTAATGTGTAATTGCAACATTTCTAATGTACTTTCAAATTTTTAATAATTTAGAGAGCAAATATAATTTTCAAATCTTAACATAAAAAAACTTGAAACAATATTTCTTTTAACCAAACCGAATGGATTCAGAACGGTTGTATTTTCTCTTGGACATGATTTGTTACTCTCTATTTCGTTAAAAATATTTAAAATATGGAGAAAAGTGTTCTGTAGAATCCACACTTAAAATTTATAATAATTGTAATTTGATTAATTACGTTTAAGTGTATTTGGGTAAAAAATACCATACAAATTATATATATAAATTTTTAAAACACCCAAACAAAACACTAATAAACCATCACATTTTTCTTTCTAGAAGGAAATTTAAAATAAAAAAAGAACTTTAACACCCATCTTTAAGGGTTCGAAAGAATTACAATGAAAGTAGAACTAACATTTAACTTTGAAATTTAGTTATCGACTTTTACAAGCAAAAAATGGAAATCTTAAGACAAGAATTTATCGATTTATCAATATTACAAATTTTCAAGAAACTCAAATTTAGTAGATTGAAAATTTTAGGAGAATGGAAAAATAAAGAGTTCTAATTTTATTTTTAAAGGATGAGAAAATAGGTGCTGCAATTTAATGATCAATGATCAGGATGATCAGGAAATTTGAAATTTTCTTCTTTCAAATTTGTACGCATTTTGTACGGATTAATCCTTATACAATTTTCGTTTCATTATTAATTGATCTTCTAGTATCTGTAAGCCTCTCAATAATTAATACATACACACACACACACATATATATATATACAGTGTTTTAATATAAACAAATTTCGTTATATTTTCCCAAAATTTTAATTCTACAAATACTTCTAACAATGTAATACCTTGTGTAATTTTGTGGTATGTTACTAGATAGCGTTGCTACTGCAACATGAAATTTATAACCAAGAAAGATGAAGTGTTTACTTTTTCAAAAGTGTGTTACTGATATTTATTTAAGCATTTATTCAATTTGTAATAGTTATCACAACATATTATAATGTAAATATAGTAATATTCTCATTTTATCTAGTCTCACACTACTGCACTTTTAACCATATTTATGTTTTGAACGTCCGCTAATCCTTAATATATTCGAAGTTTTACTAGAGTTTCGGAAAACAGTGAACCATCTTCAGGACAAAAACATTAAAACGGTTAATTATGGATAAATAGTGATTTTGAGGAGATCATAAAATTACTGTCATTTATGACAAAGGAGAAATGGTTTTTACAGTTTAGGTAAAATGCATGTTAGCTCAACAGAATTAAAAAGTGACTAAATAAATTTAATGTTAATTCCGGTAGTTATGCTTAAAGTGCTTATTAAACTATTAAAGAAATCTAGAGAAAATGAACAAAAATGTATTTCAAAAGAATTTATAACATGTGCAAGTTAACATTTTATAATATATAAAACTGGCGAAACATTTTCAAGATATGCTTTTGGTATTAATTTAAAATTAAGTAAAAATCGTATATAGAAAAAAATCAACAATTAATTTTAAAGTATTTATACAATGTATAAATTTTCTAAATAAATCCAAAAAATTTAAGTCACTTCTATCTTTAATGGTTTAATTAATTGTATTTACAACTCTCATGTGTTTCATTGTTTTTTTACAAAAAATAAAGTAAATGGTTTTGAACAACAAACTTTCTAATTTATATTCTATATTTCTTGTAAATTAATATTAAGGGAATTTTGTAATTAAAAATATACTTCGAAATTCGTGAAAACAGCACGTGGAGACCTGATTTTGTAACATGAAAAAAATAGTAAATATAACAAGTTATTTGTCACACCTCAAGTAGTTAATTTCCGCAGTAATCTTTAAGAAAATTTGAATCCATGAAATTAAGTGATACGTAGGAAATAGTTAGTAACTCGTACTTGCCGTCAAAATACGTGCATGCAAAACATAAATTAAGTGTTTTGAATTAATAAAAATACCGTAACGAAACAGAGGAAGCTTAATAACTATTATCCGAATTTTTATTTTAATTGTTACATTATAATTTGTAAACAGATCAAATAGATACTTTCTTTTCAGAATATTATAAGAGAATGTATTCAATTTTTGTAAAATGTCATATGTTTGGTAGTTTCCAATGATATTTAAAATTTCTTATGTATACAAAATAACTTGTTGTCGTAAAATCAAAATTATGTAATTTTTACGAGTAAAATTAAAATTGAAAATTTTGAATTGCAACGTATGATGTAGGCTATGCATGCCTAACAAATGATTACAGTCTCAGAGATCAAATAAGTTCTATATTTCTCAAATATTCATCTTTGATGTTTGAACAAGTTTTAATGTTAGATATATTAGCTCAAAGCAGTCGCATTCAAAAGGTATGTTCAAATTACATTAAATACGTAGATTATTTACACAGATTAAATCTTTACCTTATCTGTGGCTGCGTATAACATATGAGAAATTGGTTATACGAATTATACGAATTGATTATAAGAAAATTTATCTTGATCTAAACATCAAAGTTTCTATTTTATAAAATTTCTTCCTCTAGAAGCTGATGTATTACTACCAAATGTTCATGCTTTTATAAATAAAATTTTGTTTATCTGTAAACATTAAATGAAACATTTTAATAAAAAAGTCTCTATATATAAGTAAATGAAATATATATATATATATATATATATATATATATATATATATATATATATATATATATATATATATATATATATATATATATATATATATATATATATATATATATATATATATATATATATATATATATATATATGCCAAATGTCATGAACATCGTTTAAAAAATCTTTACTTGCACACTGACATCGAAGTAAAAACAGCTTTTTTAGATTCAAACTTGGCACAAATACAATGGTGGTGTTAGCGTGATATCCAGTAAAATCCGTATAACAATTTAAAAATGACAAATTATAAATATTTCATTTCATAATTTTTAATATACAAAATTAATTAAAATTTGTGGTCCTTTAAAATTAAAAAAAAAACTACTTTTTCCTTACAGATAAAAAATGTGATTTTATCATTGTATCTAATATTAAAAATATATAAATAACGATTTTCAGGACCATGTATGTATATAAGCAACACTGGTATTGATCTCCGACTGTAACAGTTTGATTATAAAACTTTAGGCATTCGGAATCAGTTAACCACGGGTAAATTTGTGACTGTTATAAATCACATGCTGAAGACTCAATCGTTGTTCCTGATTGCCTACCATTAAAAGTAAGAAATATAGAGTGATTGCCAAAATAGAATTAAAACTATTCTAGCAGGAGTTTATGAGAATTTCCGTAAACAGAAATTATTTAAAACTGTCACGTAAAATATTTGCTGCATATCTGACATGTGATAAATTGACAGTGGCAGGGACTTCATCTGATTTGTCCTTAAAAGGAAGTAGACATCAGCTACTTCCGTTAAAGTATTAGTCTAGCTTGAAGGAAGGAAATCAGTATAAGCCATATAAATACATAAATACTAAGTGTCATAAATATATTTAATTAAGAATATATTTGATTACGTTATACATAAAGAGGATGTTATTATAAAAATATTGATACATAACAAAATTAATTTTTGAAATGTTTAAAATGCAAAATAAAATAAAGGAAATTATTGCCTTATCAATTCAATGTACTTATATTAAAATGATTTAGAAAGTTCTTACAAAGCAAAAACCAGTGAGTTTTCACAATTATTCAGTAAAAAGACGTTAACTTGTGCTATAAATTTTCGTATAACACTAAAATCTGATAAAGAGATTTTGACAATTTTTTTCTTATTAGCTTCCAAATTATTTATTTATTTATTATTTCTTGGGTGGTACAGTGCATAACGTAATTATTTTTTCGTAAAACAATTAAAGAGATAAAAGACATTTACGAGAATTTTGTCTGTCGAATAAATATAAAGGGAGAACATGCACTATATTTGAGCAAACTTGATGAAAATCGAGTAAGTCATTTTGAAAGTTATTTTAGCACTAAAAGGACTTATTATTTTAATTTAAAAAAAGTCCCGAAAAATAGAAAAACGTATCGTTTTTCTATACTGCAAACACCATCGAAATCAGTCAACGTTTTTGTCATCTACGATGTGTACTGATACGGAGAAACACACATAGAATTAAAAACAAGTTTTTCATTCAGAGTGCGTGAAAACGTATTGGTTTATATAAATAAAGTTTTAATATTGCTTCTTTCACTGTTGCTTTCCTATATTGAGTAAGTAAATATTTGATGGATTTTTTAAACACATTTCTAAGATGCATTGTCAATGCTTCTTTGTATTTCATAAATGAGGAAAATCAAAAATATATGAATTATTTTTTGATGTACATAGAGGAATTACTCCTTGGAACACCTAAAACATGTTATATAAAGAAATGAACTTTCTTAGCATTATGGATGACCACAATGCACAAGCATCAGCACACCGGGATATGGTAACTATTGACAACACAGCGTGAGTGTGCATGGATCAATTAATTGATTGATAGGTGAACGTGTGCAGCCTAACTCGGTATTTACGTGTAAAAAAGTAAGTATCCACAGCTTATTTTTTTGTTCAAAATAATACATAAACCAGATTTTTTAATGATACATAAAAACAACCGTATACATTTTATTTTCTAATCTTGCGAAGTGTAAAATAAGCACCATGATCGCGAAAAATTGATCTTGAGATTTTGATTGATCTTTACTATTTCAAAGTCCAAATAATTTTGACACGCAGCTTTCTCGCTGACACGATGGAAGCGAATTTCCTAAAATATTTCTTTATAAGCCTTTTTCGAATATGAGCTTTCATGATTATAATCATCAATTAATTCGCATACTGCATGTTCAAATTTTAATCTTTCAAGTGAATGCAATGAACTCTGACCGCCAGCAAATCCATTTTATTAACTTCAATCGGTTTTCAATTTTCAAAATGATGTTATACTTAGATTCGCACTATATTACAATGATAAAATCAGATGCTCAAAAAAGTGTGAAAAAATAAAGTTTAATCATTTAGACTCAAATGGCCACCATTTTGAAACTGTTTAACGGTTTTTACTGGGTGAAAAACCTGTTAAAGCTGTTATTAAGATCTATTTTTATGTCGTTTAAATCAGTTAAATCGGACAAAAGTTGCAAACGTAAGAGTGCTTAAACACCCACCCACACACACACACACACACACACACACACACACACACACACACACACACACACACACGCCCGTGCGCGCGCGCACACACACATCCAATACACACACATACACACACTCACAAACACACAAAAACACCCAACACATACACACACACGCGTGCGCGTACAATCGTGCACGCACACACACACACACACACACACACACACACACACACACACCCAACACACACACGCACCCACGTACGCGTGCGCGCGCGCACACAGGCGCACACACACACACACACAAATTACCGTATAACATATTCCCGAACAAAGAACCTCAAACTTTCGCTTGTCAGTAAGAAATAAATTGAATATTATTCTTGACAGTTGACACATAGGCTGTGTATTCCATATCTCCTTTATTGAATGACAAGTCATCACTCCGTTTCTAGAGTCGCCTCATTATTTAGAGGGCGCTGAGTCGATCGATATCGGAAATGGGAAACTAACAAACTCCTTCGACACGTACATGTTGTTTTTGATTACACAGCTTTGTTTTACACTAAAGCTTATCTGATCACGTGCACAATATGTATTCTAATTTCAAGAGTTTTAAGATATGGATAGTAATAAAATTATTTTTGTACATAAGTTAGTTCGATACATTATTCTCACGTATTTAGCAGTAATAACCTATTGCTGTAATAATTTAAAAAATTACATTTCCCTATGAGTTATAAAGTCTGGAAGCATACATGATAAGAAAGAAGACATAAATAGGCTAAATATTTTAGTTTGATTCAGCAATTGAAGCAGTTAATTGCTATTAGTGATGTTACGAAAAAGTATGACGAAAAGATACTAATAAAGAAAAGCTGTGGTCACAGATAAAATCATAAGATCACAGATAAACTTAAAAAATATCTTTGGTGACTTAAATTTTTAAATCAAATACTGAACGCTGTTTTGTAAACGTTTTTATTTTTTCTATACTGAAAAATTATCCAAATTATAACAATACCAAGACCATATAAAAACACAAAAAAGTAAAATCTTATCATACAATCAACTCCCAATTATAGCTTAGATCTTCCAAAACATTTCTATAAATTGCTTTTTTTAAAGAATAACACTTATAATTATTATTGATAACTGATTCCAAATGATTAGTACAACTTTCGCCCGCACTACGCCACAATTGAATACATACATTGCAAATACGTATTGAATTGAATATTAAACCAAATAAATGTCTAGCGATTGCAAAATATTACTAAACTGAGTTTTCAATTATTACCGAACGTTCGACAAAGTGTATTATTCGTCACTATGTTGTTATTACTTGACAATTTGTAACATTATTATAAGACTATTATAACTGTGATTTATATCATAATAATAACAGTGATTTATCTATCATCAAAATTATTCATTCTCCTGAAATCACATCTCGAAGACAAGGATTTTCTAGTAAAGACACAAAAATAAAGAAAATCATAACAAAGATTATTGGACTCGGTCCAAATTCATCAAAACGAAACCGTCTGCAGCCACTGCTACTTTTACAGATAATGCACCAGCACTAGCCACTACCCATGACAATCAAACTGATTTTCTACTATTAGAGAACAATTTACAAAAAAATTAACTCTGTTTATAGAAATTGCATATTAATTTTAATGATTCAAAATATGCTTGTGTAGCAATCCCAGTGGGGAGGGGAGATATGTCCTTCAGTAATTTTAGTAATCAAATCAAACTTTTGAAAAATTAAGTTAAATATTTGAACATAAATTTGGTTAGACGTGTGAACTGTTGAAAACATATCACCAAAAGAAACACCCTAATCTGAAGTTCAGTCAGTTTTAAATGGGCTACACAAATCGGAATTATCCACTACTAATTGCTCTTGTACAAGTCTATACTAGAAATACGTGTTGGCTTTGGTTAATACAGTTTTGCTGTTCAGCAGTTCTTCAACTAATGGAATAATTCTTTTTTTTTCAATAGAAAGGAATTGAGTAATGCTATTTCAGTGTTTATAGAAATAATTGGTGTCTAAAACACAGATCAACGTAAAATGATGTTAAAATTAGCAAGTTAAAATCCAATGTATTAAAACACAACAAATATAGTAAAAATAATAATTTGGATAAGACCTACTCATTTTCTGCCACCATAAAACTATTTCCTTCAGTTTATCTATGTTTCAGATAAGCCGAGGAATATTATCACATAGTGATTTAGTACTTTATATTTTTGTTATTAGTGTTAAAAAAATTCAAATAATTGTTTATAATTGTTTTCCGTGTAGATTTTTCAAAAAGTAAGCCAATTTCTGATTCAGTTAATTTACACCCTGTACAGATGTGCTTTGATTACTTCAATCTGTTCACATAAAAAAGTGCTTATTTTTACATATTTAAGCAAATTTGTATTTCAAAATCAGATACTGCGCTGAGCGGAGCAGACTACGCATTCAAAACCTAACCAATTGATTTGAATGTAACTGCAGCCACTGAAACCGTAACGGAGCTTAGCGGAGTCAAGCGGCGTCACTGGGTTCCGACTTTGCCTACGTTCGATTTTGAAGTTGACTACACTTCCCACTACGTTAATCACGCCTCTAAACTTATTGATTCACTTTACGTAAGTTACGGTTTTTAAACATAGTAGTTTCTTAGAATTCGTTTCAACAAGCCTACATATTTTTATTTAAAGGGTAAAATGCATTTTTTAAGCTAACTGAACTCCGCTTCCAGTTACATTTTCATTCCGCTCAGCTCGGGTAAGCTTAGCGCAGCTCCGCTGGGCATTTGGCCACCACCTGACTTCAACATCTTCAAATCCTGGCCAATAAACAACTGAGTTAGAAATTTTATGTATACCTTTTTTATCTAACATTGTTTTTCTTTTAAAACCCTGATTTCACCATTTTCTTCTTCTTTTCGTTTCACCCTCTTTGGGGTACACTGAATTAATCATTTCTTGCGCGCTGTACTTTTCTTTGGTCCCAGTAGCTCTTCATTCTTTCTGATCTTCTTTTCCTCTCCTCCTCTGAAATGGCAGGTTTAGGTTTTATATTGGTTTTATCTTGGAATCTTATTCTTTCGTCTTTGGTAATTATCTTTTTCACCATTTTATAATACGAACAATCCAAATTATAAAGTATGCGTAAATTAATTATTTATTAAAATAATTACATTCTATTCAAAATTGCAAAAGTTAAAATGATGGCGGTCAAGGTTTATTCTCGTATTTTCAATGTAAATTTTAAGTTTAAATGCTAACTTATGCCGATTTGATTTGAACACGACACATCAATCGATTTCAGTAATAACTTTAACAAATTCAATGCCTAGTAAAGTCCTTTACTAAATTTCAAAATGATAAAATTTAAAATGGTAATTTAAAATTTTTAATCAATATTAACTTTCTGTTTCACTTTTGAAAATCCAATATAACCAAGTAATTAGCGTTGCATCTGTATAAATTAGAATTTTTTTGAATTTGTAAAAATAACGAAATTTAATTTGACTCGGGCAGGCTTCACTTTCGTATTTATAATGAAACTAGCTGTTACCCGTTGCGGCTTTGCCTGCAATTATAACGTAAGCAATAAAATTTGTAGTCGATTGTCAAAATCAGAATAAGTTAATTTCATTTTAATATATTTCTATATACAATATTATACGATTTATGGTTTTCGGCCAAGACATATAAATTTTTGCTACTCGATACTCTAAAACAGAGTCCTGTCATATTTTAATAAAATACAGTATTATTAAAAAGTCACTATTATACAATTAAACTGGAATAGTATTGTGTTTATCTCAGGTACCTAAACCGTGTTCATACCAAATTTAATCTCAATTGGTCCAGTAGTTAAAGTGTGATTGAATAACAAACAAATAAACAAAAACAAACTTTCAGAAATATAATATGATTAACTGTTACCAGTCACGGCTTTGCCCGCAATCATAATATACATTAAAGATCACGCATCACCGTGTTAGGACCAACAACCGTGTCAGTTAGGTTATGGAGTATTTTTTTTTTTTAATAAAGGTTTTTTTACTCATTACCATGTTAGGCCTAACAACCGTGTCAGTTAAGGTTTGGAGTACTCTCTAAAAAAAAATAAAGGTTTTTTTTCACAAATCACCATGTTGTATATGTTGTACAAGTTGTATATACACCATCAGGATATGTTGTATTCTTTAAAAAATATAAAGGTTTTTTTACGCATCACCGTTTTAAGCCTAACAACCGTGTCAGTTAGGATATGGAGTATTCTTTTTTTTTAAAAAAATGGGTTTCTTATCACCCAAAACCCGTGTTAGACGTATTTTTTATTGTTTTGCCGATTTACAACACGTTACCGATTTTCGCGCGGTAGCAATTTTGAGGTTATGTTGGTCACTTTTATTTTCGATTTTTATCATACTTCTCGTGGTTTCCGCGCTTTCATAGTTTGGATTCTTGCTTTTGGGCACGTAATAAAGCGTTTTAGTAACAAAAATATCGAAAAATCCAGGTCATGCTACAATACATATTTACAATTTTTCATATAATGTAATTACACAAATATATATACTACCTTACAATTAAAGTATCCTAATAAAATTGTACATGTTATATATTCTGCACTCTGCGTCGAAAACATTGAAAAGTCTTAAATGAGAAACACCATATTGTGATTATTTGATCTAATGAAACTTAAAATAACAAAACTACAAACAATAAAGCAAACCAGACTTTCACAAAGAGAAAATACTTGCAATTATAGTAATTTTTAACATATCTGCACTTTTTTTATATTTAATATTGAAAATTCAACACAAAGCAACAAATTAAAGACAGTTTTGAAAAAAAAATTAACTAAAATAATTAAAAATGTAACATTAAAAACAATAATTTTGCAATAAATAAAACACAGTTTAAGATTCTTAAAATGGGGGATTAGATCTATGTCCATTTCAGATGCCTAAATTTCAGGTCAAGTAAACAGTAATTAAACCTAACTACAGTTAACACATGTCACAAAACTAAATACTACATAATTATGTTGGGCTGAGTAAGTAGTATAATGACGTTTTTTAAAACGGGAATAGACCTATGTTTATCTCAGATACTTAAACCATTTCCGTACCAAGTTTCATCTCAATTGGTCCAGTGGTTAAATCGTGATTCAATAACAAACACACAAACTTTCAGAGATATAACATGAATAGCTGTTACCCGTTCCGGCTTTGCCTGCAATTATAATGTAGGCAATAAAATTTATAGTCGATTTTCAAAATCAGAATAGGTTCACTTCATTTTAATATATTTCTATATACAATATTATACGATTTATGGTTTTCGGCCAAGACATATAAATTTTTGCTACTGGATACACTAAAACAGGGTCCTGTCATATTTTAATAAAATACAGTATTATTAAAAAGTCACTATTATACAATTAAACTGGAATAGTATTTTGTTTATTTCAGGTACCTAAACCGTGTTCATACCAAATTTAATCCCAATTGGTCCAGTAGTTAAAGTGTAATTAAATAACCAACAAATAAACAAAAACAAACTTTCAGAAATATAATGTGATTAACTGCTACTCGTCACGGCTTTTCCCGCAATTATAATATACATTAAAGATCACGCATCACCGTGTTAGGACCAACAACCGTGTCAGTTAGGTTATGGTGAATTTATTTTTTAAAATAAAGGATTTTTTAAAGCATCACCGTGTTAGGTAAGTTATGGAGTAGTCTTTAAAAAAAAATTAAGGTTTTTTCCTGCATCACCGTATTAGGCCCAACAACCGTGTCAATTAGGTTATGGAGTACTCTTTTTAAAAAAATAAATAATGTTTTTTTTAATGCATCACCGCGTTAGACCTAACAACAATGTTAGTTAACTTACGCAGTATTCTTTAAAAAAAATATAAAGATTTTTCACGCATCACCATGTTAGGCCTAACAACCGTCTCAGTTAAGGTTTGGAGTACTCTTTAAAAAAAATAAAGGTTTTTTTCACACATCGCCATGATAGGCCCAACAACCACGTCAGTTAGGATATGTAGTATTCTTTAAAAAAATATAAAATTTTTTTACGCATAACAACCGTGTCAGTTAGGATACGTAGTGTTCCTTAAAAAAATGTAAAGTTTTTTTCACGCATCACCATGTTAGGCTTAACAACCGTGTCAGTTAAGGTTTTCAGTACTATTTAAAAAAAATAAAGTTTTTTCACACATTACCGTGATAGGCCCAACAACCGTGTCAGGATATGTAGTATTCTTTAAAAAAATATAAAGGTTTTTCACGCATCACCGTGTTAATCCTAACAACCGTGTCAATTAGATTATGTAGTATTCTTAAAAAAATAATGGTTTTTTTCACACATCACCGTGATAGGCCTAACAACCATGTCAATTAGGTTATGTAGTATTCTTAAAAAAAATAAAGGTTTTTTTCACACATCACCGTGATACGCCCAACAACCGTGTCAGTTAGGATATGTAGTATTATTTAAAAAAATATACAGGTTTTTTCACGCATCTCCGTGTTAGGCCTAACAACCGTGTCAGTTTGGTTATGTAGTATTCTTTTAAAAAATGGGTTTCATATCGCCCAAAACCCGTGTTAGACGTATTTTTATTGTTTTACCGATCTACAACACGTTACCGATTTTCGCCGGTAGCAATTTTGAGATTATGTTGGTCTCTTTTATTTTCGATTTGTATCATGCTTTCATATTTTGGATTTTTGCTTTTGGGCACATAAGAAACATTTTAGTAACAAAAATATCAAAAAGTCCAGGATATGCTACACTGCAATTTTACATTTTTTCATATAATGTATTTACACAAATATATATACTAGTTTACAATTGGCACTCTGCGTAAGGATTTTTTTACATTTAATATTGAAAATTCAACATAAAGTAACTAATTAAAGTCAGTTTTGAAAAAAATTTTAACTATAATAATTGAAAATGTTACATTAAAAGCAAAAATTTTGCAATAAATAAAACACAGATTAAGATTCTTAAAATGGGATTGAATCTATGTCCATCTCAGATGCCTAAATCGTATGTCCAGTAAACAGTAATTAAACCTAACTACAGTTAACAGATGTTACAAAACTAAAAACTGATAATTATTTTGGGCTGGGTAAGTAGTATAATGACGTTTTGTGAAACGGGAATAGGCCTATATGTATCTCTGATACTTAAACCATATACGTACCAAATTTCATCTCAATTGGTCCAGTGGTTAAAGCGTGATTGAATAACAAACAATCAATCAATCAAACAAACAAACAAACAAACAAACACACAAACTTTCAGAAATATAATATGAATAAGATTAAAATAAGATTAAGATTTGATAATTTTGAATTCTAATTTCGTTATTTTTCAGAATACGAATTTTATATTGAATATGATAAATAAATCAAATTTTCAAAAAATGTAAGATTACAAATTCGCTTGTATATTGTTAGACATGCGTTCCGTAATTAATGTAAACCTCTCCAACATAAACATGTCAAAGTTTGTTGTTTAAAACAAATTAATTTGGACTATTTTTACATCCTGTTTTAGAATTCGAAAAAACTTTTAAATTGGAATTTTAAATTGGACATGATTTTCGAAAATAGTTTGAAATTGTAAATGTATGAATAAAAAGTTTCTACTCGGCATAAAACAAGTAACATTCTGCAGTTCCACTTCTGTTTGTTTGTTTGTTTGTTTGTTTATTCAAATGAAATAAATAACATTATTATATACTTATAGATTATTCAAACAAAATGATTTAAAAAAAATAATTATCAATTTTTGTAATAATATTATTGTTTTAATGTAAAATTTTCATATTTTAGTTGAAATTTTTTTTTCAAAACTGACTTTAATTTGTTACTTTGTGTTGAATTTTCAATATTAAATGTAAAAAAATCCCTACACAGAGTGCCAATTGTAAGGGTAGTATATATATTTGTATAATTACATTACATGACAAAATAGTAAATATGCAGTGTAGCATAACCTATGTTTTTTCGATATTTTTGTTACTAAAATGCTTTACTATGTGCCCAAGAGCAAGAATCAAAATATGAAAGGACGAGAAGTACGATAAAATCTAAAATAAAAGTGACCAACATAACCTCAAAATTGGTACCAGGCGAAAATCAGTAACGTGTTGTAAATCGGTAAAACAATAAAAATACGACTAACACGGGTTTTGGGTGATAAGAAACCAATTTTTTTCTGCATAACCAAACTGACACGGTTGTTAGGCCTAACAAGGTGATTCATGAAAAAACCTTTATATTTTTTTTTTTAAATAGCCTACTATATATCCTGACACGGTTGTTAGGCCTAAAACGGTGATGCGTGAAAAACCTTTTCATTTTTTTTAAGAATACTACATATCCTAACTGACATGGTTGTTAGGCCTAACACGGTGATGCGTGAAAAACCTTTATATTATTTTAAAGACTACTACATATCCCAACTGACACGGTTGTTGGACCTATCATGGTGATGGTGAAAAACCTTAATTTTTTTAGAATACTACATAACCTAATTGACACAGTTGTTAGGCCTAACACTGTGATGTGAAAACCTTTATATTTTTTAAAGAATACTACATATCTAACTGACATGGTTTGTTAGGCCTAACACGATGATGCGTGAAAAAACCTGTATAATGATTTAAAGAATACTACATAACATAACTGATACAGATGTTGAGCCTATCACAGTGATGTGTGAAAAACCTTATATTTTTTAAAGAATACTACATATCCTAACTGATACGATTGTTAGGCCGTTGGTCTCTTTTATTTTCGATTTGTATCATGCTTTCGTATTTTGGATTTTTGCTTTTGGGCACATAAGAAACATTTTAGTAACAAAAATATCAAAAGTCCAGGATATGCTACACTGCAATTTTACATTTTTTCATATAATGTATTTACACAAATATATATACTAGTTTACAATTGGCACTCTGCGTAAGGATTTTTTACATTTAATATTGAAAATTCAACATAAAGTAACTAATTAAAGTCAGTTTTGAAAAAAATTTTAACTATAATAATTGAAAATGTTACATTAAAAGCAAAAATTTTGCAATAAATAAAACACAGATTAAGATTCTTAAAATGGGATTGAATCTATGTCCATCTCAGATGCCTAAATCGCATGTCCAGTAAACAGTAATTAAACCTAACTACAGTTAACAGATGTTACAAAACTAAAAACTGATAATTATTTTGGGCTGGGTAAGTAGTATAATGACGTTTTGTGAAACGGAATAGGCCTATATGTATCTCTGATACTTAAACCATATACGTACCAAATTTCATCTCAATTGGTCCAGTGGTTAAAGCGTGATTGAATAACAAACAATCAATCAATCAAACAAACAAACAAACAAACAAACACACAAACTTTCAGAAATATAATATGAATAAGATTAAAATAAGATTAAGATTTGATAATTTTGAATTCTAATTTCGTTATTTTTCAGAATACGAATTTTATATTGAATATGTTAAATAAATCAAATTTTCAAAAAATGTAAGATTACAAATTCGCTTGTATATTGTTAGACATGCGTTCCGTAATTAATGTAAACCTCTACAACATAAACATGTCAAAGTTTGTTGTTTAAAACAAATTAATTTGGACTATTTTTACATCCTGTTTTAGAATTCGAAAAAAACTTTTTAAATTGGAATTTTAAATTGGACATGATTTTCGAAAATAGTTTGAAATTGTAAATGTATGAATAAAAAGTTTCTACTCGGCATAAGAAGTAACATTCTGCAGTTCCACTTCTGTATTTAAATTGAAATAAATAACATTATTATATACTTCGTAGATTAAAAACAGATTTAATATAATAATAATAATAATAATAATAATAATAATAATAATAATAATAATAATAATAATAATAATAA
>CM040190.1:36930849-37063349 GCA_022606455.1 Callitettix versicolor | reverse complement strand
TCTTCCTTTTCATTCCTTATTCACATGAACTAAACTCTTTATTGGTGTAAATGACCATACGCCATTAATATTGCACAACATCCTTTAAAATTACGGTCGTATTGTATTATTAACATTGTACTGTTGGTGCGTAACCATGGATATTTTATTACTACATCCAACACCGATGATTATTTCACCAAACAGGTTTTAAATACATCGGATTATCTCGTGTTTGATTTATTTTCAAAAGGTTGTTCAACAATAATTCCAAGCTTCAAAAAAATTGTTGCGCGCTTATAAAAATGCCTCTTAAAACAAATTATACACACAAAAAGTGTGTGCAGAGGCAAATAAATGGTAATTAACAGTAAACATGTAATATTACAAATGACATTGTAGATAAATAATAAATCGCTTTAAAACATTTAAAAAAATGTAAACATCATCATTGGAGTGCTATTCAAACTAATTAACGATATTGCTAGTGATTTGTATAAAAATACACCACTTCAACATATTTAGGGATTATAAATGTAATTAAATGCTAACAAACTTTTCGTAACAATAAAATAAAATTATTGTTTAGTTATGTAACGGAGGATTATAGTTCTAATGTCTTTAATTAATTAAAATATGCACCTTTGTATTGGTATGTTATAATATAAATACACAAATTATTTAAAGTTTAGCTATTTACATGAAAACTAGCCTAAATAAATGAATTGTGTAACTAGCCTAAAGTAAATTGGGCAAGACAATTTAAGAAAATAATTGTCTACTTGCAGAAGTTTTAAATGTTTTAGTCCAATGTTTTTATTTTTAAACTGATACAACTAATGAATTTATTTACACACACACACACACACACACAAGTTTATTAAGTTTGTGTTTAGTTCATAAGCATGTATTTATTTATTAAGATTGGAGTTTATTATGTTATCTTTGTTTTTATTATAATATTTTTATTTAAATAATTTAGGTTTTGAATTTTATTTTATATTAATCTTTTTAACGTTAGAGTTTGTGAAGGTTTTATGGGTTTATCTGTTCCAGTTTTTCTTTTTCGTTTCCATAGAAAAGATTATGTGAAACCTTTCAATTAGATTTTATTCAATTTCTTATCCCTGTACTTCATTTGAAAGAAACCAGTGTTTAAATTTTAGTAAATTAATTAAAAATTTAAATAAACCAAATTGTTTTCAGAGTTTCAGAGTTTAATTTCTCGCCATTTTTAACTATAATTTGTTTATTTTAAATTTGTTTTTGCGATTTCAGTTATGAGTTGACGGATATTCTGGTCAATTAAAATATAAAAATAAATGAAATCTCGATTAAGTTTTTTAGGAAAAAAAACACATATCGTCAAAAAATCATAAACACAATTGAGAAGAGAAACAATAACAGGGAGAATATCATGTGCAAGTGAAAAATTAATTTGCCTTTGTGGCTACTCCTACATAAAAATGAATTTAAAATTAAGAATAAACATAATTTGAAATTTAAAAGCCTAACTTTTTAACCGTTAAAATGATGGTATCCTTATTAGATCACAGGCAAGAAGTTTGTGAGAGAAACCTTATCTGACAAGTTTGATCACACGGAATGCTCCGATGTGCTGTGCAAGGATTTTGCCAGGTAAGTTTCAAGCTGGTTGCTAAGCTAAGCTATGGTACTTACTAAATTTACTTAAAGACTCATGACTGATATATTTGTTGCTATAAAATGTACCAAAACAATATAAGTATTCTTTTAATTTATTAGTCCCTACTTAAATAAAAAAACTTTAAAAAACGAAATTACATTTTTGTTTACTTTCTAAAGATTAATTTTAAATAAAACAGGACTTCAACAAAAAATAAAACAGGACTAACTGCTTATTATTCAAAGTTACCATTTGTCTTAATTTGGTGAGTACACTCACTCGTCTGTCCCAGCTTTGTATTACTTTATCTGTTAAAGCTGGGAAGAGCAGATGAGTGTACTCAGCAAAATAATAACGTTCCTAGCAGAAATAAAAATGAAAATTATTTGAAATCTTCATATTATACATAAAATGTGCTGCAGATATTAAATTGTCGTTTAGTCACTTAATTTAAACATAGACCAAGAATTGTACTTCCTTGTGTCATGATATTTAAATTTCATGTTTTAAGTTAAACACTTTAAGCTAGAACAAGTGTTAATCCGAACTCTTGAAATATTCGTATATATATATATATATATATATATATATATATATATATATATATATATAAATATATTTACATTTAAAAAAATCAGAAGAGAAACTAAACCAACCAGAAAAATAGATTCAAATCAAATGTATATTCATGTTATTCATATATATTCATGTATGTTCATGAGACCATGTACGTAGGTGAAAAGAAATAACTAATAATTTATGAGTTGCGTAGTGTTAACAAAATACATTTTTTAATATTGGTTACTTTGACTTACAAAAGTTACCAAAATAATAATGAAAAATTGTCAAAACAATGATGTATGTTCAAAAGAGTTATTAATAATGTTTTGGCATCGTCACTGATACAATCCGCTTCCAGAAAATTATTTTCTTGACCAGTTTATCTTTTGCTCCAGGTCAGTCAAGAAATATTGTCACATTGATTTATTACTTTCTATTTTGTACAAGTATTATGAAAACAACTTCCGATGACGTAAGGACTTACCAAGTAGTCCACTTATTATCCTTACCTTTGTTATTTAGTTCAAAGATTTTAGGAGTAATTGAATTCGGATTTCAACCCATTCACTCATGGAACACTGTAAATGCTTGTATCCGGTACCTTTTCAATTTACATGCCTCATAGCGCTTGCTTGACATCACAAGGTGTAGTCATGACACTACGTTAAACAATAGTAGGTGCCAACATCTTTTCAAAACAGTACCTATACATTTATTTGTAAATAGGCCTATTCATTAAGTTGTGAACAAAATATGAACATTGAATAGGTTTATAAGAAAAACATTTAAATAATGTTAAAGTGAGTAGTTTAATTAATTGTACTTAAAAACAAAGGCAGCCATAAAATTAATTTAATCTAGTAGCCTATAAAATAATTGTTAGGCCCCCTATTATAGGTTTAATAATAGTAATTAAACCTATAAACAGCCTAATAATTAGTCTTACAACATGACTAATTAGTCATAAATAGTAATGTTTTTACAATATTTGTTAATATAAATTCAAATTATTTTAAACTAATTACTATAAATGTACAATTTATATTTATTAATAAAAAGATAATAATTTTGTTCAGAAATTACTACTTCAGTATTTATGAGTTACTATTTTTATTCATAAATATGATTTGATATAACCTAGGCTTATTGGTTATTTAAATTATACAAACCTGCTTAAAGTAAAGCTTACAACTTTGGTAATTGGAATAGATCTGTTTATACAATATTGAACTTACATCCGTAAAAAGCTAGATTAGTTTAATAAAATAATTACTGTACGATAAGTAATGTTATCGTTTCATTACTTAGCTAGCAAATACATTGTTCTTCAAGTTGAAAATATACTTAACAAATTTGAGTATAAACGTTATACACTATGTGTGCCTTCTTTAGGCAAAATTAGAATAACTATAGCCTATTTGTAGCACTAATATTACGGCTTTAATAGAAGTTCTATTTACTTTTAAACTGTAATAATTGAATTATTAAAACTTATTGTTAAATCTTATTATCAATTACAATAATTGTTATTTTATTACCATCATCAAGGTTATTTTGAGGTTAGCTCTTACTCTGACAATGTTAATGTTAAAAAAAATCAGGCAAATTCCAAATTTATTTTTTTGTTAAACCCATTTCAAACCAAATAATTTACTGTTTTTGTACTAATAAAATAAAACAGTATTTGGTTGGTATGTGTCCAACAAAATATTTATATTCATTTTTGGGGGAAATAACTATTTGTTATTTCAGTTAGTTTTTTAAATATTTTTGCTGCATTCACCTTATTAGGAATTCGTAAAAGAGTACTTGTTTCTCTAAATATTCAATTACGTCAACACTCAAAAGACTAAACAATTAATATTAAAATTAGTATTTCTCTATATTTACAAAAAAGATTAATTTTAGTAAAATTTTTAAATCTGTCAGATATTCTCAGAAAAGAGCTACTGTGATACAGATTTTATGTCAGAAAATAATGCCTATAATACTTTGTTGATATTTCTTGTTTGTTGTCAATCTACTAAGGCCAGGCGGCTACCAAATTGAGCTGAGCGGAATGAAAATGAATGGCAACCGGAATCGAAATTCAGTCAATTTAAAGGACACGTTTGTATATTTTAAATCTAAATATTTAGGCTTACTGTAACGGATTCTAGGGAACTACTATTTTTAAAAAACCCGTAACTTAGACAACGGTAATCTAGGTAACGAGAAATAATAAGTTTGAAATAGTGGTTAGCATGGTTGGAGAAACATAATCATTTAAAACATAAGCTTCAAAACCGACCTGGTAGAAACTACTGGAAACAAAGCCTATCGACGCCGCTTGACTCTGCTTAGCTTCGTTCCGCTTTAAATGGCCGCACTTACATTAAAAACAATAGATTAGTTTTGAATGCGTTGTTCATTCCGAATTTGGTAACCACCCGGGCCTTATAGTTATTTTAATTTTCTTCAGTTTGATTATCAGTTGTAGCAAATCGGATTTACGTGATGAATACATGAATTATAATATTTTTATAATTAATTATTCCTAAAAAATGTCCGGATAAAAAAACGAAAAATAAATTATATTCCCTGAAAGAATTTTATCACATTTATCTCAATAGTTGGTCATATATGCAAATTCAAAATAAAAATTGTTCACCAGATTTTGTGCAAACAAAATTTAAGTTCTGGGATAGATCAGAATAAAAGCAAACACGACGGCTGCAAGGTTGTTTTTGTTATTTTTCGATTTACTCTAGAACCGTAAAGTTTTTGTGTTAAATTTGAAACACAAACATTCTAGTTATAGAGATGGTAAAATAAATGCACCGATTTTTCAGACTGTTTTCAATAACTCCCTAACTGGTTTTAAGGGGCTGCAGCGAAATTCGTTTTGTTTTTGAACCAATGGACTATATTTGAGCAAAATTTGATTAGAAATTTTAAGAAGTGTTTTTGAGAAAATCTATTGTTAATTTTTTTTAAATAAGGAATTCCAAAACGTTAATGAAAAAAATATAAATAGTACAAATTTATGTGCAAACGGGACCGACATGCGAAATTTTATGAAAACCAGAAGATTATTATAGTCTTTAGCGGGTAACACACACGCACGCACGCACACGCACACACAACACAAACACTCACACACAAACACACACACACAAACACACAAAACTCACAAACACAAACACACAAAAAACACACACAAAAACACAAACACACACACAAACACAGACACATACACACACGCACACACGCGCGCGCGCACACACACACACACTAAAAGGACAGACATCCACTAGGTGAACACCACTTTTTGGATTATACGAATTTGAAAAGAAAACATCTATATACATTTCAAGATAGGTTTTCTCACGCATTTTACTCTAAGAGTACTTCTTAAAGGGAGGCATTTCAAGTATCTGTTTTGATGAAACAGTTTATAGTTTTACTGTATTGATTATATTGTTTTATAGGCATCCATATGAATGGATAGCTAAATTAACATTAATTAGGTAATCGTTAATTATTTACTTTATCGTTCGGAACTCAGATTGTTTCAACAGGCAAACAAATTAATTTCAAATATACATATTTATTCGCAATAACTCACTGCACATGCCAAACAAATAAATCTAATCATAATTAGGATCATTATGTAAATAAAATCAGTACAGGTCTTACAAAAAAACAAAAAGTATTTTACTCTGTGACCAAGCGAAATATCTCTGTTTCAATTCGAACGTTCGAAATTTGGTTTGTGTGTTTGTTCGTTAGCAGTTTTGGTGAATAGGAATGAGAGCTTTTTTTGAAATTTGGTACGGAGGTACCTTGTATAAAGTCCGAACGACTTATCTGTAAGATTGTTTGCAATTCACTACAATTTCAAGATGGCGGCCTCTGATTTAACGATGAAGAGTGTATACAGTTTTGGTCAAACTCACTGAACGACTGTTTTGAAATTTGGGCAAAGATAGCACGTATAAAACACAAATTACGAATGTGTAACATTTATTTTTAGTTACGTTTGAAGGTAGAACGGCCTCCGACTTAACGATGACGAGTCAACGCAATTTTAATCAAACGCATTTGCCGATTGTTTCGAAATTTTGGTACGAAGGATCCTTGTATAAAGCCCGAAAGACGTATGTTTAAGGTTGTTTCCCGTCGGGCTCTGGTTCAACATTGAGAGCCTAGTTGCTGATTATTTCCTGTAATACTGGATCATTCAGCCAGTATTACAGGATACCGTCCATTATTACAAAATCCTATCACAATTTTGACCGCTTCATATGGAGAAAAAGAATAACATATACGGTAAAAATTGTAATTTGTCGTAACTATTACAGTTACCGGTTAAACTGGCGGAAAAACTTGCGACCGCTTTCTTGGAGCGCTCTGTATATTGCTATGTCTACTGTTATTTGAACTGTTAGTTTCAATATTGTCATAAAAACATTTTACAGAATTAGACATTTTTGTGTTTGATTTTGTTTCATTAATTGTGTTTCTCTATGTTTTTGTTTCCAATTTATTTCGTCTAATTAGTGTAGAAAAAGTAGTCACTTTATTTGAAACAGTTTTTTTTAAAGAGAAATAATTTTGTTCATAGACTAATATTCATACAACACTCTTCTTGCAGTCATAAATACACGAACAAATAAATATTTATCAAAATATAATTAGAGAATTAAAAATGTTTAAGCCTGATATATATTAAGGAATCTTTACGACAAAACTATTATTAGAAGGGAAATAATTACCATTTATTTGCACAAGGTACAATGTTGAATAAATCAATTCCTAGGGTTATTAATGCATTGGGATCTTTGTAGTTCTATTGTGCCCCCTTTCTATATTCCCGAGTTGTTCAGTTTCCGCTCCTTCTCCAGCTCTAGTCTCTTCATATAGTCAAGGATTTGGAGAGGATTCAAAGTGGGTAACTCCTTTACTTATAATTATTGATGACTTCCTAGTTCGTTATTGAGGTGCTTGCAGATACCTTTCAGCTAACTCTTTTTCATTTTTTTCTCTCTTAATTCTTTTCTTGGAGGTTATATTCGATTTGGTTATCTTTTTGTTGCGTGATGATATCGCGCTCTTTCTATGTTACTTCCGTATTTATGCTTTTCCTATGAGTGGCTACGGAAATGATGTCTACCAATATAGAGCTTTGCATGCACACCGGGAGGTTGCCAGGTATCCAGGACTCCGTTTTGTGCATCATTATGCCGCTGCTAGCAGGACCGGAGTGTTAGTTTTAACATTCTTATCACCATGAGTTGATTTACACTATATATTTTTTTTTTGATGATTTATAGCATATGAAAATCCCAAGCCCTGGCCGGGAATCGAACCCGGGTCATCGGGGTGAAAGTCCAGTACGCTATTAACTAGGCCACCCAGGCGGCTACACTATACCTAGCCAAGCTTTGTAAAGTAATTAATGTGTGCATTGAGTAGGCAGGGGAAATTAGAATGAGCTAGATGATTGTGAGCTGAGCAAAACCCATCAGCCGTTCACTTGAACTGCCTCCGCCAGAAAGGTAAAACCCAATCTCTGCGTTTTGAAGATTGATCGTTGATTAAATACAGGATTAACTGACATTGGTTATCGTTCAACACATTTTTTTGGTGTCTTTATTAGGCCAAGTGGCCGTCAAAATCGCTCCGCTTCGGAGTTGCTTGTAAGTGTGGCCACTGAAAACGAAACCGCGCCGAGCGGAGTCACGCAGCGTTACTGACCTCCATTTCGTTAGAGTGGTTGCACTTAAATAAATAAATAAAAAAAGGTTCGATTTTAAATACAAACATAAATACACGAAAACCTATTTATAAAAAACATATGTATAAAAACATATTTGTAATTTCATGTAGAATAAAGCCATATTAAGTGAAAACTAATATATTAAATATTAGTTTGATTAATTGTTGTAGAGGAATTAAATCAATAAGAAAATATTTCTCTCTCGAGTCAAAGATAGAAATGCTGAAACCTCAATAACAACGAATATTTATTGGTTCCCCCTTCATATTCCCACAGCTCAGTCAATACGTTATAAATAGCTTTGTTCGAAGAGAAGGGAAATTAATAATGCACTTTGTGCAAACTTTATTTATTGTCTTCTTCCCTGTATAAATAGGGATGCCCGTCTCTGCATCTTTGTTCGCTTAAATTGAATGTAAAACCACTATAAATTTAGCGAACAGCTAACCGTCTAGCCAATGTTGTTGGAAGTGTGTCTACGTTTCTTTGTAAAATCGACAGATTAAAATTAAATATCTGTGAACTTAACTTTATTTAACATTATTGTTGCTTTACAGAGTATAATAAAGGGAAAACGTTTTGATAAAATAATTTTAAATAGATTCTTACAACAAATTGGTTTTACTTTATATTTTTAACGCTATTTTAATGCATATTGTTAAACTTTATTTAGAGCTTTATTAGAGTTTTTATTTTGAAATTTAAAACAAACTCATAAAGTTAGTAACATTTTAATTAGGTATGGGAACAAATACTGTCCATAAGAATTCAAACAGAGCCTTTAAAAGTCATGTTAAAAAGTTCCGGTAGTTCAAAAGCTGTAGGTATAATATACGAAAATCACCAATGAATAAAATCTATAAAGCTAAATATTTAGCAAATTTCATTAAAAATGAGCTAAAACGGCCATAATGGTAAACCCAGACCCGGGGGCTTAAAAAGGCGCCGATCCTGACCTCGATCTTTTTTTAGACGTTGTAAAAAGGTGTGTGTGTGTGTTTTAGCACTCAGAAATTTTGATTAAATTTGATTGGCATCCAATTAGTCACATTTTGTAAGAAATCAATTTTACTTAAAGCAAAACTCGTCCAACAAGTTTCAAAAGGCAGCTATTTCTCAATTATTACAAAAAAAATAAACATTTTTCTTAGTTTCCTGATTTATAAAATATGGTTTCATCATCATTGTCACAGTTGAAATTAACATAAAATACAGTTTTAAATTTTGAATACATTTGAAAATAAGTAAATGAATTTGAAGGCACTCACAATTTTTTTTCATACGTTTAGTGTTTTGAAAGTTTGGTATGATAGTTTATACCGATTTGATTCAAACATTCTACATAAATCAGTTTTAATAAATTGACTGAATAAGTTAGTTTTTAAACAGAATCCGTTAAATCGTTTCTAAGTGGTGGCCAATTTCAAAAATTACAAAAATTAATCTTTATATGTTAAGCTCTTGTAAATCTGATTTCACGATCATAATCTCTGCATTAGAATTTGTATAAATTAGTATTTTGTTTTCTAAATTCAACTACACATACATGAGTAACATTTCAAAAATATTTTGTTATTTATAGTATTTGTCATTAAATCAATTACCACGTACGAGTAATTGAAGCATACACGTTTTTAATTGGTACCAATCATTATTAGTACATGTACGCAAGGAGGAAGACATTTAAAGAGTATTAAATATACTCTTTATACGCTCCTTGAAATAATATTTAAATTTTATTCAAACGAAGCTTTTAATGTTAGCTTTGGCAAGAGGAGTGAATAGGAAAAAAACGTCTGCCGAACGGAAGAATGTAACGGAAATATCGAACGAAAGAGAAAACGAATTTCGTCTATTTATGTATTTTGTTTTCTTCCTCCTTTTCGATAACAGTACAAGCGATTATATGAAAACGTTGTATTGCTTAAGTTTCGTTATTTTTCCTTAGTTGAAGAACACGTACACATTATAAACGTTTATAATACATTTAAAATTAATATAAACGTTTATAATAATTGTTGTTGATATTGCTAGTTTTTAACATGAAACTTATATCAACCTATCAGTTGTTCAATGAAATCAGCTGATCGTTACCAATTAATATAAAACAACTAATCATTTATTAACCACAACAAATATTAAATAAGTTAGTTTCAAGTAATTATTTATTCAAACAAAACAAGATATTTGTAAACATATCTTCAAACTAATTAATATATATTCAGCAAAGATATTAACAAAAGCAAAACGGTGTACTTTTATTTATATTTCTTTATACACAGAGGCAAAGTTAGGAACTTAAATTCCTCTCTTAATCATTGTTTAAATATTTCACTGTTTAATTTGTAATTACTTTTAATGTAATGTCTTGTATAAATGTATAAGACGTTGATACATTAAATAAGATATATTCAATTTTCAAACATTTACAATTTATAAACTTTTAATTTACATTGATTTATAATTTGTTTAATAATTTGATTAATAAAGAAATCACGCTATAAATTTTTTTTTGATTTTCTCTCGCAGTATTTAATTAATATATTCACTTCACATTTGGTATTTCGTTATCAAGGACATCGCATAATTCTCTGAAACGAATCCACCCATCTGACAAGCACCAAAGCTCTAGGATTTACATTCTCCCTTTATTTCACGTTTAACGTCACGTCTGTCACCATAGTGACGTAATTTATTTACTCACGTGTAAAAATAACTTTGAATAAAATTTCCTCCAGTCGCGGATGTGTCTTTAAGGTTTTCAATCAAAATTTCCGGAGGGGAAACTGGATTTATCGGAACAAGACAATTTACCGCAGTTGTAGTCTACGTGCGAAGAATATTTCTTGAAAAGTAACCCTTCATTGGGTGAAGAAAGTTGAAATGTAGAATGGTGTAAATGATTGCAAAAATGGATTTTATTAAACATATATATGCTGGCCTGACTTCTGTAAATGAAGAATAATATATATTACCCAATATTGTAGGTACTTACCCAACGATACTGATATCGATTAGAGTTACAACAATCTTCCATATAATATTACGCTAAGCATTCCGATCAGTTTTGTGTTGGAAATTAGGACCTGCATTATTGAAACTACATTTTGGGGTACCTACCAGTTCCTCAAAAAGCAATTTCTCTTATTGCACCAAAAATAAAGATCATGTGTCACGTTTTATCTTCTTTTTTAAGTACGATACTTTTTCGGAACACGATAAATTAACAGAGCTAGTTTTTAACAACATAACCTGAAACTTTATTATAGCCTATCAGCTGTTCAATAACATCAGCTGATTGTTACGATTTAATATAAAATAACTGATCTTTTACTATTACGTATTTAGCAAAATAAATTAACGATTCATATCATGTATTTACATTGATCAAATTTCTTCGTAGTTTTCTTAGTGTAGTGGTTATAAGGTTTCCAGTTTTATTCCGAGCGGAAACACAGGAAATTTTAATTATAATTTAATACGATACTTGCGACGCGCAAAATATACTATTATATATCAATACAAGTTTGTACATTCCTATTACGCAAAATCCAACATTACAAGCAACCCTAAAACATGATATATGTTACAACCAGGTAAATGTCGCACCTCATATGTTTTCATTTTAAGGCTTTACTGTAAAATAAAACCGACTTAAAACCGATAAGAGATATACAAACAAAATTCTAGGTGTAGTATAGTGTCCCCGTGAGACTGCAGCACAACGCAGGTATAGGTGAAAGAAATAATTAATTGTATATATACCAAAACGGCTGATTTTTTTAGCATTTAACATAAATGCGATTTCATAAAAAATTAAAGACGTTCTAACTTTTTTCCTTTTCGATAATGTAATAATTATTGATCAATAAACACATTCTTTTGTTTATAAAAAGATTCTACAATACTGTTCAACTTCTTGCTGTACATTGTTGTACATTATTCGTTCCTTTTTCCCATTAACTGTTAAAGGTCGCACGGGTCCAGTAGTAAATATACTTGTTCTACTGATTAAAAAATGAAAGGTCTTTAGTTTTGTTCAAGAGTTTGGTTATTTTCTCTCTTCTTAAATGTTATGTGAGAACTGTGTTAAAATAGCGTTTAATGACAAAGTGGTTGTAATCAAGTGTTCCATTTGCTTTGCACAGATTATTTTGCATTTTGTCTAAACCAAGATTTACTTTTTTTTATCGAAAAACCTATTTGTAATATTAACTGATTTGTTGAAATATAAACCTTCAAATATCAAAGAGTAAATTAAATAAATCACTTTCTAAGAAGAGTGGACAGCTGGTTTCTACAAATTATCTAATATAAAATCTGATTTTCTGGTTTAATTTATTATAAGTTTCATGGTTTTTGTTGTTGATTATTAGAAATCTGTTTTAATTGTTGTATGCACTATATTTTATTTAACCCTCAGGGGGTGAAGACTAGCTGCACCTATTGAAAGGATTTAGACGTTCCTCGCGGTACCCGATTCTAACACACACACACACACACACACACACACACACACACACACACACACACACACACACACACACACACACACACACACACACACACACACACACACACACACACACACACACACACACACACACACACACACACACACACACACACACACACACACACACACACACACAAAACACTACACTTACGACTTTAACACTTTACATTCACACTTACATTTAAGGAGACGATAATAGCCTCAATGTGTTTTCTTTTTAAAATAACAAAAAAAGTATTTATTGTGTTTATATAAACTAAATAAATATAGTTTTTATATAACTAGAACTACCACGCGAAATTAAGAGCAAAAAGAACAGCCAATAAGAGAACTTAAAGTGGCCTCCTGAGACCGTACAGTAAGGAAGAAGAAGAAACTAATATGGAATTGTGACATGTATAACTCGTAAAGTTTTCCGGAAGTTATTCGACGTTACTAGCAACATTTTTAATATATTTAAAATGTGTTGCGTTTTAAATTTATGCTACATTAGTTACGCATTAGTTGAATACTCGTAATTTGTTTTGGTGTAAACGTTTTGGACATTTTACATTAAAATGTTAAGAGATAGAAATAACGTCAAGCAAATTTAATTTGTGACTAAAGATTTTCCTTAAAATTTGTAGTTGGGGCACCTCTTTAACAGTGATGGATAGAAAAACGGGACAGTACCGTAGTGTTTTAATTTTTAGACACCATTTCGACCATTTCAGACATAACGCCAGTTATACAGATATGTGAATTTATGTAAAATGAGCTTATCGACAAAATTAATTCGAGTATATGGTTCATGGGTGTACAGCCTGTAAGTTACTAAATATTTCTGAGCTTTAAACATATGAATTGTCCATTTTATGCGTACATTATTATTGATAAAATATCATTATTTAATAAATGATATGTTCAATAAAAATAATATTAATATGTATTAAAAATATAAATCCTTAAATTTGTCAAAATTAGCCAATCAAATTACTTTTACTCTTCTCTATTAAGCATTGAGAGAAATATTCAAATTCATTAAAACTAATTTTCTAACAACTAATAATTTTTTGTTAAAATAATTTAAAAAAACAAATAATAATAATACGAATTTTTTTAATGTTTGAAAAACGGTTGATTAGGCCCTATGAAGTAAATGGAAAACAATCCTGTGAAATTCGACTTTTATTTTGACATTTGTTATCAAAATGCCGTTTCAAATAATAGGGTTGTTAAAAAAACATTGAATGGAATAGCATATGCTCTAGTTAGACATTGCAAATACAATGAATGAGGTTTCATTACATTATGTTTTATATACAACTATATATATGTATATATATATATATATATTGGTTAATATAAAAAATCTAATTAATTTAATCTTTATAAATAATATTCTTTATTTAAAAAAAAATCATTTATGATTAATGAAAGTTCTGTTGGGAAAATGATTTCTCAACGCTTTTCGCTTTGATCATAATAATAAAACGAACAAAAGGTGAAATTCATTAAGTTCGTGCTATAATTAAGTTCTAAAACAACTTAGACAACTTACAAAGTCCACCGAAATATAAAAAAGTGATTTTCAGTGAGTTCTTTTTAACATGCGTTACAATAAAAGTAGAGTTTGTAATGTTGTTGCAAAACATTTAAAGAGTAAATGGTTGTTGCAATGTTTTTTTTTTTTGCCAAGAACAAAATGTCACAAAGTCTAACCTATAAAATTTCTTGACATAATTATTTAAGCGAAAACACTTTTTCTGCTATCAAAATTTCAACAGGAGTATAGGAACATTTTAACTGGTTTTTATAGCCTGCTTATAAAGCTTTTACAACGTATTTGTTAAAACATTTTCCTAAACCTAAAATTGTTTTTGTTCAGAAAATGTATAATAAGAAACATTTGTGAGGCGTTAGAGGCTTATAAAAAAACCAAATCTGATGCTAAAAAGTTGTCCGAAAAACTGTACAAAATTTACAGTAAAGTATTAAAAAAAATTGGTTAGTGTATTTACGCAAATGGGTGCAAGCAATTTTAAATAAAACAAATACTTGTTAATCTCTTTTAGCAAATAGGTCAAATTTAAACTGTATCTGCCATCTTTAGAGAAATCAGGATAGCTTGTCACCAGATATGTAAACACATGGCAATCAAACAGAATTATTCAGATTACCAAAACAAAGTTCTGCAAGGAATATTTAACGCATCTTGGTACAAAACGCTACGATGACCAACGCAAAGGCCTACACTTCATATCAAGTTTAGATGTATTAAAAAAATATGACAAGTATTTATCTGTACTGAAACCAAAATTTCGCCAAATTCTTGAAGCGATCAATGACGATCACTGATTAATCTAGTTCATTTGTTGTAACAACATAGTTACAATTACGTACTGAAAGACTTATTATTATGTTACTATGTTATTATTATGTTATTATGTTACTAAAAACTTAGTAGAGAAAAAATATTATGTAATTTTAAATGTGTTAATTGTAAGTGACTTAAGTTTTCAACAATCATTTTTAGATTGTTAAAAAAGTTTTTTTTATGTTATGGTGGTGTAAGTGAGCTGTTGCAATATAAATATTGTAACAAATATGCAAACGAACAATTCCTATGAAATAAAGTTTCCACCCGTCTTTTATTTGCTGCTGACCGATGTTATATAGCTTATTTCAAACTGAAAACAATTTCACTTAAGCTCATCGGATTTATTTCCCCACGAGACAGTTGCTTGTAAAAAAACAAAAACATTCAGCCATAATCCCGCAATCTTTATTGGAAAATAAGTTTCTTGTTGAGGAAAAAACAAACATCGAATATCCGTGGTGTATTGTCTCGGTAAACATGTTCTTGGTAACATGCTTTTAAGAATGATCAAATTTTATTTACTATTCCATCAATCGAAAGTTTCAACAACATTCTTATATGTATTTTATATGTTTTACAATAGGTCCAAGTGTAACAACTACTCACTTAAAATCTTTACCCCTAATCTCACTTCAAGAGCTACCAACGTATAAGCAAAAAAAAAAAAAAAAGTTATGAATCTAACAGTTTTAAAGTATTATTTTAATTTGGTTAAAATACTACATATATGTGAAGTTTCATACATATTTTCCATGTACCGTTTATCACCAATTAAATAAAACACGTTCTAATGTTATGTGTACGGAAGCACAATCACATTGGTTTCATTTCAACAAATTAATATCAAATAAATAATTATGTTTGCATATTTAAGTTACTAAACACTATATAATACAAATTATGAAAACTATAATCTCATATGAAAGCGAAGTATGGCCAAAAAGATTAAAAATGTAAGAATCCGTGAAATCATGGATGTGGAGCACACCATTGTAGACGACTTGAAGCAAAAGAACTTCGATAGTTTGGTTATGTCCAAAGGATAGACGAAAATCTACTAGGAAGACCGAGATATAGTTGGACAGAAGGAATTATTAAGGAAGTGTGTGTGAGAGAAAGGATTGGCTCAAAATCTGTGGAATGACAGGGAAAATGGAAGATAGTAATAGGAAGACATCGAAGAAATTTTTAAGTCAAAAAGAAAGGAAGTTACTACATAATTTTTTTTTGCTAATAAACACACATCATTAGCAAATTTTAATTGGAAAACAAGCTATTAGAGCGCTATCATCGTAATGATCATTTTTCAGAGATCAAACACACACACACACACACACACACACACAATAACTAGCTTTAGGCCTATAGCATCTAAGTTTAGAAATGTCTGTAAAAGTTTCAGTGATGTACTTTAGAAAGTTAGTCATTTAAAACTTTGTGAAATGTAGAGTGCGCCAAAGTACATGTGCAAAAAATAAAGGACAAAACAACGTTAAATGGTACGTGCTTTAGACCACGTAGAGTGTCTTTGTCGTCATAAGCACCGACGACAAAAGAACCATTAAGTTTACTTGAAAGTTAGGTCCTAACAGTTTATTTTATAGACCGCTTGGGTGAAAGTTAAATTTGGAAAAAGAGAAAGCTGTGTTCTGACTGGTAGATTTGAAAAAGGACGCTTTCTGTTACTGATTAAAACATATAGGTGCTATGATCGCTAAAAAGTGATGAAAGGGAGTGGTTCCTATTATCAATGTTACTTTTCGCTATGTAGTCAAACGTGAGGATCATTCTAGTTAAGTAATTACACGGGGAAGCCATAGTAGAAGATTTACAGATGATCACTGCCAGTAGAGTGCAGTCAGCTTCTAGACAGACTCTAATAGACTCGAGTTCTATTAGAAGTCATTTATAATAAAGTGATTACTTAGCAAAGAGCTAAAGTTTACAGTCGTTGCATCGTCGTTTATAATAAAGTGATTATTTAGCAAAGAGCTAAAGTGTACAGTCGTTTATAATAAAGTGATTACTTAGCAAAGAGCTAAAGTTTACAGTCGTTTATGATAAAGTTAGTATTTAGAAAAGAGCTAAAGTGTGTAGCCGTTTATAATAACGTGATTATTTAGCAAAGAGCTAAAGTGAATAATCGTTTATAAGAAAATGATTATTTAGCAAAGAGCTAAAGAGCATAGTCGTGTATAACAGAGTGATTATTTAGCAAAGAGCTAAAGTGGATCGTATTAAGAAGCGTTAAACAAGTGCTAAAGTTTTTTTTATTTGTCGACACTGGAAATGTGCTTAAACACCTTCGAGGACTTCAATAGTGTCGAGAACTAGGATCCACAAAGCCACAAACCAACTCCATCAACTGCAGCATCCACGAAAGACCAATTCCGACATCCCAACTACATAGAAAGAAAATTGTATACTATAATTCAAGTAGGATTAATATCAATTAAAGCAACTACCAGAAAAATTAAAATCACTTTAAATACATAATTATCTAGTATTTAAGGACCACGAGTACTTAAAATTCATAAACCAAATTCTATAAATTTCAAGTCCATATAAATAAATTAATAACTTCGTAATAAGTTGGCAATTTTTTAGGTGTTAGGTGTTAGGTACAAGTGTCCAGGTTTAGAACTAATAATTTATAAAAGTATTAAGTCATCAGAAAGTGTAATAATCAAGGTCTTTGTTGTGTTTTTGTTGTATTTATTACATATAATAAATTGTAACACGTATCGTAAGAAGATAATCAATCTAGTCTGTTTTTATTAATGAACCTTGTTAATGTCAAGGAATTACTAGCTTGAATTACTTAAATTAACCTGACCTTTTACACAGTTGTTTTATCATTTACGTTAGGGCCTAATCGGCAACGTTTTTTTCTGTTACAATTACACTAACAGGGTTTTATAGATACATATATACGCCATTTATAGAATAACTTGCGTAAAAATATACAAATATTAAACACTCTTTTTATGCAGTGTGCCTATAGGAAAGAAATATTGTTTTCACTATGTTCGCTGTAATAAAATATTAAAGCGCGAATCTTAATTTTCATATTTTTAAATTTTTTAAAAATTATAACCTTTAAAGTGAGTTGGTTTACTCTCACGTCCTAATGGTTTATAAAATCGTAAACAGAAATCTATTAAATACAATTATTCTAAGCTCAACAGTGTTTATTTGCTCTAAAAACGCTTTGTCCTTTTTATTTGTAATTATGTTTTTAATTTAGGCTACGTTTCAATTCATAAAATAATGGAAAATGAGCTATCCGAAAACCTGTATCATATTTATTGTATTGGAACACTTTTTAGAGAGTTTTAAATTACAAAATTATGAGTAACCTTGTTGAATCAAACTTTGAATTTATTTTGGAAACAGTAAGGGCAAGTTAGTTACACAACGAAACAGAACAGCTTTTTTTATAGAACGGATGCTATTTTAAAAAGTAAAATCTTTCTAACCGAACATGTCGAGACCTGCAACGTTTTTCCTGTTAAAGCGAGACAAACTTTGCCGAGATAATAAAAGCAGGACATTTCGAAAACTTTCTTAGTTACTGTTTTATTGATGTATCTACTGTATCAAGGTATCATTATTTATTGTTTATACGGCATAAAGATGTATTGAAATTTAATTTAGGCGTACAGTCCTTAAAGTTTCCTTTGCAATTCGTGTTACCTTATGGTGTTTTATCCTAACAAGTAAATATTGCTTATAAACCTGAAAAGGGTCTGCATATATTATTATGTATAACATTCCACAACTTTAGGTAAAGTTGCAGAACAAACTATTTGGTAGTTTTCATGTAGAAGCCTGTTAAATATAAGCAATATTTTTAGGCAACCATTTCTTGCCTAAAATATATGAAAAGGGATGTGACCGAATCATAGTCAACGTACTGGCACTTAAATCCAATAATATGTCATCAGAATTTTGTCAACTAACTGGCTGTGAACATTTTATTAAAATACTTGAATAATGTTTCGTCCAGATTGCAAAAACGAATACACATAAAACTGAAAAACCCAATTTTTAGTTGTAAATAGTCAAATAAGTAGGCTTAGGACCTATCTTTAAAAATATGTTTTTCTTAAATTCCCCAAGGTTCTTAGGATTTTCGTAAAATACCACACAATATCCAGATACACGACTTTGAAAATTGCACCGCTTATTATTTTTTATTATATTACAAATTTGATTTTTACACTCATGCGTATGTAAAAATCAAAATTTGTAATATAATAATATCAAATAATAAACTGCGCACATTTCAAGGTCGTGGATCTGGATATTGAAATGATGGTAGCTTCGAAAGCTAATTTTGCAATGGGAATTTGCTAATAAATTTCGGGCGTAGGTAGAGAGCTCAACGTAATGAATGTACAGCAACACATGTGCAAACGTTTCATTTAAAAGAAAAATACGCTGAACAGACTTTTTAAAAAATATAATTGAAACTAGCATTAAACACTTATAAATTAACGTCTATGCTTTAAACGCTATGAATAAACAGCTCCGTAATTTTGATACAGAGGTAAAAATTTCAAAAAGAAGATTCTCACTGGTGTATTGTTTTTTTTAATTTGGAAACAAGTGTTGTAATGCAAACGTTACATGAAATTTAATTACAAAACCGAAATACGCCGTTAGTCAACGTTTAGCACCAACTTTGAAAGCTATGTTAATGTCAGTCTTATAGTTATTGACTGCAGAAAACGACTTCTTTGTGCATTATTGGCAAGAGTTATATAATTGGCAGGCTGTCTCGATGATTTGATGGAAGCGTTTTTCCAAAAACATTTTTTTCTATCTTACAATTATTTAAAAATCTTATGTACTGCTATATTTAACATTTAAATCCATATATAGTAGTATTTTAAATTTCAAATTTTACGTAAATTACGAAAATTAACCTTGACCGCCATGGTTTTTAAATTACATTGAAAATATGAGAAGGAATCTAACGGCGGTCGGGTTCTTTTTCTTATTTTCAATATAAATTGAAGGTTTAAAATTCTAATCTGTGTATGTTTTAATACTGTTCTTGAATATGAAATCGGAACGTATTTCATCAAATAAAAATTAATTTTGGAAATTCTCTTCCATCACGACTGAGAGAAAGCTGCATGTTGTGATTATTTATAATAAAATATCGGTTTACTCGGGGTTTCCCATGTTGAAACTTTGTTACAATTTTCTAATCACTGACAAACAGTTTTATTACAATCCGGACTTATCAAACACATTAATTACTGATTTTGGCCTTTGGAGGTTTATTTTTACCATTTACTCACCCTTCATGTCTGAATTTGAACTGAAAGGGAGCCTGAATTGTCACTATGAATACGTTACTATATTCGATTACTGTTTATAGATGTTTTAGCACAACTGTATTTTTGGTCGTAGCAGATAATACGAGTGAAATTCGAAATATAAGGGCGAAGTCCACTTTTGGTTAAAGTTGGTATCATATATAGAATTGTATGAACACTTCAGTATTGGAATAAACGAGCTATAAAAAGTACAAAAAGTGTGGAAACATCACTTACAAGTAATAAATGGGTCAAGTCTACAGTTGCTGGAAAAGAACGAGCTGTTCATGAGCTGTTTGTTTTTTTTTACCAGATAATATCTTGTTGCAACCTGAAAGGATGTTCTTATTCAATTTAACTTCAGTGACAGAAGAATCAATCAATACAGAAGGCAAACGGTGTTAATCAGGCAAACCGTTAGTAAACGGTGTTAATCAGTTTGGCAAGCTGAGACAAATGCATTTTTAAATATATGTTTGTATATATACTTAGTTAACAATCCCTCAAAAAGAGATCTAGAAGTCAGTGTCGGTGCTCATTTTAAGATTCCGGGTTTAAGTTTTACCATGATAGGTACTGTAAGAGCTCATTTTTCCAGTGGAAATTCGATAATAATAAATTTTGTATCTTTTTATTCCATTTGGAATACAGAGCGATTGAAGTAAAATTATAATAAAATAAATCCCTTTCCTTCACTTTGAAACTTGTATACAGTACGACTGACCTTGGTAGAGTGTTTCTTCAAGGCACAAATGAACGTAATTTATTTGGCACAAAAGTTTCAGCCGGGTGTGAAATTCGTGTAAAGTGGATTTCTGCTTGGTTGCGGCTTTATGAACTGAGCACGTATCAGCTTCCAGCACGATGTTGTTCACATTAATTTGCCGTCATATTGTTGTTATCTGCCGCTTACAGTAACGTTATAATATCATATTTACCTGTGGATATATTGCCAAAGGATAATTTGTACAAAACAATGCATCATCTTTCTCTGTCAATTTTTAAAGGAAACTGTATTTATGTAATCATTACTTAATTATAATTTGTCAAACACATATAGGCCTAATTAAATATTTTGTTTATTTAACGGTATTAGGTTATCTTTCAACGAAATATAAAGAAAGTTTGGTGATAGCGAAAAAACCGATTTTGATAATTTAATTTATCCATCCGTTTTCATCAGGCCCCTCAAGCTCAAACAAATTTAGTGGTTTTTGTGTTTATATATTTTTCATGCTCGTGTACATATGTATATCTACGTATCTAGCCTACATCGTTAAAAACTTATTTAATTGGCAGATGTTCTTGAAATTAATCTTTTTGCCCATGTCTCAGGACAATTTTTTATTGTTTCAGTTTTCCAAAGTCACATTTATTAAAACAAATAATAAAATAGAACATTTTTAAAGTCTGATCTAACGAATTCAATCATATTATTGCTTAAATGCAGTCTTGAATACCGGAACAAAACGGTTTGGTTGCTAGATCACCAATAAATGGTTTCGAGAGTTATCGAATAACGAACAAAATTATCGTAGTTTCACAAAACCAGTTCATCAGATTTAAGCCAAAGTTTGATTATGTATAAATATTCAGCGCAACAAACTTTAGTGAATAAAATTTCCAAAATAAATCATAAAACAATTACGAATAGATAAATATTTCAACTAATTTTACGTTGTCTCCCTAAACAACCTTCCAATAACCTTGAAAGTAAAGCTGAACGAACGATCGTTTATTCTTGAAAGGGATAAACGAAGGGATGTTGCCGCCTACAGTCACAAACATCCAACGTAATCCCACACCAGTGGCCTTATTTTACTTAACAATGGGGTTGATTCATCCCTCGGGACCAAGATTTTTGTTGTCTTGCGAGAACAACGTTTATTTAACAGTACATTTGTTATTTTGTTAACATGAAATGTAAAATTGAAAATTTATCCATTTTTAGAGGGTTGAAATTTACCGTGTGTAGGAAACCAAGTAAAATATAATCAAAACTAAAATATTAATTAAAATCGTTTATTGTTTTATAAATAATACACATAAATTAAGAAAAACGTTCCTTTGAAGTATCTTAAAAACTTAACACCAACAACAATGTTGCTATAAAAAATCTTTGCGATCTGGCGATGATGATAATGATATAAAGGCATTTATATACAAAATTTATATAAAAGGGATGAGAAATTGTTAATACAGATTTAATTAACCTGTATTTCATCTGTATTTTTGTTGTATTTAGTTCTGACTATGGTAACTAAATACAAACAAAAACAGTCAGCTACAACATTATATTCTAAAACAATGGTAGCTTGTAATTTAGTATATACAACTACAAACAATCTTGAATGTTATGTTATCCGCCACCTACGTAAAGTTTAACAAAGTCGGCAATGTAATTATTATTATACAATGAACATCACAGACGTTAAATAAGAACAAAAATAAACTCAAAACGAATTCTGGATCAGATTTCACAGAAGATATGACCGACGAAAATCACATTAATTCCTACGTAGACACAAAAATAAAAAATATTTATTTTCGCGATAGGGAACTGGTTCGTAGTGACTCCAAGCCATAATCATTAGCTGCCTGATAGTCTATCCTTAGAGCCAGTAACTCATCAGTTGTAAAATTGGACATGTCAACAGACAGACAATGTGGAAAGTGTATCACATGTAAATTATAATTACCATGACAAAAGTAATTTATTCAATTTAATATGTATAAGTGTGTTTTAGTATCATGAAATTTTAAGGTTAATTGTTAAAAATATTAAACAAATTCTGATAACCGAAAAACCAGGCGGTCAAAAGTGGCATTATCATTTCAGTAAAAAAATCTATAAATATTGAAATACAAATATTTTAAAAAATATTTTTATCCCCACTAACCGTATAGTACCAAAACATATTTACAGTTAACAAATATGTAACAAATCTATTGGTCACGAATACAATTAATAAATAATTCACCCATCCCTGTCAGCTTCCACCCAAAATAATCCACCTTTATTTATCTCAGGGAGCTTCGCACTCCACTCAACCACAAAGAAAACCATCGCCCGGTGCGGGATTCGAACCCGCTCACGAATAAAGCGTTACACTCGACAGGTAAATCTCTCAAATACATAAATAAATTACTAATTTACCAAAACTTCTGATGTTACCAGAAACGAAACAGAGGTCAAAAACAGGTTAATAACTAAAATTGTTCAGGAAAATACCAAATATGTAATTACTGAAATACTAAGTTTTAACTGGTTTTTATCCTCAATAGTTTGTTTTTTAACATTAATTTGAGTTCATGCTTGTTACTCAGAAAAACCGAAGGATTATCAAAGTATGGGCGAATGTACGCGGTTTTTTATGTTGTGTTAGGCCTTTTCGTAATAGCTTTAATGTTCTTAAAGTTTATTACCTTTAAATTTTTTTTAAGATATAGTAAATAAAAAAAATAACAATACATTTTAAATCACATGGTACAAAAAACTTGTCTGCCTCCACAAAGGTCAGACGACTTTAGTAAGTCCCAGACCTGAAGATGTCGGCATGTCATCGAAACCGCTAGCCAGAAATTAAAGACTACTTTAAACTATATAGACGAAGAAAAAAATGTAACTTAACGCAAGGTAACTTTTATCACACAGTTTTCATTTTATTATCGTATGAGGGACAGCTGTCCATATCCTGGAATTATTTTTATAACAAATGTATTCAGATGAAAATGTGTTTCATATGTTCAAAATATTTTGCCAAGCCGACAAGTATTTAATACATTTCGATTTAATAAGACAAATGCAATTCGGTTAAACTTACCTGTTTTTTTCAGGTCACTTTTTAATTTAATTTTATGAGGATACATTTTCAGTTGCTTTTAAGCTATATTTTATTGCTGTCTGTCTAATTTCAAGGTTAAGTTCTTCTATTTTCTGGACGCTACATTCGCATTGACGTGAGACTGTGAATGCTGTCACTGTTCTCAGTACTGACAATTAATACAGGCTGTATTCATTGGTACAAGCAGTGAGCAGTTATGATTACTATTTAACTATCCTGCTCTCTGCCTGCGCATTGCGCTCAGTGTTGTCTGCTCTTAGTTTTACAAAGTATTTCCGCGCGCAAAGCAATTATAAAAGAATACTGGGAATCACTAGAAATAAAAGTATTATTGATGTTTATTGTTTAATAACATATGTTTATTTCACTACAACTTATAAATACTTAGTTGTTTCATTTTATTTTAACTAAATACATGAAAAAACGTATTTGTACTTTTATTAATTGATCGTAAATTCTGGTTCTTGACTAATAATTAAAAAAACATAAAACTTATTATTTATATTCCTTATTTTACGATTTAAAGATTTATATTTGTTAAATTTTTGTTTTACGTAGACTACTGTGAAAAAATCTAAAAGTTTTTCCTATTATCTTGATTGCACTGTTACATTATTAACTTTTTTAAAATTATAATAATATTTATTTTGAACAAAATCATTTCTGGTCAATTTATTTATTTTATTACCAGATAGGCCTACATAATTATTATATTAGGTACGATAGCTTATAATTTTACATATATTTTTGCGCAATAATAAATTGTCTGCTCTTATTTTTACAAATTTGATAATATACCTTCATTTCCATTTAAAAATAATTTTAATAATAAGTATTTTTCATTAGAAATTTACTAGCGTATTAAACAGCACTGAGCAGTAAGCAGTTAGCGCACGGAAGCACTTTGTCTTATTAGTAAACTGTTATTAAATCACTGCTACTGTTCACTGCTCAAAACATTCATTGCTAACAGCAAAATAATCTTAGGCTCACTACTAAATTCGCAGTCTACAGTGTTATTTGACAAAATATTTTTTCACTTAATACATAAACTTTATTTCTTTCTATTGAAGGGCTTCTTGGCTTCCTGACTTCTTCAACGCAGTAGTTCTAAATTTACTAATAATATTCTTATACGCGAGTTCATCTTAAACCGTCGCGAAAACGACAATCGTGTATGATAATATTGCTTTGTTGACATTACAAAGAACACAGAATGTCGTGCGTGTTTGTTGAGGTAATGACATATTGAGTAAGAAAATAATCAATTAATGCTTAAATTACTGCATATTTTAAATGTTTTCTGTACTCTTACCAGGCAAAAATAAAGACGCTCGCTTATTTTACAATACATAAATATCAATAAAAATAAAAATCGTGTTTTATTAAATTACAGATAAGTTTGTATAGAAAAAAAATAGTTTGTTTAAATACGACCGTAAAATGACCATACGCATATTAAAGTATTTAAATTACTAAATTGTAGCATAGAGTGCTTACAGTAAAAGAATGTAAGAGTAGATGATTAGTGATTCCTCTTTGTACCTATCTCATCTCACTCGAAACACGAGTGCATACAATTGAACAAAGCTGAATACAAACATAGTCAGCTGTCTAACATTTCTGTTTGATCATACATTCCGTAGTGACAGCACTTACCTTACTAAGCACGTTAAAGTGCAACATTAACTGGAAGTCAGCTGAGTGATAAATAGATCACGTGTTGCCTTTTGAGTTATCGCTCGAGCAGGATCGTGTTGTTAATAAACAAAGGCGCTTTGAGTAAAAAAAAACTATTAATACGCATATTTCTAGCGACTGTATAATTTATTTGACGCCTAAATCCATTTCCAAAAAATACAATTACATATTTAAATAAGTAGACAGCAATATCTTTTATGGCGTGTTCCTTTGAGCGTGACAAACGTGTGCCGCCTTTGAAATGTAAAATTGAAGTATGCCTTGTAAAAGCAATAAATTAAAACAAGTAGGGGTAAATTTGTAAATAAATAGCAACACTTTTAAGTATGTTTTTACTTGCACTCTAGTTTTATTTTGTTGTATGTGATCAGATATTTTATTGTTACATTTTATTATAAGGTTTCTTAATTTTATTTCATATTGTTAAGTCTACAAAAAATGAAGAGTACATGTATACGTAACTGCAGAAAAATAAAGGCTTAACCATAAAAAACTTTAAGTTTTTAAACCCGATTACTTTAAACAGTTTTAAATAGGTTAACTTCATGTTTGTGCAACTAAGTACAATCATTTTGTGGATACGCTATAAAGTTTATTGTCTGGAAAAACTGTTCAAGCTATTTCAAGATGTCGCAGAATCACATCTTCTTAAATTCATTTTATATCTTTATATTTTACAATATTTATATTGTATATCTTAATCTTAATCATATTATATTTCTGAAAGTTTGTGTGTTTGTTATTCAATCACGCTTTAACCACTGGACCAATTAAGATGAAATTTGATACGAATATGGTTTAAGTATCTGAGATACACATAGGCCTATTCCCGTTTTAAAAAACGTCATTATACTACTTACACATACTAATAATAAAAATAAAAATAATTATCAGTATTTAGTTTTGTGACATGTGTTAACTGTAGTTAGGTTTAATTACTGTTTACTGAACATGAGATTTAGGCACCTGAGATGGACATAGATCTAATCCCATTTTACAAATCTTAATCTATGTTTTATTTATTGCAAAATTATTGTTTTTAATGTTACATTTTCATCTAATAATCACAATCTGGTATTTTTCATTTAGGACTTTTCAATGTTTTTAAAGCAGAGTGCAGAATATATATATTAATTACAATTTTATTAGGATATTTTAAATGTAAGGTAGTATATATATATTTGTGTAATTACATTATATGAAAAAATGGTAAATAAGCAGTGCAGAATCTATTGGAGTTTTCGATATTTTTGTTACTAAAATGCTTTATTATGTGCCCAAAAGCAACAATCCAAAATATGAAAGCAGGAGAAGTACGATAAAAATCGAAATAAAAGTGACCAACATTATATATATATATATATATATATATATATATATATATATATATATATATATATTGTGTGACCAACATTATATATACCTTCTTATTCATATTATATTTCTGATAGTATATGTTTGTTTGTTTGTTATTTAATCACGCTTTAACCACTGGTGCAATTGAGATGAAATTTGGAACGAATATGGTTTAAGTATCTGAGATGCACATAGGCCCATTTTCGTTTTAAAAAATGTCATTATACTTCTTAGCCAGCCCACAATAATTATTAGTATTTAGTTTTGTGACATGTGTTAACTGCAGTTAGGTTTAATTACTGTTTACTGGACATGATATTTAGGCACCAGAGATGGACATAGATCTATTTTACAAATCCCATTTTACAAATTCCCATTTTACAAATCTTAATCTGTGTTTTATTTATTGCAAAATTATTGCTTTAAATGTAACATTTTCTATTATTTTAGGTGATTTTTTTTCAAAACTGACTTTAATTTGTTACTTTGTGATGAATTTTAAATTTAAATGTAAAAAAATCTCTACACAGAGTGCCAATTGTAAGATAGTATATATATTTGTGTAATTACATTATATGAAAAAATGGTAAATATGCAGTGTAGCATATATTGGAGTTTTCGATATTTTTGTTACTAAAATACTTTATTATGTGCCCAAAAGCAAGAATCCAAAATATGAAAGCAGGAGAAGTACGATAAAAATCGAAATAAAAGTGACCAACATAACCTCAAAATTGCTACCGGCGAAAATCGGTACAGTGTTGTAGATCAGTAAAACAATAAAAATACGTCTAACACGGGTTTGGGTGATAGGAAACCCATTTTTTAAAAGAATAGTGCATAACCTAAGTGACACGGTTGTTAGGCCTAACACGGTGATGCGTGAAAAAACCTTTATATTTTTTTAAAGAATACTACATATCCTAACTGACATGGTTGTTGGGCCTATCATTGTGATGTGTGAAAAAAACTTTATTTTTTTAAAGAGTTTCCAAACCTTAACTGATACGGTTGTTAGACCTAACATAGTGATGCGTGATAAATCTTTATATTTTTTTAAAGAATATTCCATAAGCTAACTAACATAGTTGTTAGGCCTAACACGGTGATGCATTAAAAGAACCTTTATTATTTTTTTTTTAAAGAGTACTCCATAACCTAACTGACACGGTTGTTGGGCCTAATACGGTTATGCATGAAAAAAACTTTATATTTTTTTTAAAGAGTATTCCACAACTTAACTAACACGGTGATGCGTAAAAAACTTTTATATTTTTTTAAAGAATACTATATATCCTAACTGACATGGTTGTTGGGCCTATCATGATGATGTGTGAAAAAAACCTTTATTTTTTTAAATTGTACTCCAAACCTTAACTGACATGGTAGTTAGGCCTAACACGGTGATGCGTCAAAAAACCTTTATATTTTTAAAAAATATACTAGACTACAAGCCCTAAATGACATGGTTGTTAGGTCTAAAACTGTGATGCGTAAAAAAACCTTTATATTTTTTTAAAGAATACTACATATCCTAACTGACACGGTTGTTAAGGCCTAACATAGTGATGCGTGAAAAATCTTTATATTTTTTTACAGAATATTCCATTAGCTAACTAATATGGTTGTTAGGCCTAACACGGTGATGCATTAAAAAACCTTTATTTATTTTTTTAAAAAGAGTACTCCAAACCTAACTGACACGGTTGTTGGGTTAAACGGTGATGCAGGAAAAAACCTTAATTTTTTTTAAAGAGTACTCCAAAACTTAACTAACACGGTTGTTGGTCCTAACACGGTGATGCATGATCTTTAATGTATATTATGATTGCGGGCAAAGCCGTGACGGGTAACAGCTAATAATATTATATTTCTGAAGGTTTGTTTTTGTTTATTTGTTTGTTATTCAATCATTCTTTAACTACTGGACCAAATGAGATTACATTTGGTGTGAACACGTTTTAGGTATCTGAGATAAACACAATACTATTCCAGTTTAATTGTATAATAATGACTTTTTAATAATACTGTATTTTATTAAAATATAACATGACCCTGTTTTAGCGTATCGAGTAGCAAAAATTTATATGTCTTTGCCGAAAACCATAAATCGTATAATATTGTATATAGCAATATATTAAAATGAAATGACCTATTCTAATTTTGAAAATCGACTATAAATTTTATTGCTTACATTATAATTGCAGGCAAAGCCGCAACGGGTAACAGCTAGTACACACACACACACACACACACACACACACACACACATATATATATATATATATATATATATATATATATATATATATATATATAGACCTACATGACGCAGGAATTAACTCAACAGATGTTGAAAACAGGCGCGCATACAGGAGAAAGATGCTCGGTTGGAAGGTCCTAGAGAATGAAATCCCAAAGAGAGCAGGGGTAAAATGGACGGAGCAGCGGAAGAGGATCCATGGGGACAGGATGAGGGAGGTGTGAAGGATTAGAAGGAACAAGACATGAGTCGGAGTGCTTTGCGTGATTCAACAGGGTCTATGCGCAAATAATAATAATATATATATATATATATATATATATATATATATATATATATATATATATATATATATATATATATACTAGCTGTTACCCGTTGCGGCTTTGCCTGCAATTATAATGTAGGCAATAAAATTTATAGTCGATTTTCAAAATCAGTATAGGTCATTTCATTTTAATATATTTCTATTTACAATATTATACTATTTATGGTTTTCGGCTAAGACATATAAATTTTTTCTACTCGATACTCTAAAACAGGGTCCTGTCATATTTTAATAAAATACAGTATTATTAAAAAGTCACTATTATACAATTAAACTGGAATAGTATTGTGTTTATCTCTGATACCTAAACCGTGTTCATACCAAATTTAATCTCAATTGGTCCAGTAGTTAAAGTGTGATTGAATAACAAACAAATAAACAAAAACAAACCTTCAGAAATATAATATTATTATCTGTTACCCGTCACGGCTTTGCCCACAATCATAATATACATTAAAGATCACTGTGTTTAAATATTACGCATCACTGTGTTAGGACCAACAACCGTGTCAGTTAGATTACAATCATTTTTTTTTTAATAAAGGTTTTTTTAACGCATCACCGTGATAAGCCTAACAACCGTGTTATTTAAGTTATGGAGTACTTTTTTTTACAAAATTAAGGTTTTTTTCCTGCATCACTGTATTAGGCCTAACAACCATGTCAGTTAGGTTATGGAGTACTCTTTTTAAAAAAAATAAATGAAAAAGGTTTTTTTAATGCATCACCGTGTTAAGCCTAACGACCATATTAGGCAGCTTATAGAGTATTCTTTAAAAAAATATAAAAGTTTTTTCACGCATCATAGTGTTAGGCCTAACAACCATGTTAGTTAAGTTATGGAGTACTCTTTAAAAAAAATATAATGTTTTTTTTCATGCATTACCGTATTAGGTTCAACAACCGTGTCAGTTAGGTTATGGAATACTCTCTTTAAAAAAATAAATAAAGGTTTTTTTAATGCATCACCGTGTTAGGCCTAACAACCATGTTAGTTAGCTTATGGAGTATTCTAAAAAACATTTTTCACACATCACTATGTTAGGCCTAACACCCGTGTCAGTTAAGGTTTGGAGTACTCTTTAAAAAAAAATAAAAGTTTTTTTTTCACACATCACAAAGGTAGACCCAACAACCATGTCAGTTAGGTATGTAGTATTCTTTAAAAAAATATGAAAGTTTTTGTACGCATCACCGTGTTAGGCCTAACAACCGTGTCAGTTAGGATATGTATTATTCTTTAAAAAAATTATAGGTTTTTTCACACATCACCGTGTTAGGCCTAACAACCGTGTCAGTTTGAATATGTAGTATTCTTTAAAAAAATATAAAGGTTTTTTTACGCACCACCGTGTCAGGCCTAATAACCGTGTCAGTTAGGATATGCAGCCTAGCATTCTTTAAAAAAATATAAATTTTTTTTCACGCATCACCGTGTTAGGCCTAACAACCGTGTCAGTTAGGTTATGCAGTATTCTTTTAAAAAATGGGTATCTTATCACCCAAATCCCGTGTTAGACGTATTTTTATTGTTTTACCGATACCGGTACTGATTTTCACAGGGAAGCAATTTTGAGGTTATGTTGGTCACTTTTATTTTCTATTTTTATCGTACTTCTCGTGCTTTCATATTTCGGATTCTTGCTTTTGGGCACATAATAAAGTATTTTAGTAACAAAAATATCGAAAACTCCAATATATGCTACACTGCATATTTACCATTTTTTCATATAATGTAATTACACAAATATATATACTATCTTACAATTGGCACTCTGTGTAGATATTTTTTTACATTTAAATTTAAAATTCAACACAAAGTAACAAATTAAAGTCAGTTTTCAAAAACATCAACTAAAAGAATAGAAAATGTTACATTAAAAGCAATAATTTTGCAATAAATAAAACACAGATTAAGATTTGTAAAATGGGATTAGATCTATGTCCATCTCTGGTGCCTAAATATCATGTCCAGTAAACAGTAATTAAACCTAACTACAGTTAACACATGTCACAAAACTAAATATTAATAATTATTGTGGGCTGGCTAAGAAGTATAATGACATTTTTTAAAACGAAAATAGGCCTATGTGTATCTCAGATACTTAAACCATATTCGTTCCAAATGTCATCTCAATTGCACCAGTGGTTAAAGCGTGATTAAATAACAAACAAACAAACATATACTATCAGAAATATAATATGAATAAGAAGGTATATATAATAGGAATAAGAAGGTATATATATATATATATATATATATATATATATATATATATATATATATGTGTGTGTGTGTGTGTGTGTGTCTGTGTGTGTGCGCCGTGCGCGTGTGTGTAGGTGCTAATGTTCGAAATTTTGATTCGCTTTGATTCAAACTTGGCACAATTATATTAAAATAATAGCTTGAACAATTTCGTTAAGTAGCAAAATTCGTTCAACAGTTTCAAAATGTCGGTTATTTCAAACCTTTAAAAAGTCATATAGTTTTCTTATTTATTTTTTTAAATAAGATTTTATGATCATAATCAACGTTAAAAACTGCATACATTAACATTTTGGATTTTCAAAATACATTGAAATTATAATATGTTTTAACGGTGGTCTTTGGTCATTTTCTTTATTTTCAACTTTTTTTCTGTATGAAAAGTTGATTGTACCTAGTGGAAGGTACTAATTATTTTAATTCTTGTTATTTTACTGATTATATTACGATATATTAAAATCATTTATTCCATATAAAAAGAGAATTGGAAAAAAGTGAAATGAAATGGAAATTACGTAAACGAAAATGAACCCTACAGAAAAGTATAGAAAATTACTATATATATATATATATATATATATATATATATATATATATATATATATATATATATAACTTCATCTTCAATTCACTTTTTATATGGAGTAAATAAATGATTTTAATATATCGTAATATAAGCAGTAAAATAATAAAATAACAAGAAATCAAAATAATTAGTAGTAGAAAATAATGAATACTCTATTTTTAATGTAACAATCCATATATAGGTGAACTGCAGTAATAATTCAATGATTATAATAACTCACAATTTAAATATTGTACACACTGCACACGCATTAAATAATTTCCACGAGGTGAAATTAACTTTTCTGTATACACCTATACGAGTATTATATTATTATATTATACACATTACAAATATAATAATTACTAATTAAATAAACTAAAGGCCTGTGCATATTATAACGTGTTGCGTGTATTTACACCAATAACCCGCACATGTATATACGTATAGCCGTATAGCGCTGCGCAATGCCTGAGTTGTCTGCTGTTTATACGTTCATGGTTCACATATACACTAATACAAATATTACACGTGTATTGTACTCTCGGCATGCCGCAGCTCGCAGCTGTATTGAATTGATATGACTTACCGTACACAGATTTAGCGTGACGTGGCCAATGTTTTTTACCCATCAAAAAAGTGCGCATAAAGAAGTTTTCACTTAAAATTTTTTTTTTAGAAATTCGCTTCTATCACGCCAGCGAGACAGCTGCTTGCCGCGATTATTTAAAATTCTCTCTCAACACATGCAAACAGCTGTTAATTGCTACTGATTTGAGAAATAGGTGAAGGTCTTCTCTCTTTCGCTTTAAAACTAGTTGATATCTGCGATAATTTTGCATAGCTATTAAACAAATACTAATCGACACCGGTTATTGTATTACTTACAAGTATTTATCTTTGTATACACGCTCTACGAGAGTTCTACGGAGTGTGGAGAAACAAGCTTCAGCAGGATATTCTATTCTATAATATACTAACAACGATAAGAAAAGAAACATTTTCCTTAAAAAAAACTTCACAAATATTAGTTATTTAGTTAGTTACTAATAGGTACTGTAAACATAAATTACTATATTTCTCTATATCGTGAGTTTATACATTATTTGTTATCATTAGTAAAGTTTTAAACTGAAGTGAACAGATATTTTGCATTGTTTTATCACGATTTTATAAATGTGTTTCGTGTATCGGAAAATGTTTAATACAATTAAATCTGTTGTAATATTTGCTATGGCAAGAGATAAAAACCCCTGTGGCATGTGACTTAAAGCCCGGCTTAATGTCATTCTTCTTCAGGAACAGTATTAAATAATAACACTGAGCTATGGCACAATTGTCGCCAACCTGAGTAATATATTATACATCTATACATTGATTAAAATTGAATTATTGATTAGACTGGGTGGCTATCAAATGCAGAGCGAAGCAAATTACGTATTCGAAACCTAACCTATTGTTTTTCATGTAAGTGCAACCACTGAAAGCATAACAGAGCTGAACTGAGTCAAGCTGTGTCACTGGGCTCCGCTCCGCTTAACATCGTCTCTGTTTAGTTCGGTTTTGAAGCTAACTTCGATTCCCCAACCACACTGACCATGCCTCCAAACTAATTATTTTCCTTTACCTAGATTATCTTTATGGTTTTTAAACATAATAGTTTCCTAGGCTACCTTAAATATTTGGATTTAAAAGGTAGAAATGTGTTCTTTAAACTGACTGAAATTTGCTTTCGGTTGCCGTTCATCTTCATTCTGCTCCACTCGACTCAACTCAGCTCCGCTCCGCTCTGCATTTGGTGGCCGCCTGGCTTAGGGTAAAATTGGCCAGTTGTGTGTCCAAGCTGTACTTGGGGGTGTTATCGGACCAACTGAAAAAATGGGCTGCTGCATCTGGTCTTTCTTGGGCTCAGAAGGTTTTTATGGAGCACGAGGGTTGCTTCGAACACAACTTCGTCGTGCAGTCGGTCATCGACGACGTTAGACGGAGAGGCAAGCATGCGGTTCTCTCGTGGCTTGACCTTTCAAACGAGTTTGGGTCCGTATCCCACGAATACTTGCTTGAAATTTTCAAGCTTCACCAGGTGCCGTGTAGGTTCGTAGACGCCATCATGGACATATGTCGGAGAGCCTGCACCAAAATTAGAATTCCGGCAGGCTGTACGGGACCTATCCCCTTGGAAGCCGGGGTTAAGCAAGGAGATCCGATTAGTCCCATCCTCTTTAACCTGGCAATCGATCCGTTCGTGAGGGCGGCTCAGAGGTTGGCCCCTACGCATGGGTGATTGCATACGCCGATGATTTGGCGCTAATCGCATCTGGTGCTGCTGAGATGCAGGATATGTTGGAAGCCATCGGTGATGTCGCGTCTTGAGCTGGTCTACAGTTTAAAGCGAGTAAGTGTGCCAGTCTGGATGTTTACTGCTGTGATCGTCGAGGAGTGGAGCCAACTATTTCTAACATCCACGGATTACCTATGGCAGCCCTGCGGAAGGTGAGGAATACCGCCACCTGAGTGTCCCCACTGGCAACAAAATCTGCCAGACCCCCGGGTGGACGGTGTTAACGAAATGATTGAGAACCTGTGAGCAGTAGATCGGAGTCTGCTTGCGCCTTGCAAAAATCAAGGCGGTGCGCATGTTCATCTTGCCTCGCCTCGACTTCATCCTAAGGTGTGCTAGGTTTGAGAAGGGTCCACTGTCCAAACTGGATAGAGAAGTTAGGCGGCTCTCAAGTCGTAGCTTTATCTGTCACGCAGAGTTAGAGCTGAGGTTGTCTACCACAACCCTTTGAAGGATGTAGCAGGTCTTCTCCTTTGTCGGATCAGGTGGACATGTCTTCCGACTGATCGCCTGTCGGGATCCAGTCGTTAAGGATCTGGCGCGTAAGATCTTGTGCCTTGTAGTCCGAACTCGAATCGGGCGTGATCTCACTGAAGAGGAAGTTTCCGGATATTTCTTGGGGAGGCTTGATTGGATGTACGGCAGAGATGGTGGTGATATAGCGTCGGTCTGGACTGTCGCTAGAAATGCTACATGTAGACTGCACCAGTGGGTCGAGGTCTTGTGGCGTTGGAGCGGTTTGCTGAGGGAAGACCAAGTCGTTGTCCCTGCACCTGATGTTCCGTTGAAACTTGTCATGGTCTCGGAGAGCCCCCGTCAATTTCTTATGCGGCGACTGAGAGCGGCCATACGGTCAGGATACCGCAAAAGACTGCTGGGGAATGTGACCAAGAGAAGGCGGCCAAAGTGTGAACCCAGAGTGATGTATCAAATAATTTCTTGCACTCTGGACGATACACGCGGTTTTCCAACTGGCGGTTAATTTTCGAATTCCGCTTAGGTACCGTGTCGCTTAACGGATGCAAACGGTTTGGACAAGGAGACAGGCGTTATAGGTGATGCGGTTATGCGTCTGAGACGTTGCCGCATGTGCTGATCCACTGTCTTAAATACAGTGCTGCCTTGCAGGGTCGTTATGACGCAGTTTTGGGGCGTTTATCTAAGGCTGTGCCCCGCCTGGCCGGCCACGTGCTCGTGAACAGGACTGTCCCAGGAACGACTAGCGATCTGAGACCGGATCTGGTGGTGGTGAACGATGCGGAGAAACGTATTTCAATTTTTGATGTCGCTATCCCATTTGAGAACCGCTACCGGTCGCTGGCTGAGGCGTGACGGTCCAAAGAGGACAATTACGCCTAGCTGGCCGAGAAGCTCCGCATGAAGGGTTACGAAGTAACCCTAGACGCCCTAGTTGTCGGAGCACTCGGGTCCTGGGACAATAAGAACGAGGCGTTTATCCGGCGGCTGAGGATATCACCTCGTTATGCGACGCCTTATGGTGTCAGATACATTCGCTGGTCGCGTGACATGTACGTGACCCACGTCACTGGTCATCAGCAGTGTAGTCTGCTGGGTCGATCATCAAGTATTTTCTAATTCTAGAGTTTTTTAGGGGGGTGCATGTACTGACCATATGTTTGTTTTCTTTTATATGTTTTATTGTTATTAAAAATTGTTGTTTGTTAATGTATTTATATTTGTAAATGTGTTTGGGTGGTCTGTGTATGTTAATATTATTATTATTTTTATAACTTTTATAATTGTTACTTAGGTTTAAGTGTTCTGGAGAGACCAGATTGTAATTAATTTTAAGTTGTTTGTACTGTGTGACAATGATTAGTGTCATTTTGTCTAAGTTAGAATTGTTTGTGTTAATTTCATCCAGCAGATGAACTATTATTTCTTAATTGTACGTGTTAAATTGAATTGTTTTTTTTCTACTTCAAGTTACAAACACTATTTCTTATTTCTGCTGTAAATAATATTCTTCTAAAGACTGTACATTTGTAAAATTTATTTTTATAAATGTAAACAAAATATTGTTAGCTTTATTTCCAAAATTATATTTTTTAAATAGCTCAAAAATTGTAAATATTTATTTAGTGTAATTCATAATATTTCATGTTGTTTTTATCACATGCAATTTTAATTCAACCATGCACATGCAATTTTCAGTTTTAAAAAATGGATTTCATAAAAGTAATTAAAACCATGTAACATTAACTTAAGCTACAAAGCCGTTAACCGTGAAAAACAAAATTGGAGGTACATTTTATAAAAATGTAGCTAAATATTTATTAAATTAATTAAATTTTTTTCCAATAATTAAATTTTCAGATTTTCGGTAATAGTGATTATATTTTCTGTAAAAGTTTGTGGTTTAGTGTTAGCTTTGCAGAGTTTGTAATAATTTCTATTGCATCAGTGACTACAGTGCGGTTGAGTTCTGCTCGTACTTTCTGTGTGATTAAATTTCAAGATTACTTTGTCTTTTCCTGCAAGACTTAATACTAAAACCAGAATTTACTTGGAGCGACAAATTGACTTACGTTATAACATTAATCTTAGTTTATCCCATGATCTCCGTTTCTTCATACTTGTTTTGTGACAAGTTGAAGTGACTTGAAATAAAACGAATTATAAGACTCTTAAGTTTGTAAAGGTTAATGTAATATAGATATAATATTGGTGATAACGAAATGGCGTCAATTCAAAAGCGATAAAGACGAAGCTCATCATTTCGGATTCGCGTCAATTTGCAAGGCGTTATATGAATTTACCACTGTTCTTATAAGATATGTATACAGTGTCTTTAACCGCAGCTTTTGTAGTACTTAAAGTTGGCGGTAGATGCCGCGGGCGTCATAAACTGTCTTTGCCACCCTCATACGTCAGCTTAGATTTTTTGTTGTTGTTATTTTAAGGCGAAAAGCACATTGAGGCTATTATCGCCTCCCTAAATGTAAGTGTAAGTGTTAAGTGTTAGAGTCGTAAGTGTAGTGTTTCATGTGTAAGTGTGTGTTAGACTAGGGTACCGCGAGGGGGACATCTAAATCTTCTCAATAGGTGCAGCAAGTATGCACCCCCTGTGGGAGGTTCAGCTTAGAAAACGGCCTGCTAAGGAGTACCAGTAGGACAGAGAGAAAAAAATGTGTGAGTGAGAGATCATGTCAACACTCTATCACTATAGCTCCCCTTTTTTATTCACTATCGCTGAGTAGTAACAATTTGTATACTCGGATTGGCAGACTCTGTGTCCTTGAACTGTTGAAGAGAGCTGGAGGGAAATTCTCCTACATGCGCCCAGGCAGTTTACTAAGTGTCTAGACTAAAGTAGTTCTTCTCGTGACACCCAAGTCTACGCAAGTATTTATATTATTTCCATATATAATATGTAGCGAGGGTGATTTTTTTCAAAGATAAGAAAAGGAGAAATTAATTTTGAAATTAATTAATTACTGGAAATAAGTAGTTGCCCGGCACTGCATAATCTACAGGATTCAAAATACCAGAAACAAATATACTCTTATAAAGAATATCTTCGGAAAGGAGTAAGTGAAAAACTCAACAAAAAAAGTTAAGTTAAATTTGTAAATTATTTATGGGCCTATATTATAATCATATTAAAATCGTATTATGGTAATTATTATAATACATTAAATTAAAAATGACAAATATCAAATATTGTCAAAGACCTGCCTTATCAATGAGCAATTTTTGTTTTTAAAAGTAATCAGTGAAAGTTTTTCTAACCTAAAAACCCGTTAGCGTTTCTGAACTCGTCAGTAGCATTCAGAAAAATCATATTATTTAACGGAAAACATAGTCTATGCTGTTTTACGGTAAAAGATACACTCTTAAATAAATAGTGATGCCAAAATAGCATCAACTACAGTTTGGTAAAAACACTCAGAAAATGATGGTCACAGTTCCAAAAACATATCGATTACTCTCATTGCTCCACTGAGTCTGTAATTAACAAAATGTCTTCATTTCATTACAGATAGCTTTAGGTCTCGGATAAAGTTTCATTACGTGAGACGAAAAGCTTCGTTCCCAAGAACTATATAAGATGCACACTGGTTTGATTTTAGGTGACGCTTTTTTGAAGGGAATGGGAATGAATCTTAATCGGTTGGCTAGGAATAGATTTACCATAAATACCAGAATTTCTCTCTTTTCCTTAAAAATCTTCATAACACGTTTAAAAATCTAATTATAAAATGATGAATTATAAACAATCGAGATAGAGATTATTAAGTCTTCACTGTAATTAAGTATCTAGAAATAGAATGACATCATTAATTAATTAATTAAAATTTATTTCAGGTTTAGCGTGTAAAAAAATATGTTTGATTGTAATATTTACAGTAGTAATTAAAGAAAAACTGGAGAACTATATAGAACGTGTTTTCTAATAACCTATATTAAAATCAAGATCATATAAATGTAGACTTACCATAAAGTCCTAGAATTCCAGTGACAATCCTGGCATTGCAGACGAACTCGTTAACTGTACAGCTAAATGCAACACATGAAGGCACACAGCTGTTACACAAATGTTCCACACAATGTCTACTTGTTATGACTTTGATTGTTTTTCATTAACACAAGAGTTTACTTATACAACGAACTGTTCGGAAAATGTTTAACCGATGTGTTTCGATTTTTTAGATAAAACCTATGTGTTCTCGCTAGAGGAGGATGTCACAGTAGCAGGATGAGCAGGAACTAGTAATGCTTCCTCGGAGGGAAGTCTAGTGTCTAATTCGGGTATTGTTTACAGTACTAATTAATTAGTTGTAATCAATTGTAGTTCAATTACATTCTCGCCAAGGGAGACTTATAACTGTAAGTTTCAAATTGCTTTAGAATTTACAAGGTAAATAATGCACCAGGATTTAAACACATCTAACACTGTTTCCAATACATGTCAGTAGAAGAACTGGTGAACAAGTGAAGTGAAAGTAGCCGGTCAGCGGATACGTCGTTTCTAAGTTTTTGTGACAGTTGCGTTTTTCCACTAAAAAAAGGAAAATTTACCTGAAATACATAAATTGAACTGACTCGGACGAGTTTGATGACTTTAAAGTTGCCTAGAACTTTATGGATTGGCCGGAGTGCTTAGCGTCAAAATCTTTAAAGTGTTTTGAATTACAGTACACAAAGCTAGTTTACAAAAACAGAGTGACTATATGAGATAATTATTTTAACTAGAAAAAACGAATAAGAAAAAACTGGATCTGCGGCGCTAAAACAAAAACAAAAAAATTCTGAACAAAAAATAAAAATCTTTTATCATGTTTTCTCTTCCTTTTTTATTTTAATTGCAATAATTTGTTTGAAAACATGACAAATTAACATAGATAGTTTTTAAAAACATAATCTGAAACTTACTTACTTAATCTGAAGGAAACGATCACAATAAAACATATATTGCTCGATTGTGATGGTTTCCAAAATTGGCGTGTTATGTGTGGTCTAAGCAACTGTTTGCAGACGATGTTGGGAGATAGTGCCTCGGCCGTTGACCGGGTTCTAGACTTCCTTCATCTTCTGAATGTTTTAAATAAAATTTAATTTATATATTTGTTATTTCTTGTGTTATTTTATTTATTTATTTTATATAAATAACTTTATTTCTGTTATGTTTATATATACTTTTACGAATAGTTATTAAATTTTATTCATTATTCATTGTTATTTAGTTCTTAAGTATTCGTTATTGTAATATAGGTATACCTGTTATTTAAATTTTTGTTTAATTTATTTTTACTATTATAGTTTGTTGTAGTTTTATTTTCTTATTTAAGTAAATTTTGTTAAATTTTTTTTGATATATACTTTCATTTTGCATGACGGCGATGATAACCTTAACGGTTTTTAGCCGAAAAAAAATACTTAATCTGAACAGTCTATCAGCTGTTCAACGAAATCATCTGATCGTTACGCATTAATATAAAAGATAAATTAACATAGCTAGTTTTTAACATCACCTAGCCTATCAGATGTTTAATGAAATCATATTATATTTAGGAATTAATAAAAAATGACTGATCTTTTAATATAACTACCAAAATAAAATTGACCATTCATTTCATATAATTAAATCGGTCAAATTTTTTTGTAGGTTCTGTAGTGTAGTGGTTAACACGCGCAAGGTCCCTGGTTCGATCCGTAAAAACACCTTAATTTTTAAGTATAATTAATTTAATATAAGACTTGCGACGCGCAAAATATACTGTCATATATTTAGTTTATATATTTGTTATTTCTTGTGTTATTTTATTTATTTATTTTATCTAAATAACTTTATTTCTGTTATGTTTATATATACTTTTACATGTTTTCTGTATAAACATGTTTCTCGCATAACGTGTCCCGATATGCTGCAAAATTCAACATCACAACCAGCCCGATAACATGGTACATGTTAAAAAATAACCTTTTTGATGCACTATGCTTCCTTGATACATTTGGAAAAGGAATAAGGTACTTTTCATTTATTTTTTTAATAATTGACGCGAAAAAGAACAATTCACAAGCTTTATCATTTTCAATTTAGTATGTTGAAGTATATTAAGTATATTTAAGTATATTAAGTAAATCTTTCTAAATAACACTGGTATTGATTGAACAAATTGAGTTTGATTGGTTTCAGGACAAATACACAAAACAGGGATATTATTGGTGATATTGAAAAACGTCCCAGTAAGGTACAGATCACGATGAGTTAGAGGAAACTTTTGAACATAAAGAAGATGAATATATCGCAAGTTCCTCTTTTGCGAAATCTGACAAAACTCAGAAAACAAAGAGCAGGGAAAGGTGATAAATCTCAATGTGAACCAACAGCAAAGAAAATGAGATTAAATAAGCTGTATAATTTGATGGAACAACGTTCACTGGAAAAAAATAATTTAATACGGGAAGCTCTATTTGAAACACCGAAGGAGGACGATACAGATTTGATTTTTAAGAGTGACGGGGGTTGTTAAAAAAATCCGCCTGGAAAAATAGCAAAAGTGAAATTAAAAGTTTATCAGCTGGTTAGGGAAGCAGGAAAGTACCTCAATAATCATAAGTCTATATCTGCTTATACTTCTTCAGTAGTACCTCAGAATACTTACTCATACAAAACATCCTTCCTATTACTTTACCTTGTCAAAACAATTTTACTTTCCTAGAATTATAATTTTATATAATTTACTATAATTAAATAAAAGCTTGCTTGTATTTTATTTATTTTTTTTTCTGAACAAACATGTTAATGTTAATTTTGTAGGAAATCTACCCACCTTCTTTTGTAATTGTGGTCATTACTGTGCAGCTAAGAAATCTGCAGAAAGAAAAGTATGGTTTTAGATCGTCTTTTCAGATAAATAAATTTAATAAAGTTTTTTGTAAGTTAGTTTTATTAAAAGTGTTATTAGAACATTATTTTGACATATTTATTGGAAATGTTATAGCGTATATAAATGATTTGCAAAATGTCTTTAAAAAAAGTTTTTAGATTTGTTTAGGTAAATTTTTTTACAAGTTATTGTTTTTCCTACTGCAATTTCTATAAATATATAAATATAATTTATTAATTTCAGAACATTCTGAAATAAGTTTTACTGTTTTAGTCGTAGGATGTTACATAAATCTTTTAATACAGCATATTCAGATGTTTCAGAACTTTTTGTTCTGTATACTTTGATACTCAATTTCTTTTGTTCTGAATATTTTTGTACTGAACTTCTTTTTGTTCAAAATACTTTAATAATGAAATTTTGTTCTGAATACTTTTGTACTGAATTATGTTGTGTGCTAAAACTTTTGTACTGAATTTTGTTGTGTGCTGAAATTTTGTAATGCAATGTACTCCCAATGTGAGGTAGAAGATCAGTTCAAAAGTTTCCACCATTGTAGCAAAAACTATTTACACCAATATTGGGTTCGGATTATCAGGGTTCTACTGTAACTATTGTTTTATATTTATTTAATACGTCTGAGGTTATAAATATTTTTTTAAAAATATTTGAAGGTTTTATAATTAAAACATATATTTTAAGAAGCGGAATATTTAATCGTGTTAACAACGGAATCATAAATAATATTGTAGAATAAACTTTATTTGGACAGTAAGAATCAATTTATTTGAAGTATAAGAGTTAAAGATAACACTAAATAAAATGGAATAAAAGGAAAAATATATAAATAAAACCACTATCAATGTGTTCTTACCTTAACGTTACTGCAAACTTTTCAGAGGAAATCGGTTTAGGGTAGCCTACTTCTGTATGGGTTTTATTGGTGTAAGATATTTTTCAATAAATCCCAGTAGCTTACATGATAAAACTGCATCCTAGTAAGACGGAATTATTCTCTGAATTTGTCTTCGTCACCAATGAAATACTTAGTTATTTATATGGAGCACGAAGTTCAATATATTTCTCTCATTTTGAAGACATTTTTTCCATTTCGATGCTGTCTGGTTTCCAAAGTTATTATTCTTTCTGTTCTCCTAAAGACACTATTAAAATCAATAACTTCGTCTAGTTCATGTTAACAGCTTCACTGAAAATCTAGAACTGACGTGAAATTTAAAAACACTGATTTTGGTGATTGACAAGTTATGAGCCAGTTTTTGACGTATAGCGTGAGCGACACTTAGGCTTAAACGAAATATCTTGAATAAGCATTTAGGTTTTATATATCACATTATAAGACACACATATTCTGTTTAAGGCTATTATATTTAAAAACATCGAAATAAACACATATTGCCAAAAAAATGTTGAATGTTTACTGAAATTATTTGAATCGGATTTTCAGTTATTGACTTTTTAGATTAATTCATTTAAGGCACTTTAATATACATACCAATTAGAAAATTTTCAACATCACAAGTACTATATTTAATTTTTGGATGTTTAATGATATTGTTAATTTACTTTTATAGATTGTTGATTAGTAAATTTCTCAAATTATGTTAGACGCTTTCAAAATCAGCCACTTATTTCATTCTCCTCAGCTCGGATAAAGTTTGAAAATGAAGACTTTCACGAAATTATTACAGAAGTATTTATAAAAAGATGTAGCTTGTACTTCATCATATACGCTTTAATCAAAGCAGAAAAAAACAATTTTGAAACAAGACTGCGTTGCATGCTGCTAAATGGGGTTATCATAGTCAGCTAAAAGTAAGAAAATTTATGTGGATACACACACATGTGGACACACACACACACACACACACACACATATATATATATATATATATATATATATATATATATATATATATATATATATATATATATATATATATATACATAGAATACAGACAGCCTTTATTGGATTCAGCGTTGCTTAAAATAATCCAACTTAAAAAAAATCATTCCAAAAATCAGGAATTTGTACTCATTACATTACAGCTATAAAATGTTTCGTTTTCTAACTAGTCACAGTTTGTGTGTGTGTGTGTGTGTGTGTGTGTGTGTGTGTGTGTGTGTGTGTGTGTTTGTGTATATTTGTTATAACATTTTGTATATGGATGGAAGCATGTGGATGTTTACCCTTACATTCTAGTCACACATAAAAAGAGCTGAAAAAATTTGACTCTATCAAGTTTTATTTTTTAAATTAAAAAGACATACAATTTAAATTCAACTTAAATTTATTTTATGTAATTTAGAATAATTCACTTTAAATTAATCACTTTTAAGCCTTTTAATTTTAAAATGGACAAAATAATATTGAAAACGTCTGCACACCAACTGAATTTCTAAATAGAACCCCAGTAGCACACATTGTTGGCCCAATGTTGGGATTTTGTCGGCAAAGTTGGGAAATGGTTAGTTAATACGCCAACGAATTATCTTCAATGGGCCAACCAGCTGTTTGTTTGTTAGGCCAACTGTTACATTCATGAAAACCTCTGCTGTTGGTCCAACATTAATTCTTAGTTGGCAGAAAATATAAAAAATATTTTGTTAAAATAAATATCTCATAAATTAAATAGGGTATAATTATTCCAAAAGTTTAAAAATAGTGTCTTATTTGTTAGTATAATAGTATTTTATCGATGTTGTAAAATTTACTGCAAAGTGCAAGCGCACGTGATGATTTACACAGAATTGCCAACAACAGAACATTTTTTAATATATTTTTAATTACTATACTAACAATAGTGTTACAATGATTACAAATTTTTAAAAATCTTATTTTATTTCTACTTAACTATAATTATTTACTATGGATGATTTTGTGATGTACTTATTAGTCACTTCTCTATATTCACAAACACGTTTGAATACCTTTTCTTATCAAATTCAATATGTATTCTTACTCAAAATAATATGTACATTATAATATACAATGAAAAAGCTAAAGTAGGCTACATATTATATATTCTAAGAATATTCTACATTTGATAATAAAAGGTATTCAAATATGTTCGTGAATGTATAGAGAAGTTATGATTACTATGAAGTTCACTAATCAATTGAATAGAAATATAATACTTTAAACATGTTGGTAATTAGTAGGGTTACCATTGAAAGTAAGTTGGGTAACTGTTGCGAGTAAGTTGGGCCAACAATTTCTTTGTTGGTTTTTGGTGATGTTTAATTGTTGGCCCTATGTTTGGATTTGGTTCGTTATTAATTGGTAGGCATTTGTGCTAATTTTAACCGTTGCCCAACCATGTGTGAAAACAAAATACCAACAATGGGCCAACAGAAATGCTACTGGGGAAACTCACAAATTTATCACAATATTTTTCAAAAAATAAACACTATTAAAATAGTTAAATTTTTTAATGTAGTTATATTAAATTTTATGATTTTGAAATTATAAACCAGAATATTTGAAATGTTGCGTACTTACTTAATAATGAGTTACTTTTTATAATCAGTGTATTTGTTGTTTAAAAAATGATAATAATTCGATTGTATTAGCTTATATTTACCCTACATTTACCGTTTATTTACCCGTATAAAAACAAGAGAGTGACGGATTTCTAATACAACCGAAAATCTATTGATATTTTCGAGTAAGTTATTAAAACGTTAAACGCTGAATTAGTCTATTGGACTTTTTTTTGAAAAAATCTAGATTAATGATTTTTTAAATCTAACCAATGCATGATTTTCCAAATGTTGGTAATAAATTTTAACTTTGTTAATGGAGCCATGTTTATGAAATTGTTTATATACCGAAAACAAATCTGTTGTTATCTTGTGCTTTCATATGTTGGCATTTCTTCAACTTCTAGAAATTGTATAGCCTACACTCAGTATGTTTACTCTATAAGCTTTTATTGCTTACAAGTGGAAAATTACAAAAAAAAAACAATGGAAATAAAGATAAACATATTTATTAAAACTGTTGAAGGTTAACATATTGAAGTATATCCTTCGTGTTAATTTTACAGAATTATTCAGCCTCTAACATACCTGAGTAGACCCGCCTCTACATAGTTTGGTTTGTTACCTTCAGTTTTAACTCAATTAGAAGACGTGGTACTTGTTATTTAGTAAAGCATGCCAGCGCGCCATGAGGAATTATTGGGAAACGTGATTACATAACTTCAGTAAAATAAACTTTACTAAACAAACTTGGAAGAGGGACATGGAGTTTGTTTGTATTAGTCATTGAATTGTAGTCATATAAGAGTAATTTTAAACGACATATTAAAAAAACTATTTTTCACTAGAATATTGTTGTCGTTATTTCATTTGAAATTTGGGTAACTGATGTACATCCTTTCGGTTTTTAAATTTACATCATGTTTAAAATATGCAATGCTTTAATGATTTTAAAAAGAAAATTTATAACTTTTTCTTGACCTTGGATAAAGTTAAACGTATAGAAAAACTATTTGGACGTATGATCGAGCATGACGCTTGCGACGTAATAAAAAGGCCTACGATAAAAATGGTTTGCTTTAAAGCTAACGTTATTATTATGGGATATTAATAAAGGAACCAACAGGTACTGTTTAGCTATAAAGATATTTCATAATCGATCAAAATTTGAAAGTTGCCATTTCGCACATTCCGAAAAACATAGTTATTAATAAATATTTCTGTGAAATCTAAGATTTGGTTTAAGATAATATAACTTTAAACCAACATTTTAGTTTCATTTTAGTTTCTGACATTTTATACAGATGTTCCCTAAATGGGTAGGTATACATACGACAGTGGACTATATCTACTAAATGTTTAATTGATCGAGTGGAGCGTGGTCTGTGTTTTAACACGACCGTTCAACATTTGGTTAGTATGTTTGTTACGAACTTTTGGCCAAACGCATTGACCGATTATTTTAAAATTTTCTAAGAAGATACCTCGTATAAACCTTGAATGACTTATGTATAAGACGTTTTCCTATCCAATTCCGTTTCAAGATGGCGGCCTCTGATTTACAATAACATTGTACACAGTTTTAGCCAAATTCTTTGACCGATTGTTGTGAAATTACGTAAGAAAATATCTTGTATAAAGCCTAAATGTGTAACAGTTCTCCTCATTCACTTACGCCTAAAGCTGGCGGTCTATAATTTTTAATCTACAATAAAGAATGTACGAAGTTTTAGCTAAACGAACTGACAGATTTTTTTAAAAATTTAATGCTTAGGTGCCTTGTATAAAGCCAAAGTGACGTATACGTAAGATTTTATCCAATTCACTTCTGTTTCAAAATGGCGGATTATGATTTAACGGTGGCGAGTGTACGCAATTTTGGGTAAACTAATTTAAAAATTTGGTGAAAAGGTAACTTCTACAAAGCCCGTATGATGTACGTTAAAGATTTTTTCCTATTTACTTCCGGCCTCTGATTTTTAATGTCTAGTACACGCTATTTTAGCCATACACACATAGATTGTTTTGAAATTTGGTACGAAGATACATTGTATATAGTCCAAATGATTTACGTGTTAAACATTTTTCCTATTTACTTCCGTTTCAAAATGGTGGCCTTTTATTTAACGATAGCAAGTGTAGGCAGTTTCGGTCAAACGCAATGATCGATTGTTTTGAAGTTTGGTACAAAGGTACCTTGTACAAAGCCAGAAAGTCTATGTTTAAGATTTTTCCCCCATTTTACTTCCGTCTCAAGTTGTAGTGCTGGTAATTTTCTGTATTGTTGGTTGAACGGTTAAATCTATCAAACTTTTTACGGCTTCCCGAACAAAGAGCATAATATTTCTAATAAAGTTGGTCCAATAAAATTTTCCGTAAACATTACGGTCACCGGTTAAACTAACGGAAAAGTTACGAGTGCTCTGTCTATTAATTAGGGATATATTGCGAGGTCAACTGTTCTTTGAACTACGAGTACCATTTCATCACGTAACCCCAGATTACTTAAATTTGCTTTCTACAGCTTTACAGAGATAATTCAACTCACAATGTACTGTATTTTAAATAACAATGCTCAGGGCACGATACAATACGCACGTGACGTATTACGTGTCACAAGAAACTTTCCACAAAGGCGAGCCTGTATAAGAGTGGTTGTTAAGTGAAGGCAAAGTAAAGAAGTCGCTCTTTGAAGGCGAGACTAACGTGTCACTTAATGTTATATATTTACACAACTGAAGCAAACACAGCTCTCTTGACACGTTGACAGATACACCCTTTGTCCCTTATGACTTTATAGATCCCTAGACATGTTTATAACATTCCTCTTTTTTAGAGAAACCCTTAGCTATGGTTCCGATATGGCATTTAATATTTTTATCTACTTGTTTTATCTTTACAAAAAAAAAAAAAAACGTTTAAGTCAGAAAAATACTATTTTAAGATCTGTAACATCATAACTTTCTAGTGCGTCTTTTACATTGACTTTTAAAAATTTGTATACTTAAATTCAATTAAAACTTTTACCTTTTTAATATTTGTTATAATAATTAATTGCTTTACTTTTAATGAAACTAGTTTTAAAGTAGCCATATAATGGGAGCATAAATGCATAATTTATTTTAAAAGACAATACCTTGTGTTTTTAATGACGTCACTTTATTAGTCCGTAACGAAACTAATTGCGTTTAATCGTTCAAATTAAATTTAACCTTAGCAACTAATCGTCTCTAATTATGTCAGCAAACCAATTTGGTACACTTTAATCCTGATGGCTAGACTGTTACGTAACATGCCATTTAGCAAATGACAGTAGTTGGTACGTTAATGTTGTTTTTAATGTGTGTTTGAAAACAATTTCTTACCTAAATCACGAGAAGTATCGGTTTTGTTATATTCAGCAGCTTTTAAACGTACAGTAACAAAAAATTTTAAACAATTATTAAAATAAAGCTAATAAAAATAGCGCAGTTGGTTTAAGTTCCAGAGATATCTCAGATACTTCAAACTTGTAGCGAGAACAACCTCGAAGACGCCAGATAAGATTTTGGCGAAATATCGAGTAATGTTTCTTCTAGAAACAATTGTTTCCAACGGATGTACACCAATTTTCAATGTAACTTAAATTTTTCCTTACTTTATGAAATACTTATTAACACACTTACACTACACTTTTGTACACAAAAACACACACACACACACACACACACACACACACACACACACACACACACACACACACACACACACAAACACACACACACATTCCAAGTCTTATAAAATTAAAACTTTTATGTTATATAGTTTTAAAAATCTAATAACACTATCGCCCCTTGCGATAAACTCTCCATAGCTCAGAATTTTATAATTAGAACTTATACATTTATGTATACATATACTATGTTTATTAATTAATTATAATGTCAGAAAGACAGTGTAAGTGTCATTCATAAATTCGTTGAATATTCTCAAGTCTGTTTATCTTTTTAGTAAGAATATTTCATTAATAAACATCTTGTTTGGCTTGCAAATAGTTACTTTGGACTTTGTATGTGATCATGCATTATGTGTAGCACATCATATTTACTGTTATAATTATTAAAAATGTTATTACTGGAGTTGTCTGAAATGTCATATAAGAATTTGAAGCCGTGTTGTTTGAAAAAAATGCAAGCTAGTTTAAAAACAATATTTTAGACATATAAGTCTGTGTTTATCTTAACGAATTGATACGAGTCAAAGAGTTTTAAAACACTCTATACTAATATTTATTGAACTTGTAAAGTTTATTTTACTAGCGCATCATTTTCATATTGTCCAAAAACCAGTTACGTTTTAAACAATGTTTTGAACAATTAATAATTATTTGCTTCTAAATAAGTTAACTAAGCCAACAAGATATTTGTAGAACAGGGAAGCACAAGAAGCATTGTTATAATTCAATGAGTGTATGTAGAAACTTCATTAAAGTTATAATGTCATACGTGTACTTCATGAAGTAAAGTACTTATAAAGAATTGTTTTTCGTCATGTTTTTTGTTTTTGTTGCAATAAATTATTTTATCAAAATAATTGGCCTTCAATGAACCGATGAACAACCGACGCTTTGATATGAGGAAATTTATCAATGTTCGAAATATCTTTATCTTATGAGTTTGTCGTAACTGTAAAATAAAAAACACAGTACAATTTCATTAAAAAAACAGTTCTAATAAAACTAATGTGCTAATTTTTATTAAGGCTCTTACGTTTTGTATTTACACTTAAAATATTATTGCTGTATGTAAACATGTATGCTCTATAAACAGTACTTGATTTAATACGAAATAAGTATTCTTTGTTATTAAATTTATTATTTCAAATTAAAAAAAAAAAAAAACAACAAAGTGAAAGTGTACAGTAATATAGACTTAAATCACTGTAGTCTTAGCCTTGTGATATTTGAGTGGTGTTGTAAATTTAACTTTAACCAAGCTTCGAGGACATTTTCAGGCTGTAGTATATTGACAGGAATGAATTTTTAGGAGCACACAGAAGTACCGAATACCAGATGGATATACCCTAAGTGGGTAACGTAGCTTAAGGGATTCTTGTTTGGGGATGGCTGTAAATTTCCTTTTAACAGAGAGAAGCTGAGACAGCGATGCTGCAGTTTTATTGACTGTAGGGAATTTACTGGCAAACAAGAACGAAGCAACCTTGTGTGAATATTGTGATACATGCAATGTATGTTGGTTTGGGTGTATAGACATAGAAACAATACTGATTGTTATTCCATGTATTCATATATATAAAAAATAACAAGAAGATACTTTCTATTTTGTAATTGCTGTTATATAACAATTGTGTAATTATAATATTCTAAAGTGGCTATAATAATTATAGTGTAATATAATAAACTACAAATAAACACCGCCGCAAGCCGGTCCCAAGCCCGGGCCTGTCTTTGAAAGATGGGGAAGTGTGGAGGGGGAGGAGTAACAACCTCGTAAAAAAACCAGGGTCCATCTTGCTTCGGATGGTAGCACCCTGTGATAGAGCCCCTGCCTAAGGTTACTAGGTGTAAAACCGGCCAACGGTCTCAATGGCGGACGAGGAAATGAATTTCCCAACGGCGGAGAGAGCGGAAGAGCTACCTTCAGGATTTACAATCTTGGTTGTATCACTGTGATCTTTGGGTCACTCAAAATATAACTTTCATTATTCATGGAAATGTGTGATGTGAAATTTGCCCCAGGTGGACGATCCACCGTTTGATTTTTTCCATAATCGTAAAACAAAACCGAACTGGTTTAAAGAAATTGAAAAAGACCTAATAGAATTAAAAATTACAGAAAATTCACTGCTTGACCAAACTGCTAAGATAAGTACCAAGGACGAAAGAATAAGATTCCAAGATAAAACCAAAATAAGACCTAAACCTGTCATTTCGGAAGAGGAGAGAAAAGAAGATCGGAAAGAATGAAGAGCTACTGGGAACAAAAAAAAGTACAGCGCGCAAGAAATGATTAATTCAGCGTACCCCAAAGAGGGTGAAACGAAAAGAAGAAGAAACTACAAATAGTATGCAAAACCAATATACATATTTTAATTGTATTTGTACGAGAAGAAAACTTTTCGATAGAATTTTCTATATTATAAGAATAAAAAATTCTAAAATTTACAATAAACAAATTATTAATAATAGGACTATGTGTTTTTTCATACTTTTTAAAACTTTGAATGAAGTATAAACTTTAAAAAACTTAAAGTTTATTGTACTAGATTAAAAATTAATATTCATGGGAATTTTCATTAATAAATATTAGTAGTTTTAAATTTGATTATAAATATATCTGAGTTTTTGAACCAGAAATTCCAAACAATTAGATGTTCAATAGAAATGATTAAGGTGTGTCAATCAATATTATTATTAAAAAGAAAATGTTTCTAACAAAAAATTAAGAAAATATTAAAGTAAGACAAAATTGAAATACAGACATGTTTCTATTAAAAGATTATATGAGAAATAATAATCTCATCATAACTTATATAATCTTTCAAACCGTCTAAGATGAATGTGTGTACTTAAACTTGAGCTTTTTGAAAATTCCTCTTCGAAGTAAATGTATCCACTGTCAAATAACCAAACCTACTATAGTCTTAGTTAATGGCAAGGAAACAAAATGTTTGCTCGAACTTCTTTTCTTTCTAGTTTTATGACAAACTATAGTTATTTAAAGTTTTTAAATTAAATTACAGAACTAATGCCACTATCGTCTGTCCTTCTTGAGATTCAATCTTTGTCTATATCAAGAATATAACTGTTATCTTCATCTAAGAAGTAATTTCAAACAACCCAGTGATAAATGATCCTATTAGACGAAGGACAATAGTAATTTATAATCTTTTTTTCAAAACTTTAATTAAAATGGTAATCAGTTTTAATGCCAGTGATAATTTTATGGCTCGGTTAAACACAGTTCATAAATTATGAAGTCAGTTTTAGAATATTTCATCAGTCACTCCTTGAAAGGGTTTTTTACACTATTTGTGCTGTCTCTCTTTTTACTTCTTTCTGAGCATTTTCCGTTTGCAGTTTACTTCTTGAGTGTGACAACTGGGGTCTGACTCAAGGACCGACGACAAGGATATTCTCCGAAGCGGGTGTTATTTTTTTGGTGCTACATGTGGACCAAGGAAAAAATGAATTTAGGCAGGAAGATAGTGCAGAAATCTAAGCACGTCTTTCCCTGTACTGAAGAAATCGTGTTGGTAGCAAGAAAATCTGGATTGTTTGAAGGAAATATTTTGGACCTTGGTAGAGAAGAGCCAACGGTGAAACGTTAAATGAATACGAACAAAACTAACATGAACTTTACCGTCCATTGCAAATAAATACGTGTAATAAGGAAGCTATAGACATTGGGCGATAAACCTTTGACAATCTTGAGGCGAGAACCTTGAGAAGTGTTTCAATTACTTGGGTAGAATACTGTACTGCGAGAACAAGATTACAGTAGAGATTAATAAATGATTGTGACTGATAATAGAGCCTAGTTTGCCACTGTTAAGCTGTATAAATGAACCCTCATCAAAAATCTTGAAGATCAAATTCTATAAGACCCTCGTTAGAACATTTTTCATTAATAGATCAGAAGCATTGACCATGTCAGCTGTTGGTGAGAATACTTTACGTATATTTGAAAGGAAAATTATGAGAAGGTTATGTGCGGCTATCAGGGAGACAGTAAGATGGCAATAGAGGAAACTGAAGATATACTCCAAGAAAAAAACATAGTGCGGTTTTTTTGGTTTTTTGTGTTTTTTTTTTGTTTAACGTCCGACTATTGTGCACACTTGGGCTAATGCAGACGATGGGATGATTTATAGCGTATGAAAATGCCAAGCTATGGCCGGGAATCGAACCCGGGTCCTCGGAGTGAAATCCTAGTACTCTATCAACTAGGACACCGAGGCGGCTAGAGCGGTTTGTAAAGTCTAGGTGGCTGGCATGGTTGGGTTATGTGAAGCGTATGGAAGAAGAATGAATACCAATGAATTTTTTTTGCAGAGTGGAAGGTAGAAGAAGACGTATAAGACCGAAGAAAGATGAATGCAGGATGTGGAAGAGGAGGTGAAGGTTACGTGTAAGGGAAGACGGTGAAGACATTCCTGTCTAGGCAGGAATGAAGATGAGTTCTGAGAGAGGGCAAAGACCACTAGGGGCTGTATCGCGAAGGAAAAAAATATTTCTTGAACTTTTTAAGTATGAAACAACGTAACTACAAATTTCATAGCAGTATTTTGACCAACTATGAAATTATATCTTTATGTGAAAAAGTTTATCAAGTTTAGTGGTACGTGATTAATTGAAGTTTACCGGTTTGATAATGTAGACAGCTGGGAATAGCGACCACGGCTTGAAGAATGCTTATTGTTTATTCATAATATATTTTAGGCTGGTGGCCACCAAGTGCGGGATAGAGTTGCGCCGAACGTTGCGCGTAACGTTCCGTTTTACGCATTCAAAACCTAACATATTGTTTTAATGCAATTGTTGCCACTGAAAGCAAAACGGAGCTGAGCGGAGTCAAGCGGCGTAGTTGGACTTCGCTCGCGTAGCTTCGACTCTGTCTAGCTCAGTTTTGAAACTGTTTTGCTTCCCCCATCACGCCTCCAAATTTATCACTTCTCGTTACCTAGGTTACCGTTGCCTAGGTTAAGGTTTTTAAACATAATAGTTTCTAGAATCCGTTAGAGCAGGCCTAAATTTTTAGATTTAAAAGATACAAAAGCTTTCTTTAAACTGACTGAACCCCTTCTTTGCTTGGCGTTCATTGTTTATTCCGCTCAGCTTCCCTTCGCTTACCTCAGCACAGTTCCGTTCCGTATTTTGTGGCCTTAACATTGATTCGATTACTTGCTTTGAACAATTTATACTTGTAGAACTTTAAACGGGCCTTGTTTTGATTGGTTTTTCTTTAATTTAAAATTTTAAAAATAAATACTTTAATTTATAATTTTAATTGATATTATTTTAAATATTTCTGTATTTACTTACTTAAATTATTTCTATACAGATTTTGAAATATGTACAGACTGATAATGAAGATCAAATCAAAAAATATATTTTTTAAATACATAAATTTTTAATTAGTTTTAAATATATTTTCAATTCCAAAATCTATTCTTTCCAATTAATGTAGCTAGAGGTTGTCTTATTTTACAAATGTTTTACAAATTTCAGCTTACCAGAATCTAAGGCTGCTTAAAGTCCTCACACTCAATTTCAAAAATGTTCCAAGGTGAGTTTAAATATATTTTTATAATGAGTAACTCTAATGTGTCAAGTTTTCCCGTCTGTGTTCAGGCACAGTTGTGTGTGTGTATATATATATATATATAAAGAAGAACGTTACAAAAGTGAATACTCTTCCAGAGGAGGTTAGAAAAGGAAGTATATTGTTGTAAAAAGGGTACAAAAACCCTTTTCATTCACATCTTCCTTTAACAAATTAAATTCCCTTATCAGTGCTTCAAAGAAGCACGGAGAATATTTGTTACCATAAAATGAAGTAATGGGATTAAATGAGCTATATTGCTTTTATTAATATTCTGGTTAACGTTGTTACTTTGTTTTTATGTTGGTAATATTATTGTTCAAAATTAACTTCTTTTTCAATAATGTTACATTCTATTGCACTTTACTTGGTAGTAAAATCCATCCATTAATAGCGTATTGAAGCCCTAAATATTACAATTTCGTCAAAGAAGTGCTTCGTTTAAAAGCATTATTAATAGATGCGTATTAAGTATGACTTTCTTCTTCAGTTTTACAAACTACGTAAAATGTTGACATAATTTGTGTGTCTTGTTAGAAGAAATAATTTTGGAAAATTATTTATTGTTGCTAGTTACTGTTCCAGTTTGATAAACAAATGAGATAGGAAGTTATGCTAAATAAGTAATGTAGTGTTTTAGGTGTTTCATAGGATCTGCAACAATCAATTGTTTTAAATGATACAGTAGCAAGCAATTTACAATGCGTGTTATCTATTTTAGGTCAGCCATCATTTGTGATAAAGAATTAGTACCGCTGCTGAACAATGCCGTCATTTGTAGGCTATAGGGACATTGCAATGCGTTATGAATGCAGTTTTGGCGTCTCGTTATTATTCATTTACAAAACGTCGCTTATTAATTGTTTGTCTGATAAAATATGGCTGAAAAATTAATAACAAAGCCGGTTTCCGACATTCCCAGCACGCACAGCGGCGTAATGAAAAACGTGACGCAGCTTTTTGCTTCCTATTTAACTACTTTACATTATAAAAAAAAACTTTAAATCATTCTAAAACTTAAGGTCTTGTTATAAAAGTACTGCTTTACTGGCTCTGAAAACTTAAAAAGCTAATATGAAAATTACATAGTTTGTACACTAAGAAATAGACAGTGCCTGCTAGATCGGCTACATTTAATAAAATGTAAAACGAATTTTGAATTTGTATTTTATTTGTAGGTTAGATTATATTCTGTTAGTTTAATTTTGATAAATAAGTATGTACAAAAATTGTTTACCTATAGTACATACGATTGTAAATTGTTTACTCTATATTCCTCAAAATGTTATATTTTTTTTTGAAAAACTGTATTTTCAAGTCGTTTCTGATTCTTTCAAGTGAAAATTATAAAGTTTGTAGAGAAAAAGGTAAATTGCTTAAAAGGAAAATCTCTTTAAACTTTAGTATCTTGTTTTAAAAGTTTAATCATTAAAGCTATAAAAGTTCATAAATGTTTCAACACTTCAAAGTTCTCAAATACCACATAAATTAGAACTTTAATTGTGGTAAAAATAATTACCACAAAAATTAGAACTTGTATGTCAAGGATGCATGAATAAGTACATGCAGCAATATTTATTTATTATGGATCAATATTTCATAAAATCATATACAATATTATTTTATTTTGACTGTAGTTTTTTTCATAAGTTGGCCATGCGTTCAGAGAATTTGTGCAATTTTTACAATACTTCTAAATTAACATTACTTCTCTTAGTTAACAATACTTCTAATTTATGAAGCAAAGTATTCATTTACGTGATTCAAATCTAAAAATGCAATAGGCTCGACAACAATTCTCTATCCTTCTCACAGGTATATTGCAGTTAAATAAATAATATATTTTTTTGGCTTCTCTAACTAGAAAATTTTGAATTTACGAGGGTTGATCAAATATAAACGAGACTGACTTTCTAAAAACTTTTCCGTTGGACATTGAACTGTAAAGGGTGGGGTTTCAGGTAGCCTGGGAGGTTTGGGACAGGCGTAGACGGGCAACATTTCCGTTCGGACCCTTCAGTATAAAACTATACAATGAGTGAGAGTGAAGTGCACGTTTCCGTGGAGCAGAGAATTATTATTAAGTTTTGGCCAAGGAGGGGTCAATCCGACTGAAATCTTTCGTAGATTGACGGCTCAATACGGGGACAGGACCCTGTCAAGAGCTCGCGTTTTTGCTTGGTACAAGGAATTCGCCGAAGGACGGGAAGCAGTAGAAAACCTGAAGGCCTAATCACGATCGTCGGCCGGGAAGGTAATGGCCACTGTATTTTTCGACAATCAAGGCGCCTTTCACGTCGATTTCCTCCATCAACGATGCACAATAAATGCACAATATTATTGCGATGTTTTAGAGGCCGCAAAACAGCCTTTTCGTAGGAAAAGGAAATCTAAACCGGCGAGAAACGTCATTCTTCTTCACGATAATGCCCGACCACATTCGGCAAACGCTACGAGGCTTAAACTCGATCAAATTGGCTGGGAACCAATGGAACATCCCCCATACAGTCCAGACTTATCACCCTGCGACTATCACCTGTTTGGGCCACTCAAAGAGGCGCTTGGAGGCCAGCGTTTCGAAGACGATTCTGCGGTGGAGACCTTCGTGCTCCAATGGCTCAATGAACGCCCGAGAACTTTTTACGAAGATGGAATTAAAAAACTTCCAATCCGGTGGGAAAAATGTGTTACTCGTGCGGGAGACTATGTAGAAAAATAAGTTGTATCAAGAATAATTTGTAAGTAAGCAATAAATTTTTTAAAAAATCAGTCTCGTTTATATTTGATCAACCCTCGTACTTAAACATTTCCGAATAGTATTTTTATCTTAACAAAATTACCAAGTGGTAAACGAGTCTCCTCCAAGTCTATAATTAGAAAAGTTGTTAAATCACCTTTGAATTCCGCTAAGAACCACTCACCTACTTTTGCAGTTCTATTGAACAATATAAATCTTCGCACTTGTCTTTCAAGTAACTGTCTCATTTCAGTAGCGGATATTTTTGGTAAATACAACAGTTAAATATTGAAATGTGCTTGGATCAGGCAACCATTCAGTTTAAAAGTTCTTGTGTAAATTAATATATGTAGACTTTATTTTATATGTATTACGAAGGCACGGTTAAGCCTTTAGAGTGATGAGTTACTTAATTAATTGTAAAATAATAATTATAAACATAATTATTTTTCAAATTTTCAAACAAAATGGAAAAAATAATATCATTATGAAACATAAAATGAGTGATATTTGATAAAAATTGGTTAAATAGTTTAAACTGTAGACGTGTCAATGTTGACGAACAAGAAGAAGAAAAGAAAAATTGTTAAAAGTGTAATTTTCGATTATTTTTTCTCCGCTTTTCCTCTATCGATTTTCAAAAGTTTTTTTTTAATTCTTACTGCTTCTTTCTGCCTCTTAAAGGTATTAGTACTGCCAGCTCTATGGATACCAGAAAACCGGTACTAATCACTTACTGTATACATAACACTGCGGCAACTCCAGAGAAATATTTTTGATGATACAACACTGTCGCATTCCTTAATGAAACATTTTGAGTGTTATGTTCTGTTTATATAAGAAAACCGTTTTACACACTTAGAAGTCCTTAATTGCTTATTACTGTCTTAACTGATGAAACATTTTTATTAAATTCTGCCATTCGAAGCCTCTCACAGGTTGCTTTCTAGAATATCATGATCATTACTAGACATTAATCAACGTTAGACTACATTAATCAACATTACGGGGCATAAAACTACTAGAAACAGTTAATCAACATTGTTACATTAAGAACATAACGTTTTACTGCATTCAAGAATAAGTTAAATAATAAAGAACATCAAAACATATATTTCCCCGTCATATAACATGTGAATAAAATTGAAACTTTTCAAAATTAACCTCAAAAATGCACGAAAATATAAGTAATTAAACTTGTAGATTTTTACAAACTGACAAACTGACAAACAAACTTTTTTCGATAACTCGAAGACGCAGTCAAAATTCTAAGCACGTTTTCGCTTCCCTTTCAGTGTATTTTATCATAGAAAACTTTTGACAGGTTAATTAAAGACCCTGCATCACATTTCGTTTAGAATTTAAAGTGACAGAGAAATTTTATTTGCATAAAGAAATTCATTAAAACCGTGTTTTCTTCAAAAGAACAATTTCGTAACAACTAATTTATTTATGGCCGAATTGAGTTACCAAAAGACACAAAGTCTTTTTCTCTTTCACTAAGTTTGAAAGTATTTTTTTAATAAAATTTCTTTTTCATTTCTTATAATAACATTTACATCAAACAACTTTGTTTTAAAACAAAGTTATTCGTTCCTGTTTCGATGCTTATGTTGTAATATAATTTTTAAAAAGCTTTTATTTTATCAGATTAAAATCGCAAGGAGGAAATTAACGAATGCGCAGCTAATGTTTCTTTCTTAGTAAACTGTAATGGGAAAATTCGGACTATTTTTTCTGAAATCCGGCAGATGTTTAATAAGCAGCACAGACGAATTTCATTTGTACAGAATATTGCGTATTTTAAATAATTACTTTTAAGTAATGTGCGAAAAAGATAAAGTAATAACTTTATAAAAAATTGAAAACATTATTGAAAAATATCGTGATTTTGTGTCCAAATTTAATAATCACTATAAGCTGTCTCGCTGACGTGAATCAAAACATCATGAAAACGTCATATATATATATATATATATATATATATATTATTTATTATTTTATATATATATATATATATATATATAAATATATATATATATAATAAATAATAATTTCTCTTTAATTTATTTCAGGGCTAACAGAAATTATAGTTCTTTTACAAAATTAATTGTTTTGACAATAATTTAACATTTATTATATTAATAATGTACAAAAGTTCTATCAAAATGTTCTGCACGTAAGCACAAATTTAAATATGGTTCATATTACCTTCTATTGCAGTTGAGTTTATTTTAGGTCATCTTATATTTACTAATTACTTTTATTTTTGAATTGAAATTGCATTTTAAACATATACCTATATTTTTTGTTAGACATTAATTTTATTTGTTTAAATATTATATTTGTTAATTTTAATACAATAGATGTCTTTGTATACTCAATCATGTTTCTTGTTACATGTTTTGTAGCCTATTTCTGACTCAAATAAATTATTTTTTAACAATACTTGATCTTTTCGACTGTATTAGCCACATGTGTTTAATTGCTCTTTACATAAATCACAATAACAGTGGTCTATCTATGGTTTATACTAAACTGATGTAAGACTCTATTCATTAGTCAGCTGATACCGTCATACTTTCACCTATTCTAACCAAACCAGACTATTTCAATTTTTCTGTTTAACATAATTACTTCTTGTATTAAATAAGCCCTATGTATGCTTTTTCAACAATTCTGAAATATTTTAATAACCTATAACTTTTATTATTTTATATTTAAAAAAAAATAAATGAGAAACATTCTATAATTCTAAACAATAATCTTTTAACTGGTTAGGTGCTAATTTCTTGATCTGGTTCTGAGACTTAATCGTGAATATTTTCTCGATGGAAAGTTCTCAAAATTAGTTTAAATGATTGATGACAAAAGAGAAAAACATTTTTATTGTTTAAGTACAATATATCTCGAAATTGTATAATAAAATGTCAGAAATGGAAGTTTACTTATTTTAAAAACTTTTTTTAAACAGATTTTTATAGTTGAATATGTTGAAATGATTATTTATCGCTAAACTGAAATTCCAATAAAATTTTACAAATTATAATATCCGAATAAAAATTACGTAGTATTATGATCATTTGCAGAACTTGTTTTACGTTCCTATGAAATCTGAGTCTGACTCATTTGAAGTTACAAATACTATTGAGTAAAGTTATTACGCAGAACTGGAAATTCAGTGTTAGCCAATATTACGTGATGTTTGGCAAATTAATTGTAACAGATTGATTCCATCATTGAATATAAACGTACTAGAATGAACGCTTTATGAGCACTTGCTTTTAGTGACATCTTGCGGGAGAGTATTCAACTACAGTTAAATTGATAATTAACTCTCTATTTTCGCAAACGTCTCCACCTCTGTCCTTTCAGCTTGCAACATTAGTAGTGACAGACAGTCCAATTACTTAGACTTACTCTAATATCGGGCATGCTTTTCATAATGGTGGCTGTAAGTCTAGTCCGTTTATATTCAGTGGTTACATACATGTCGCACAACAAGAAATATTGTCGACTTTGAACCTAATATTTGTAATACTAAAACACACACACACACACACACACACACACATGTATATATATATATATATATATATATATATATGCAAAGATTCATAAGACTAGAAGTTTTTCACTAAACGTTTAAAGTAAATCAATATACTTGGTCGAGAATATGAACCTAAAACCTGGCGGCGGTCAGGCTTTACTTTAATTTTGTTTATAATTCACTCACGTAACCACATTTTTTTATTTTAAATTTCCTAGACTTACATATTTTCATTTGGCCAAAATATGAAAAAAAATATGTTAAACCATTTTGATAATTTTGATTTATAAAGACCATGCTGCAATTACAATAGCAATTAACGTGAATTTTGCTTCTGTTTTAACAAATAATGGTACCTAAATGTGCTCAAACTGTTTTACATAAAAATATTCCTAAGCCTGCGTCTACTAAGTGGTTCATGTGTGACTAATTTGTTCTTATTAATATTATAAAATTTGAGTAGTAAAGAATGTTGAATATTTAAAAATAATATTTTTTTGATAATTAATAATAAAACGATAGATGGATAAACGATAGATGGATTAAGCATGGTGTTTTCATAATCAGTTTAAAACGCGATATTTTATTTATTAAAACGTAAAACTCATACTATTATATCTACTATATATTAAACCCATAGCTTTGTTAATTAAACAAAAATTAAATGCCAATAATTTACCTAACATACAGACCATTAATTATGAATTTGAACAAAGTTTTGCTTTTTGTTTAAAAATCTATTGCGAAAATATATACTCAGGTGTCTTTCATACACCTTTGCCGTTTCTACTTAACGTCGTTATCGAATTATACGAGTACCGTGAAATATTGATCGCAGTTATATCGACTGTATAAGATTAATGGTTTAATATATAAAAAATGGTGTAGTTATAAGCGTTGTTTCTAGGAACGTAATATGGTCATTCATTGCAGTTTATTATTATGGGAAACATATACTGCAGGGAAGGTGGGCAGAAGATTTATATCAGCCCCAATGCTAGGGACAGGGAAAGTTAGGGGTTGTGATTAATAATGGTTCGGGAATGCAATCTATAGAAACAAAAGCTTGTTTGGGGTAGGCCTATACCAATATCACAATGGAACAATTAGAATCATTCATTTACAATAGCCTGTTAAGTACACCGCCAATGAAAAAGCACAATTCTTTCGCAGTTGCGTTTATAAAACATATTTTGTATGACACGTTTTCTACTTCCAATTAATTATTTACAGATTTTAAGTGAAATAGTTATGAATTTATTGTATTTAATAATCCAGAAATACAGTTCATACATGCTATTAAAATTTGATAAGTAGAACAGGAAAAATAGAAATTAAAAATAATACGTCGCGGAGTTAAAATATTAAGGAAGAAAATAAAACTTATAAGCAGCAACTAAAGTGGCCTGTATTTATCATTAATAGGACACACGTATTGACAAACGCATTCTCAAGTTAAACTAATTATAGTTCTGAAACAAATTTTTGATCAAATTATTTTGTTTTTTAATTATTTTTTTTCAATTTTAAAAGTAACAGGTATATTGAATATATATATGTTATGTCTTTGGTTCCGATCGATTGGTTTTAAAAAAGTCAAACTTGAATTTTACAAAACCGTTTATTATAATAATTATAATAAATAGGTATAACTCTTATGCCTAGAGGTAACCTGTTGTACAGTGTTGTTCACACACTGGATCAGACTCAACTAACTTAACAAAAGCTTTGTTACAATGCAATGAGAAAAAGCTGACATAGCTATTCTAAGAAATGAACATCTGCAGAATTATCTATCGTATGACATTGTCCATTGTCTTAACCTAAATTACACTATATAACTTATATATATATATATATATATATATATATATATATATATATATATATATATATATATTATAGGTTACCACCTAAAAAAATAAAGTTTTGTGCCCATAATCTATTTTCCTGCGATGTTCAGTTGCGGCGTCTTCTCCAGCTCTAATCTCTTCATAAAGCTTACAATTAGAGAGAATTCAATGTGACTTTCCAGTTTGTTACTGAGGTACTTGCATGTGCTTGCCTAATAAGTGACTCTCCAGTTTGTTACTGAGGTTCTTGCACGTGCTTGCTCAGCTGATTTCATTTACGTTTCTCTACTCTGGAATGCAATCGCGCTGGTTGTGCTCCATTTGGCCAGCTTTTTATTGTACGGGAAGAACCCGCTCATTGTGTTTGAAATTCTTACTCCTGTTATTCCAACGAGTAGCTAGAGAGATAAAGTCCACCCATTCAGAACTCCGCTTGCATGGATGATAAGGTGCACATGGAGATAGCCAGATACCCCACGGTTCCGTTTCATTCTAAATTAGACCTGTACACTTCCATCTATCAACACAGGTCGCTTTACAGTCTTCAGAGGTATCCAAGCTATGCAGAGTAGCGAATGTGTGTGTGTGTGTGTGTGTGTGTGTGTGTGTGTGTGTGTGTGTGTGTGTGTGTGTGTGTGTGTGTGTGTGTGTGTGTGTGTGTGTGTGTGTGTGTGTGTGTGTGTGTGTGTGTGTGTGTGTGTGTGTGTGTGTGTGTGTGTGTGTGTGTGTGTGTGTGTGTGTTTAAGCACTCTCACGTTTACAACTTTTGTCCAATTTAACTGATTTAAACGACATAAAAAATCGATTTTAATAACAGCTTTAACAGGCTTTTTACTCATTAAAAACCGTTCAATAGTTTCAAAATGGCGGCCATTTGATGTCAGAAATATTAAAGTTTATTTTTTCACACTTTTTTGAAAATCAGATTTTATCATTGTAATCTAGTACGAATCTAAGTATAATATTTTGAAAATTCAAAACCGATTGAAATTAATAAAATGGATTTGCTGGCAGTCAGAGTTCATTGCATTCACTTGAAAGATTAAAATGCTAATATACAGTATGCGAATTGTTGGATGATTATGATCATGAAAGCACATTTTAAAAAAAGGCTTATTTATATTTTGTTATTGTTATTATTTTAGGCGAAAAGCACATTAAGGCTATTACCGCCTCTCTAAATGTAAGTGTGAGTGTAAAGTGTTAAAGTCGTAAGTGTAGTGTTGTAAGTGTAAGTGTGTGTCAGACTCTGTTACCGCGAGGGACGTCTAAATCCTCTCAATAAATTTAGCTAGTCTGCACCCCCCTATGGGAAAAAGGCTTATAAAGAAATATTTTAGGAAATTCGCTTCCATCGTGTCAGCGAGAAAGCTGCGTGTCAAAATTATTTAGACTTTGAAATAGTAAAGATTAGCCTAATCGAAACCTCAAGATCAATTTTTCGCGATCATGGTGCTTATTTTACACTTCGCAAGATTAGAAAATAAAATGTATACGGTTGTTTTTAGGTATCATTAAAAATCTGGTTTATGTATTATTTTGAACAAAAAAATAAGCTGTGGATACTTACATTTGTAAACGTAAATACTGAGTTAGGCTGCACACGTTCACCTATCAATCAATTAATTGATCCCTGCGCACTCACGCTGTGTTGTCAATAGTTACCATATCATGATGCGCTGATGCTTGTGCAGAGTGGTCATCCATAATGCTATGAAAGTTCATTTCTTTATGAAACATTTTTTTAGGTGTTCCAAGGAGCAATTCCTCTCTCTCTCTCTCTCTCTCTCTCTCTCTCTCTCTCTCTCTCTCTCTGTGTGTGTGTGTGTGTGTGTGTGTGTGTGTGTGTGTGTGTGTGCCTAGTAGACGAGTGAGAAAAGCATGACGTGGGTTTACTCACCTCTGCTACCTCTGCAAGAAAGAAATAATTCACCCCTAATATCTTTCATTACTTAGATATCGAATTACTAATTTGTTTGCCTGCCTGTCATAATGTTTAAAAAATAACGACAATTAATATCAAATAATATCTAATTAATATTTAACCCGTTTACCTATAATACAATGTACTTTTAAAATAATATAAATTATACACAACAATAATAAAATTTATATCAGATGTTCACAATAACGGTTTATTGTTATAAGAAACAATATTACTTTCTACATATTGTATAAAAATAATTATTGTAAATGTACCGTAAACCTAGTCTTTCTTGATCAAGTTTACACGTAACAGTTTCGACGGATTACTTTTTACAACCTACCGCTTAAACGTTAAACATTATTAAATAAAATGACAAAGAAATCTCAAATATTAAATATTAATATTAACAAATGTATAGATGAATATTCGGGAAGCTTTTTCGTACTTCCCGATTTATTTTCAAACCCTGCGTTTTGAAATTTACATTAAACTTATCATGTTTGAACAAAATTTTAAAAATTCATGTAACTGCCTTTGTCTATAGTGTATGATTATTTACATTTACTTTAGCATATTCAGACGATAAATTGAAAACATTATCTAGATTTGAACTATATTAAAATTTTTGTAATATTTTTTGTTTAATTTTTACCGATTTTGCATTAATTGTGTTCGTCTTTCTTAAAAACTAAATACAAATGTTCTTTTTGAATTTCTTCATGCATACAAACATTTACCACTAATTTCTGCTATAATCTATCGAATTGCATAATTTGCAATTGATTGCTAATTAAATTATGCTTAGTTCAACTGATCTAAGCAAGTACTTGTTTACGCAAGTGATACCATAGTTGTTCTAAACATTGTTGCTTCAAAATTAAAAGTAGCGTTTTTTGTTATAATATATATATATATATATATATATATATATTTAATATTAATATTAAAATATTGTTGATTGTTTAGATTTTGCTGGGATACACAAATAAATTAAATGTTAAAATGATACAAATTTATTTTTTATTAAGTTATTAAGTGACACATGATAAATGTTAAATAATAAATTATCATATATATATATATATATATATATATATATATATATATATATATATATATAATGTCTCAAGTCAACATCACTTTTTCTCAGCACATACTATTCGTATAGGCGTAAATAAGTTAACTTTAGAAAGATTTTTCAATCGGCTTCTGACATTGCAAAACGATTTTGTGCTAAAACGTACTGTTTGTGGAAAATTTTAACACAAAAGTCACTTTTTACTGTCATTGGCAAAACGGCATCAAAATGCACATGCGCGACATCACAAATAAGACAATATTTTGTATATTTTAAGAAGCTAATTTATTAATCACGAATAGACAACTCCATTACAAATACCTTTTTTTTACATACATGCTTAGAACAATTTAAATATTTACTTAAAAATCATTATACTTATAGGTTATGTGTTCCTATTGACAGTCCCCTATCTCTACCCGTAGTACAAGCCGGGACAACCATTTCGAATACCAAATACATGTTTTGGACACTCGCAATATATATTTCTGATATCTCCATCCATCGTGCATTTATCTATTATTAATATGGACATCATAAAATACGAAGTACAATTAAAATTTCAAAATACACTTAGAGATTATTGTGGAGTTTGTAAAGTACAGTTTGAGATTATTGTGATATACCAGGTAAGAAGCACACAAAGTGTTCTAACATTTCCCATTTATTTACTTATTTGTATTTAAATGTTACGATTTCTCATTACACCTCTCTTTGACAACAGATTAATGTAAATATTACGGTCGATGACAGTCATAAATTTGTAATTATTATTTCAAACCGATTGCTTTTCGGTTTATTTTTAGACATGTTTTCTTTTTCTTCCAACTACCGCTCTCACCCCAACAATACAAAAAACTCTTATTCAAAAGGCTGTGTTTATTTAAAACTTTCATAGTGCGAAATTTTGCACGGGCCTACTGGTAAATTAATAATTTCCGTAAATAGTAACAGATGATAAACCGACAAATTAGATATTACAATTAAGAAGTTATTAATTTAAAATATTTAAAAGTATGGTTGTACAAATTTAGAACAATCGAAAAATAAAATCTTTTTAAAGAACAGAAACTTCATGAATTTTAACGTTGTAGAATTTACGCCGTCAATACTTTATACGTTGAATAAAAAGCTTGTTGTTTTCATGATGTTATTTTTAGGAAAATATTAAGAAAACTAATTTTTAATTTCTTTTTTGACTTTTGGATACCCTTTACTGGCATTCATTACAGGATAATAACTAACTGCAGGCGTTGGATCGACAAGTTCAATTTATAAAGTAGATTACTGCAAAATTAATGAAGTAGGGTAGTAGTCTGGATTAAACCTAAGAGCTTTATGAAACCGACATTACTAGAATATTGTAATCGTTATTGGAAAAATGGATTTAAAGACTATTTCCTTTAATTTATCTTTATTTAGGGTTAAAAATATTATAACTTGTGGAATTTATAATCACCTTAGGAAAAAAGGTTTTTACTTTAAAGCAATTAACATTTCTCTAAGTTCAAATGTACTAGATTGTGTTTTTTAAAAATTTATCTACAGTAAATATTTAACGAAAACATATTTATATAAAAACTAAAGTAACATATTTTGAAAATGTATCTAGGATTTATTTTTTATGACATAAAAAAATAGGCAGATTATATTTTAAAATCCACTTTTACGCACCATAAAAATTATGTACATAAATAAGAGGTAAACACCGAATTTTGAAACATGTTTTTCACATTAGCAATACAAATGATGTCGCACTTGAAAAAAGAACTCAATCGGGACAAGCAATCGATAACAAACAGATGTTCAATAGGTCCCGGAACACAACTCATAAGTTGACACAAATAGAAAATCGATCCCGCCAAATTCGAGATAAGGGCTATAGTGGGTCGCTTTTTTATCTGTAGCCCTGCCACATATTTGATGATTTTGTTAGGCTATGGATAAAATACACAAAACATACCTAGAATGGAGTTTTGGTTCTGTTATACAAAAGTTTAATTTTAAAAACAATTTTTTTATTCGTCTTGAAGACAAATATTGATGAAACAATATTACTTTATGTTAAGATATTTTCATGTAAATCAATAAATGAATAAAATATAAAAATTGATAGCACAATTTTAAACTACATAGTGACGTTGTAAGTTTTTGTATATCCATTCTTTGCAAGTTGTATTTTTGAAATTTATATAAAGCTTTATAAGATTGTTTATGCGCATTAAAATTTTAATCTAACATTTTACAAGCATCTAATTAAAAAACTGAATTAATATTATAATAATTGATTGTAATACCTTTAAAAAAGAACTTTTTACTTATTTTGTTAGTATTAAACGGATAGGAAAACAATAATATTTATTTTAGTAATAATTCGTCATATTAATGTTACAAACGAAGTCTCTTTCATAGAAATATATAAAATAAATTCAGCAACAAGCTTTAATTCCATTTATCAAGAACGCGTACTTTGAATACTGACCTAATGAAGCTACAGAAAATTAGAAGGTGATAAATGCAATCAGGATGATTCTGTCAAGTTTGCACAACTATATATGTATGTATATAAAATAAGTTATGTTATTAGATTATTAGTTCAAAGTTCACAGCTAATTTTATGTCATCAGGAATGCATTATGGTAGTAGCCAACTTACGTTACTAGTTGGCGTATAATATCTTAAATTATCAGCTTATTTATGTTTCATCTGATTAATTTTGTTGGTTGACTAAAGTTTCAAGGTAAGGTTTGTTACCAGCTTATTAATGTTACCAGTATACTAATGTAACCAGGGAATTAATGTTATTAGCTGATTAATATAGCAAATAATTAATTTTACCAGTTTAATAATATATAAGATTTTTTACCTCAATACGTTTAAAATCAGAAGTAAAAGAAGAAAATTATTTTTGATAAAACTCCTTGATTTTATATCTTTTAATTAAAGGATATAATAAGATTTATAACCTTGATTAAATAAATAATTGGAACCTAAAAATTGAATAATACTTAAACCTTAATGCAATATTTGGTTCAAACATTCTTATCATTAAAATAATAACAATAATAATAAAAGGGTAATAACGGGTCTCACTTCCTAAAAAAAGGTTTATTGATTTTTTAACTTTCAAAGAAATGAAAGGAAAATACCTTTAATGACTGAAAATATTTAGAACGTACAGATTGCAAGATTAATTGCAAAATGGTAAAAGTTGAATACATTGGTAAAAATATATTAAATGCAGTTGTATTTGTTAAACACAGATTTTTAAAAGTAATTGTAATTTTATATTCTTATTTTTATATATCACTTAAATGGTACTATTTTAAAGTACAATAATAACAAAAAAATCAAATTATTGTAGGAAAATATATGACGCAATAAATTGGTAGAAATAATATTATATCCAACAAAATATTTAACCAAGAAAGTGTAATTAATTTATAACAGTAATTGAATGTAAGTAAAATCAATTTCCTATTGTAACGTGAAATTTGAGATCGGATTACTTTCTTTTAGATTGTTAGTTTTCAAAGAAATTTTCGGGACGCTAAAACAAATTCGCAGAGTTTATTTAAGCAAAAGAAACATATGTTTTATATACAATAACAAATCAGTTTCTATCATGATGCGCTAAAATAATAAAATTATTTTATAAAAAGTCTTACAATGCAGCAATATTTTACACCTTATTACATTTTATTCTTTTTCTTGAAGCTCATTGCTCGTAAAAATATATTTTACAGTATAAATTAAATTTTAAATCTTTTTAACAATAAAACTTTTCTGCCTGTTATCTTGCAGAATATAAAATAAACCCCGTTTCTGATTTCATTGTCGTTGAATTCTTAGATAATGCTTTAAAATACATTTACGATGGTGTTAAATCTTTATGCTTATGGTTATAGTCTATATTTTGATTAGTTTTGTTATAAAATGGAACAATCTTTCTTCTTAAAGAAATGGAAGAAAAGAAAACTTTTCTTATTTGAAAAAAATCATTAAAACTTAGGTTTAACATTCAGAGCTCAGAACGTGACCGGAAATAGAAAATTATATATATATATATATATATATATATATATATATATATATATATATATATATATTTGAATCTAACTCAAAATGAGAAAGTGATTCTGACAGTTGTTTATTAAATTAATTTATGCAGATTTTAACGCTATTCGAGATTGTAAAATCAACTTTTTTTAAAAGTTTAATATAAAACATGAAGATTTAAGGATCATTTTCGTATTTTTATTGTAATTTTTAAAGAAAATTTTAGCATTATGTCATTAAACGGAGTTGAACATTGTTGTATTTTGAACATTTCGCACCGTTATCATCGTCGGCACAGACGAGTGCTTCTATTTTTAATTTACATTTGTTACAGCAATTATAAAGTGAAACAGTCATTTTTATTTTCAAATAATTGTACGAGCATAAATTGTCTTAATGCTGAAGGTTTTTCTCTTAGAATTTTAAGTGATTTTTATTGAATATATCATTGGTTTTCGCGCTGAATCTTATGCGAAAAATGGTGGTAATATTTTTTCCGTTAGAATGATTATGTTGTATATAATTGAGCTTCTAATATGGTAACGATAATTAGTTTAAAATATTTAAAATTATATATTTAAAATATTACAAATCATAAACCTATTTTAATATGTTACTGTAAATAAACATAAGCGATTAGATATCGTTAATAGATTGTAATTTCATTAAAATTTATATACGTAATTTAGAATATAATACAGCCTTGAATATACTTTTTAAAACAAATATTTTTTACCATATTTCTCGCAGATCATAATTTTAAAAATAAAAATATATATAATGTAACGAAAACACAAAACAACTCAAAATTCCATCCAGTATATTAACGTTAACTGCTTTAACGAAAAAAAACCTGAATAAATTGTTGTAATAAATTGTAAATTTTAACGCTAGGAAGCGGTAGTGCAACTATAGAGTTTCAAGTTTAGGAGAAATTGTTTAATGTCTTAAAATTTTCTAAAATCGAATCCGTTAATTTATACATTATGGTACACACAAATCCACTGACGAAAAATTTATTACGAGAGTGTTCACTTGGTTATAGTTAATAGATCTTATCAAGTAAAGTTAATTGTTACTGTATTACTTATAATGGTGATACACATCGGTGAATCACCATGTAAACTTCCTGTATGTTCCTGCTGAACAATTCCTGAAACTTCCTTGTGTTTTATGCAACATGGGTTTCGTATTCATACGGTGTACGTTTTTATAAAGAAAATAATCTCAAGGGTTATTTTCCTAGCGAGAGAACAATTAACACTTTTTACATACCTCGATATGTAAAGATAACGACGATACATTACATTCATAAACGTTTGATTTTTACTTGATCATTTCTATCGACATTAACAGTTATATTTTTTTACCATAAACACAATTGAGTGAGAACTAACTATTAAATTTAAATTAATATCTGTGATTTTTTATCCATATTTATGACATATTTCAATAACAATATTATTATGAAAAAGTTGTAATTTTCCTCAGAAAATTATGATTTCAGATTGTTAAAGTCGTCGATGAAAGTACGAATCAAGGCAGCAGCCTAATATGCCTCCTCCTACTTATCTTTTGTTTTCATAAGTTATATTTCAAAACGTCGATTTCTTTAGGAGTTTAGATGCCTCTGCGGCTCTTATTATCACTGAAAACTTCTGTTTTGGTGGAAACACCTGTAACTATTGTGTATTGCTTAGATACCTAAATCTAACTTTTACACACTTGACAGCCTAATAAACTTAATAATAAAACTACGTAAGTAATTAACAGAATTACAACCGAAAACAAAACGGGTGGTAATATTTCTTTTCCTAAAACTTCACTGAAAGATACAGGTTGGTATGACAACTGACATAAAGTTTTCCAAGAACCAAGAACCCTTTCGAAGAATTCTCTATGTTTTTGCTATCTTTCACAAATCACTCACTGTTCGCCTTACTGTCTTTACCGAACCTAAACTGTGTACAGAATAATCTGCATCAGCTTTAATCTGAATAAATTGTACAGTGTCCTAAGTGGTAAAGGAATACAGTGGTAGAGGATACCGAGCGTTGTTGACTTTACGGGAAAAACTCGAGATTAAATTGTATACAAATTATAATTCTCCTGATTATATGAGTTATTATTTCACCAGGAAATATTTCGTAGAAACGGGCAATACTGCACTGAATCCATGTTTTTATATTGCCTCATAGTTTGTTATCTAAGGCTTCGTTATCCGCGGGATATTGAGAGAACCTGATCCCCTCCTGGAAAAAGGTTGGAATACGTATTCAGGTTAACACTTGAGACTAAAAATGAAATCTGTATTCGCCTAGATTTATATCTGGTAATGCAATGTTACTTTATTTAGAGTATAACAGAAACTGAAGATACGCGAAACGATTTTATTCAATCCAAAAATAAACTTAATATCAGTTGTTAAATAATATGATAAAGGAAGAGAAATGTTATGTACGAAATGTTTCAATACAATATAAATATTAAAAAAATTGTAGAATTGAGAAATTTAAAAGAGAGGAAATGTTTTCTTATGTAAAATATATTACATATATAGAAATGTTAAGAGAATATTAAATAATAAATCATGGAGAAAAGAATATTAGGAAGTATAAAAATACTTTAAAAAATAAACTGAAAAAAGAGACTAGTATAAAAAGGAAATTAAACCAATCTAGAGAAAAAATTTAAAAAATTAGGAAAAAGAAGAACTTTATCAACATTTACAGTTTCTATGTTAATACGGGTTTGTGAAAGTGTTTAACAGAAAGTAAAATTATCACCGTATGGTTTTTAATAAAGGTCAAAGTTGTATTACTTGAAATTATTTCAGAATTGACAGGCATAAAAGACAAAATTCCTAGCATTAATAATACAAGCTCTTTTCAAAATGGTATTTACATGCTTTTTAATCTTATTCTAATTCACTGTTCTTAAAATACAGAATGTTGAATAGGGTAAATGTGTTAGAGGTGTCTTTAAGTCAGATTAAATTTCAGTATCACTCAAAGTGCAGAGATCTCCAGGGAAATTCACTTTACCTTTACTTTCTCAAGAGCGGTCAGTTAGTGGAACATTTCCCTGCGGAACCTAATGCTGGGGACGTTATCTTGTTTTACTGACTTGTTTGGAAAGTTGAATGCCAAATAGTTTAGATAAATCATCGCAGCAATTTTAAACCTAGAAATTCTTGTATATATATATATATTTTTTTTCGGCGAAAAACCGTTAAGGTTATCAGCGCCGAATATATATATATATATATATATATATATATATATATATATATATATATATATATATATATATATATATATATATATATGTGTGTGTGTGTGTGTGTAACTTTACATAAACTGTCGTACCAGTAACCGATGTTTAAGAGTAACTAGGGGAAAGAGAGACTACATTTAAAACAAAAGTAACTTGTATATATCAAATCTATTGTGTAAACATGATATTATTAAAAAAATCGTTCTTAAAAATAAAGGAGAATTATTATTTCAGTTTGTTTGTTATTAAACTTGGTATTTGACAGATAACATATAAAACAAGGTGGTGCACTTTACGCTTCTTAATTCGAACCGCAGTTAATCCAGTTGTTTTCCTCGCTGATCCCTCGTCCTCTTAGTCTAACAGGCATAAAGTATTGATGTTAAGAATATATATATATATATATATATATATATATATATATATATATATATATATATTCTGAGGACCTAGATTGCCTCATTCAACAACGAGCTTTAGGGATTTGCAATGAAAAAATCGATATATGGTATCGACAATGCAGTTCTAGTACTGTTATTTAACAGGGATATAATACTTGAATTAGTTCAAGTGAAGTTTGACAAGTTGCTTTAATCACATAATTAAAGTGGTTTTATTTATGTATGTTGTTCACTCGTTGGTGTATTTTTTTTGCATGGAATGTTTTAGTAGTTTTAAATTAATAAACGGATAGTACTTCTAATAATAGTAATAATTCAACATAAATTGAAAAAAGTAATATGAATATATAAATTTACAAAAATTCCAATTTTAAAGTAAAAGCAAGCTACGTTTTTTTAATAGCTTAAATTTAAAACGTATTTTGAGTGTTTGGTTTTTAATTTTGTAGTTAACAAATCTTCTATTAGAAAAATTACATTGACTGATTGATTGATTCTTTAGAGGTTATGGTGCCCCAGGCACCGCGATCAAAGGATCTATTGTGCAACTAGGTAATTTAATTCTAGTTCTGTTTACTGGTGCCCTCAATGAGTTTTATTAGTCTACTGACTAGCTCATTCGGTTTGATGTCTTCAGGGTGCTCGGGGTGGAGGAAGACAAACACACTTTACCTACTGCAGAAATTTGCAGTTTCTATATCAGCCCCGCAAAGCCTACTTACGTTTTACCCGTGGTATAATGTTCCTGGATGACGGTCCTGGCTCTACAACGGTTCCCGTTATCCACATAAGTTTCTCATCTCAATGTTTGTTTGATTCTTGGGAGATCTGCTTCTAAGTTTAATTGGAAGCCACTTTCCTATCGCCTCATCTCATCTAAGTTTGTCATTTACACTACAATTTTAGTGATGCAGCCTTTGACTTTAGCTTGGAATGAAGCTAGCCTAAAAGCAGATAGATAAAGAAAGGTTAGATCCATATATCGAACCTCAAGATTGACAAAAATGTACTCATAAAATGTGAGCTGCGGAGAAAACGTGATTTGAGTCGAACATCTTATTTTTGAGCAAAAGCCATGAAAGCAATTTCGAGATAATGTATCATTTATGTTTAACTAATTTGTTAGATTTTTTTGTGATTGGCTCGAGGATTTTAGGTAGTGTATAATCCTTTAATTTGAATTGGCGTTTAAGAGCTCCTTGTTCACTAACTTGCTAAGGAAATAATAATAAATTGTAATTTTGCATAATGTTTTTTTATTTCAATTAATTAGTTTATATGATAACTTACTGAATTTAAAATAGGTAACAGTGATACAATTAAACAGGTAATTGTTTTAAAATATAATATTGTAATTTTTGTTATCCATCAAACCATCTTCATTTATTTAATGAACCCTAATGTACAAATATCTATCTATCTATCTATCTATCTATCTATCTATCTATCTATCTATCTATCTATCTATCTATCTATCTATCTATCTATCTATCTATCTATCTATATATATATATATATATATATATATATATATATATATATATATATATATATATTTAAAGATGAAATAATTTAGAAACTTTAAAAAGGTAAATAACTGTAATTAGGTTTAATTGATATTATACTTAGGAAATGGATTACACTCTCTGAATAAGGCAATCAAATTGCAATTCGCGTATTGACTTTTCCACGTCCGAAGAATGAGAGTGAAACGAGATAACAAAGCGGCAGACCCAGACACTATACAAATTAAATTAGCAACACAAATTGCCTTTGAATAAAAACTCTATAACGAATGAATGCTTGCGATATATTTTCATTGCTAATTCTTTTACTTTAAAAGTAAAACTATTTCGTTTTTACAGTGTATTCCAACTTAAATTGTCTTAATATTGAGTTATTCAGAGAAACACGGATAAATGTATTACCATAATGTAAACATAATGTCTTTGAAAAACCTAAATTAAAAATATCTTCTATTATGTATATTAAATGTGTAGTATTGTTTTATCCCACAGCTCCAAGATATTATCGCTTTATTGATTATGATATTTTATTTTCAATAAAAACTTGAAGCGAACAAAAAAAGTTGTATCGTTTAATGAAACTTTCTATCCTTTTCTTTTCTTATATTTCTTGAATTTTAGATCTGCTTGCTTTACCAAATTGGAAAATCTCTTCAGGATTTCATTCCGATCTCTCTTATCAAGTCGTAGTAAGAGTAATAAAAAAAAATATTTCTCTTTTTCTTCACACGTGAAGAGTTCTTCTCTCTTCTGCTATTTGATTCCGATGGTATCTGCATTTCACTCAATCTTCAACATAAAGTCCGACAAAAATGTTATTTAGGCTGAACTAATATGCTTAATTAATTTAATCCATTATTTTACATACTTTAGGGTTTTCTCAATGACAAAAAAAAAAAAAAAAAAAAAAAAAAATAGCCGCCTCGGTGGTCTAGTGGATAGCGTACTAGTGGATCACTCCGAGGATCCGGGTTCGATTCCCGGCGAGGGTTTGGCATTTTCATACTCTATAAATCATCCCACCGTCTGCATTAGCCCAAGTGTGCACAATAGTCGGACGTAAAACAAAAAAAAAAAAAAAAAAAAAAAAAAAAAAAAAAAAAAAAAAAAAAAACTTAATGACAAAATTTGGTGAGATTCGTTGTTGATTTGCGGATAGTTGTTGGGAACACTACCGATCAGATTTTGTTTTCCGCTTTCATTGTTGTTTTATAATCTAATCAGTTTCCTCAATAAAATTTTCCTTATCTGTAAAATATTCTGTATATTCTTTATTATTTTGAGATTGATCTTCACCTTTTTTTTAGATTTCAGTCTTATTAAGAAAGATAGTTTTATTCTGTAAATCACTTTTAACGTTATTCGCGGCAAACTATACTTTTTTGGATTTGTTCCAGATACATATTTCATCTGAGGTTAAGGAAAATATATTGCACTCTATTGTTCTACTTTTGCTGGTATTTACTTTGGTTTAAGGCGAAATTTTACACATTATTCCTTGTAGTAGTGTCTTGTGTTAGAACTGCTAGTAGTTGCTAAAGAAATATTTCTCGGTTCTCTGGAATCCTTATCCTGTTAATTTTTTCCAAAGGGGTTTGGTTTATTCAATACTCAGCAGTCGTTCACTGACAATTCGGAGGTCCTGCTCTACAAAAAAACCTGTTGGATTCCAATCTCCTATCCCGTCTTTTACAGAATTAAATTATTTTTATGATGAATTAATTGGTTTATATTCGGGATTAATATTTTTTTTAGTCTGTAAAATATATTCCTTTCCCTCCTTCAGAGACGTTGACCAGTTTTTGAAATACTGTTTATCTTCAGGGTGCCTTAATATATTTGGATTTTGGTCATTCCAGAGTATTTGATTTCTCCTGTAGCAATCATATCTGAGTGGCGTTCTTCACCTAAAGAGGTCCGCTAAGTTATCAGTATTTGCAGCAAATGAATGTTGATATACTGAAAATAAGTGAAGATTATTGTAATGAGTTGAAAACTATAGTTGCTTCCTATTACCGATCGCCTCATTATTTTTTACCTAAAACTAAAAGCTCTTTTACCGTCATGTAAAACTTTCAATGAAGTTAAATACATTTATCGGTTTTCTTTCTTTCTGAGCGTTACAAAAACACTTCAGTAACATATTTTTGTTATTACTAATAACGTGTGCAACGTTATTCAACAGCTCCTTAAAAAACAATTTTCAGCTAAAAATACTTCAAAATGAAAGACTTTACACTGAAAAGTACATCGCAATGATTATTGCCCCCGTTTTATAACTTACTTATTTCTACTGTTTAAGAATTAGAATGACATTTAAAAAAGAGAGTCTAAGAATCATCCTGACAAAACAAAATGTTTGTAAACTTTGTGTGCAATTTGTTGGAATGAGTTTTATATTAAATACTTTGTTACTTCTGCAGCTCTACTTCCTTTACAATTCGTCTCCTCTCTCTCCTTCTATACAAAGTTATTTCTCTGCGATTCCAAAGTAAAGTTGGCCTGTAATACTAACTTATTGTTATTCTATTTCTGAACAAAGATAAACAGAGAAATATTAAATTCATATTATAAACTAAACGTATAATAGTAGTTTCCTTAAATCAGTGGAATTGTTATTGTCAAATGTAATATAGAACTGTGTATTTATAATTTCCTTTTCTGTCATTTATCATTTTCCACATGACGTGTTTAGAATTAAAATGTCACATTCGTAGATATGAATTATTTATAAAAAGATGTATTTTAAATTTAGCATGTATATTAGAACGTACATTATTTACACAACATTTGCATATATACAGACTTAAATAAATTTCGTAAAATACAGTCTATTTCACAAATTTTGTTATGTGAGGGATTGTTAAGATTTGTAAATGAAATTGTAGAAATATTGTTTTTCGTTTTTATAGTCGATAAAAACGACTGCTTTAATTTTAAGTAATACTGCAGTTCAACTGACAATGGAATGACAAATGGCATTTTCAGTGAGCAAGCTGCGATAAACTATAATTTTTTTACTAAAACAATCTTCAGTGAAATTTTGTAGAATAATTTACTGCGACTGTTCTGCTTTTTTGTTATCATTGTTTTTAGTTGTGCGAGGAAAACCTACTACAAACGAACGTTGGCGTCTTGATGATAAGTCTAAATATTCTAAAATCTTAGAAAAATTTCAGAACTTATGGGAAAAAACATTAAACGAACTTTCAAAGATTCAAGGGTTTCACTAAAATTCTGGTTTAAAAACTGCGGAAGAAAAATTTGATAAATGTGATGAATATTTAAAATTGGTCCACCAGATTTTATTCCGTATATACGAACAATAATTATTCATACTATTCATTTATATGGATGTGTATATGTATCCCTCTAACAGTTTTGCATTTTTTCAAAAAGCTACCATATGGGGCATTTCTTATTTTAAGAGTACATACTCGTATATTAATATTTTGTATGAGTATGTAGGTAAATATATGCATTGCACTCTTGCTATTTTTCACCAAAAATATCAAAATTAATATTACGATTTATTTTATTCATGTTTTTCAACTTGAAATGGTTTGACCCCAACGTACATACAGTTTATTTTTGCTTCTGATAAATATTGTTTTGTTCAGACATAAATTAGTTTTGTTACTATTTACTCGTTACGTGTTTCAGATTGTGCGTAATTTCCTCGAATTCAAAAGATGTAAATATCGCTTAAATATCAAGGTTGTTTGAAAATATTTTACCCATGTTAGTGGTCAAACCAGTGGCTATATGTTCGGTACGGTAAAAAATGTTATAAACAAATTTGGAAAACTCCATATTCTTTCAGCCAAATGTTGTCTAATGATTGCGTATAAAACTGAGGAATATCAACATGCCCTCAATTTACGAATTGAGATCATGGTTCGAAAGAAGCAATTTAAACAGCTGCAAATGTACAAACTCCCTTAGGAAATTCAATTTTCCTCGAACAGTGGTCAATTACTGGAACATTTCCTGTGGGACATTTTGTTGATAAGCGTGTGCAGCTGAAGTGTTTTAAAATTGGAACACTACGTTTTTTGTGAAACTTTTACTGCTTCGACTACAATGCAAAATTTTAATAAAATTATCATCGTTATTTGCTGGTTGGTCTAATATCCTTGCCAGACATAAATAACCAGTAATTTACAATTTAAACGTGAGATTCTTATTAAAACATGTGATATTTTGTATTTCATTTTACTTACATACTTCTTTTATTAAACGGAGTGAGCTTATTTTTATGCGTGAGCAAAATTGTTATTTCTTTACCTGCAATTTTCATAAACGTTTACAAGTAATGTTCTTAAAACGGCGTAAAGGTTTGTCTTTTAATCTTAATCTTAACATTATTACAAAAAAAGTACATAAAAAAGAAAATCTTAATTATTGTGTTATTATTGAATTTCCATTGGAAAAACCTAGACCCGGAATCTTGAAATGAGCACCGATCCTGACCATCAGACCATATTGAGATACGATATTTGTTATCTATATATTCCTACTAAACATACGGAATTTTGAGTTCAGTAGGACCCACAGTAAGGATCTTAACTGAAGCCACAATCTGTGGAAAATCATATATCACATAAAAAGAAAAATATGCAACAAACATTTTTTTTACAATTTTATAGCAAGTAAAACTTATTATTTCTTTATTTTTATAATACGAGATGGTCGTATATTATATATATACATATATATATATATATATATATATATATATATATATATATATATATATATATGTATATATAATATATATATATATATATATATATATATAAGTATAAAGTGTAAATATATATATATATATATATATATATATATATATATATATATATATATATATATATATATATATATATATATGTGTGTGTGTGTGTGTGTGTGTGTGTGTGTGTGTGTGTGTGTGTGTGTGTGTGTGTGTGTGTGTGTGTGTGTGTGTGTGTGTGTGTATGTGTTTATAGTCCAATTTGACTATAACTTGGCTCAAAAATTAATTATAGTAATAATTTACACAAATTTGATAACACGCAATGTCGTTTCAACAGTTTCAATATGGCATCCGTTTCAAACGTGTAAAAAAAATATTTTTTTGTCGTAAATTTGTTTGAAAAATCTGATTTCACCATCTTAATCAGTGGTCAATAGTGCATAAATTAGGTTTTTGAGTTATCAATATCCGTTGAAAAAAAAAGAAATGTTTGACGGCTGTCGGGGTTTATTTTCGTATTTTCAATTTAATTTGAAAATTCAAAATGCTGACATATGCAATTCATAGTGTTGTTTATGATGATAAAATCCTAAATTGAAAAAGGATAGTATTTAAAAAAAATCCGCTTGTATCACGTCAGCGAGACAGCTAGCTGCTTGCTGTGATTGTTATTGCAATGTATTCGGATGTTATTGCCGTTATTCGTATGTTATCTTAGAGTTAGCCGTCCAGTATTGTGTTTTTTCTTATTTAGGCTTTAATTTTGGTACTTGAGAACGAGAGTTGATCCATGGTAAATGTCCGAATAAACTGTAATAATAACGTAAATATTCCGTTGTTATTTATTTTGATTTAGCAACTAAACATACGGAATTTTGAGTTCAGTAGGACCCACAGTAAGGATCTTAACTGAAGCCACAATCTGTGGAAAATCATATATCACATAGAAAGAAAAGTATGCAACAAACATTTTTTTACAATTTTATAGCAAGTAAAACTTATTATTTCTTTATTTTTATAATATTATTAGCTAATGTCCAATGAACTATTGCAGTGGCCGTTATAGGATAACAAAAACCAGAGAATAATAAAATGAATACCGATCAAGGGTTAAAAATATATGCCAGCAATTTTAAAAGTCGTGAAAAATGATTAGTCAACATTCATTTTCCAAAACAAATTATGTCCAAAACATTTGGATGTCAATATTTAGCAATATCATTACTTAAAAAACCTTTAAGTTTTCAAGGACAAATTTTTATCATGTTTTTTGATAAAAGGATATTTTTCAAATAATCATAAGGGCCAATGTTTATAATCATCAAGTAAACTTTCATTAGTTTAAAAAATATTAACCGGAAGAAAAAATAATAGCTGTTTCCAAACATACGTTCAACCTAACCTAATGTAACCATTACGTAATCTAACCTAACCTAACTCAACCACAACCTAACCTAACCGTATCCCAACCCCATAACCTAACCTAACCTAACCTAATCCGACCTAATCATAACCTAACTCAACCATAACCTAACCTAATAACCTAATTTTTAGTTTAAATTGAAAGGTTACGTTTCTTGAATTTTTTTTTTTTTTGTTTAACGTCCGACTATTGTGCACACTTGGGCTAATGCAGACGATGGGATGATTTATAGCGTATGAAAATGCCAAGCCCTCACCGGGAATCGAACCCGGGTCCTCGGGGTGAAAGCCTAGTACGCTTCCACTAGGCCACCGAAGCGGCTACTTTTCTTGCAATGTTTTCGTTGTGCACTTCATGTTTCTATTACTCTACCCAGTTTTAAAGTTTACATAAATTAGGGATAGGGACACACTTCTAGCAGTAGTGTGGGACAGGTATTTTGAACATGAACGCCTTCCTTACTGAACCTAAATCAAATTTTGTATTATTTCTCTGGACAATAATGATATGCAATTAAAGTTCCACTACTTTACGGCTGTTAATTCATCTTCATTCACGCCGACTCTGACCTGTGGAAAATATTTTGGAGATCGTAATATGTTCCATCACAGATATAAAATGCGAAGTCAATTGAAAATTGCGTACGTCTGTTCGTTGGAACGTTTTCTGCAAGAATCGTGTTTTGAAGTTTCGCCAAAATTCAATCCGGCATATGCTCAAAGTCAAAGTCAAAACGGTTCTGCTCAAAGTCTGAATTTGAAGTCTTCTATAAGCTTGCAAATTTTACAATATTTGATTCAACCTCGACACTGAAAATGTGCCCGCAAATCCGTTTAACAGTTTAAAAGTGAATGAGAGCTAAGTTGTTTGATAGGTGTGCAATTTAGTTCTTCAATTTTACTTCAAACAATATTATTAAGTAATAAAAACTAATAATTGAATATAAATTTAATAAGTTATAAATTCTTCTTTTTATATTTTTTTAAATACGATTTCACCATGCTAAAATTCAATAAAATGTGCACAAAGTATAGCATTTTAAAGTTGTCATAAATCATTAAAATTACGAAAATTAATCTAACGGTTGTCATATTTCATATTCTCATGTTGATCAATAAAATTTAAAAAAACTTTTGGTGTTAATTTATGACAATTATAAAGCAGATTACAACGACGCAATAAGCTTGTTTAAAAAATATAACATACAAATTTTAAAGTTTTACTTTAACTATTAGGGTTTTTTATTTTTGTCTTGTTAAAAAAATAAAAATATGTTCTCGTAACAAATCTTTTATTTATGTCATATTATTGTTATTATTATTATTATTATTTGTTTCACCCAACTTTGGGGTACACTAAATCAATCACTTTTTAATGTTGATTGATATGACAATATGATTGATTGACAATATGTACTGGCCTTCCTCGTAGCCCAGTATTGCTTCATTCGTTGTGATCATGATTTTCTTTCTTCGTCAGAGATTTGGATCGTTCGCTTAGATTTGACTTTGCCTTGGAACCGTTGTTTCTTGTCCTTGGTTATTGTTTTGGCTGTTTTGTCCATGAGCATAGTGTCAGTGATCTGTAGTTCTGTTATGTCTTTCTCTGTTTCTCTAAACCAAAGTGGTTTGGCTCTTTTATTGTGAAAGTAGTCAAATATTTTTTTGGTTAGTCTATTTTTGTCCATTTGGAAGAAGTGCCCATAAAAATCAATTCTCCTTTTTCTTATTGTGTCTGATAGTGTTTCAGTTTTTTGGTAAAGAGTTTCATTCCTGATGTGGAGTAATTGGTTGTTACGGAATTTGGGGCCTAAGATTTTTCGTAATATCTTTCTTTCTTTGATCTCCAGATTATTATTATTATTATATTATATTATTTAATGTTATTTTTTTGGAAATTCTATGTAGTTAACTGAGCCAAGCAAGCGCACTGTGATAAATGTTCGTAAAAAGTATAGGAAAATATTTAAAATTCTGTAAACTTTTATACGAAATTGTTTTCTACTCGTAATATACAATATTCTCTCCTGTATACTTAAAAATATTATGATTGTTATTTTCTTTTAATCTAAACTTTCGTTACTGGGTTTTTCTTATTTTTTTAAATTACTGAAATTTATTTTCCAATTTATGACTTATTTTTTGATACCACTATTCGTACAAATGTTCTTATCAATATTGTATATGTACTTTTGAATATTCGTGCGTGTGTTTTACTATACTAAGGGAATAAGAGAAAAGGATTTCCTCCGAATCCCCGAAAACTAATTTTGCTCCAGCATCCGGCCCAAGGGCGTTAAATTTTAGATCCCACTTAATGCAAGTGTGGAGAAAGTCACGTGTTCCGAGAAATGACGCTTTGTGAATATATAAAGGCTACGTAAAGTGTAATGCTGTTAAGTTAATCAAATGTTTCAGACTGAATTTATGTTACACAGACTTCGTTGCTACACCAGCATTTACGTTTTTGTCTAACGAAAACTTTAAACCGTTACACGTAATGCATTCTATATAACTGAAGAACGACAAACGTGCTGTAAGTGTTTCAAAGAACCATCAGTGAAATATGTGCTTCATAAAATATAAACATCGTTTAAAAAGTTGAACTGTTTTGTATATATATGCACACAAAAAATCTTCAAGGTAATTTTAGGAGGTTAACTATTAATCATTTGTCAAAACTAATTTTATCGAAATAATTGAATAAAAAATATTAATTTTGTAAATAATTGCATGTGTTATCAATACCTTGAAATATGTGTGTGGGAGGTGCGCACGCATACTCATATAAAAACTGTGTGACTTAAAACAAATCAGAAGTAGATTTTTAAACTATTGTTCTTGTAATAGTTCTTTACATTTGCTTATGATTAAAGGTTTTTACAGCAAGTATTTTTTTAATGTTTGAAATTTTTTGCAATGTAGCCAAGAGTTATTTTTTTCAAAATTTGATTACTATTGCTTCAGCAGATACAAAGAATTGATATTAATTTTTAATTTTGTTTGAAAATTTATATAAAAATTTCTTCTTGTTTTTCTTCCTAATTCAGCAGAGTTGAGGCAAAACTACGTACTCATAAGATACCAAATTTATCTCTGTTTTCTCTGTGTAAGCCGGTAAAGAAACCTACTCGATTGAAGAAACTTTCTAAAATTTAACAATATCACAATCCCTTTTTTTATTTTACAACTTCTGAAAAATCTGATTTTACCATCCAAACGTGTAACATAAACACAGCTTTAAAGTTTAGAATTGAAATTATTAAACAGATTCGCTGTTAGGGTGACAACACCTAGCGTTGAATGTGAACACTTTAGGCAAATTGATCAACATAATTTATTATGGATGTGAAAGTTCTGTATATGCAAAATTAGAAAGTACGTGAAAATATTTTCTTTTTCTAATGATAAAAGAGTGCAAATTGCTAGTTTTAAATGTAACGTTGAGACACTAAAGTGCTGACAGAATGTAAGAATGCTAACAAAGTATGCTCTTCCATTCTGGAAAACACACGATATATAATATATACTATAAAAAACTATGTCGAAATAGATTTAGAAAATCTGAAACACATATTATAATTAGCTAATTATTTCTTATATAACCTAAAAAAATATACATTGAAGAAAACATCTCTTACGAATCATTGTGTTACAGAAAATTGTGTTACGATATCATGGCTAGTTTTGTGCTGTGATTGCTCAGCTGATATTTTGTTTTGAATGCTCATTGTTGCAGTAAAAGATATTACAGTTGAACGTTTTAGGTTAGTCAATATTGATCATAAGTGGTTAGCGAATCTTAGTGCATTGTAATTACACTTTTTGTTGAATGATTATGTGATTTCTACGCAAAACTCTTTCTTGCACACTTCAATGTTGGTCGTCATGGCGCCACTTCAAATCGGAATGCAATATAAACTGAGTAGATAACTATTGAAAAGGCCTCATTCAGTGAACATGCCTGAAAGTTTGAAATGTTTACTGCAGAATGAACTCTCAGCTTGGAAACAATCTGTTGCTTTCCAATACTTCTGTGTGTAAAATATTACATGTATACTTAATTTTCCATCTCTATAAAATAGCTATAGTGCAGAAATTTTAATTTTAAGACTTCGGATGACGCCTTACTTTCATTTTAGACTGTTAATGCATGCGAATGAAGCAAATCTCCTTGTGAATATGTAACGTATTGATCAAGGAAAACTTTCAATATTGGGGTACCGAATATCCAAAGAACTGCTTCAACGATCTTTTTAAAATCAGATAAAGTGACTGTTTGGTACGGAGTGACGTGGTTTGGTAAAATTGGAGCATACTTTTATGCTTCAATCGATAACTTATGGTTTTCACAAGATGACACATTTTACGCATATTATTCCCTCCGGTGGGAATACTATCTGATTTCACGGTGTGGTGATGTCACGTGGCCGGACTTGACGCCTTTCACTGTTGGAGTGCATATGAAGCAAGCTGCTGCAATTCTAGTCAATGTTACTGATCGTAAGAGCAAGTATGAAGAAGAAATGGTCTGTGTGATTGAGGTAGGACGCCATTTGAGTGACATTATTTACCACGAGTAGAAATGGCATAATCATGTAAATTTAAGTTGTATTTTCAATAGTAAACTATGATTTCTTTCATGAATAATTTCATTTTAAAAATCATCATTTCCTTTTATTCACCCCGTTCTGTAAATGACATGTATTTGTACAGTAAAATTTAGAGTTACATTGTATACATTTTATTTTTATTATTTTTAAAGTACAACGTGTTTAACTTAGGCTTTAAGTTAATAAAGTTAAGCTACGAAAGGTCAACGTTAAGACAAACAAGTATGTTTCATGGCTCAGAAAGTTACGTATACCCGCTGACGTGATCCTTCAGTACATTATTTATTTATTGCCAATGTTCCAATTCAACTACCAAGACAAATACGGCTTTCCCTGATAGTTTTAAAAGTTTAAAACTATTTACTCTTTAATATAACTTTCTGTTTGCAATAACTTTGTTTCGTATAGGCTTGTTAATGTTAGTTGATTGTTTCTTCGAAAGCGTTATAAAAAACTGAATAAAATGGTACAATAGTTTCTTTTTTTTATGAAAACACATTTCCTTATTTTAACTAGTCCAGTGAAACTTTCTCGCAAAAAGTGTTAAAGATGTATCATATGAGAATTAAATGTGTAAAAAATTACTTAATATTTTGAATTTTTCAGTAACAACTCAATAATGATAGTATACCATCTAATGGTCAAATAAATCTCTAAAACAACATGAGATTGCATATCCTAATTAACACTCTTGTAATAGAGTAAATGTTTACACAAAACTTGCACAAATTTTCCGTCACAATTCCCTCACCATGCTAATTGGTACAAAGCATACATGCATAATTAATTAATGCAGATAATATGCTGACTACGCATAAAGAGTGTTGTTTTGATGAGAGCCAATAAACGTTACTTGATATATTGATTGCTTTTACATGTTAGTTGAAATAAAGATAACACATTTTTTTAAAAGTTCAATTTTAAATTTTAGTGAACATTCTAAAGTCAACAACAACAATTTTCGTAATTCTTTCCATGCTCAATTGAAGTTGCTATTATTGTATATTCTAAAATATGCGGTACCCTATTGGGATGCAAATATACCATTATAACGTTCTTCTAATTTTATGATTCATTTAACTTTTAAAAAAAATCAATAATTTTTTGGTATTAATACTTTTTTGGTAACAGATTAATTGACTCTTAATATATCCGCCGGAATGCAAAGAAATAAAAAAATTAAGCTCCAATGCAAGAGCCAAAAGACAACATTAATATCTCAACCTCTGTCATAACAAATGTAAGCCTTGTTCAAACATACCAGTAAAAACAACCCCATTGTTTGGTCAAGCGATGTTATCTCTGAAATAATTCTTAACTTGAAGTACGATAATTAACTGGTATGTAAACACAGGGATAACAAGTAGTAGATTTAATGAACAGCTAATTTAAAACATTTAATTATTAAATATTTTTTTTAACTGTTTGTTTTTAAGAAAAATATCTTTGAGTGTATATTTTGTTTTTGATTTGATGGACAACAGTTTTATTTTAACATCTTTATAGTATTAATACCTTAAACTCCTACTTTATAATTCAAAACTAATTTTTTACTTTTCTTAAAGGTAAATGCATACATTTGACGCAACGATTGTTTGTAAAAGCTGAACAAGCTTTGCTTAAGAACAAAAATTTTAAATTTATGATTTCGTATTTATGTTCTTTAGCAATAGTAATGATAAGTATTAGCATTCACACAAAAAATTGTCGCCATTTATTCATTAATAGACAGTAAATTTAAAAAAATCAATAAATCATTTCAAAAAATACAATTTTTTTAATTAAAAAAAAAACACAAAGGCAATTGAAAACAACTGGGACAAGCCTTTACCCAGTCAAATCTAGAAAACAGCGTTAATGAAATCTTAAAAGACATTTTTTTTATTTTACAAAATTATCTTTTGTCACTGTAAAGAGTGTTAAAAACTACATAAATGTTTTAAATTTGATTGAAAATTCTAAATTACACCAGTTAGCGATTAGTCTTTAAGTACGATTTTTTAATTAAATCAGAAATTTAAAATGATAATTGAAGATTTAAATTTGCAGTTACGACGATGAAATGATATTTTCAAAAAGGTTTTAATATAACAAAGTAGGGCCTATTGTCCATTGCTTGGCAACGAATCTATCTGAGCTTTTTACCAAGAAGTATGTCTGAAACAAGGTTGATTCATGTGTATCAAAATTTCTGTATATTATTTAATAATATACTCCACTATTTATAATAATTTATTATATTTTATTCAAAATACCTTAATCTTTTTACTTTTTGAAATTAACTATTATTAATTCCTTAAATTTGAGCAATTTGAAAACAAAATATTTTAACAATTTAGTGCAAGATGAGCATTTAAAGATATATTTCTACAACACATTGAGGTTCTTAAGTTAGTAATTATTAGCAGATTTAATAAATATATTACTCAATACTTTGTTGTGTTCATCAGCTTGTATTTGTATTCATTGCTAACGCCTATTAGCAGTGGAATGGAAAAACGCTGTAATCGGAAAATGCATTTAAAATTCCTTTAAACTCACCCATACGTAATTCATTCACATACATAAAATATAAAGTAGCACTTAAAATCCTGCGGTGATACTAATTAAACTGATATCGAATTACACGCACAACGTGAAACTCTAACTCTCACTTCTGCCGTAAATATCAGGAAAACATTAAATTCAATTCCACCTTGTACAGTACTAGCTTCCACCTTATATAGTTGGCTCATTAAAATCACGTGGTTCGCAGAATCAGAAGTATTAGTTATGCCAGTAATTAATCCCCCAAAATACTTACTTAATCTTTCATGGCGTCAACCAAGTTTTGTTTTTAGGTTATTATTATAACTCGATGTTAATGATTTTTTTTTGCAACTAACTTTGAAAAAGTATAAATTTTAAAACAACCAAGTTCACTCATTAGGATTCTTCTCACCAGAATGAAATTGATTGATCTTGTATTCTTCTAATATAGGCATTTGTTTCAGTTACTACAAAATAATTATACCTATCGTCCATAATGGTTCATATTTTTCAAGTTTGCTGTATATTTACCATACGTGAGTCAATGGAAATAAACAAATAATGCATTGCGTAACTGTGTGTTGTAGGACAACATTGTGTTACATGTTGGGTTTAATTACTAGTACTTAATTTTATTTTATATGACCAACATCATAAAATATTTGTTAAATTATCAATATAATGTTTGAATATTATTCGTGAACATCCGTTTATCTTACTATAATACTAAATTATTTCTTATAAAAAATATTATGAATATTTTGTAAATTGTATTAATTAAAATGTTAAAATATGTAAAAAAATGTTGTGTATGTAATATGCATGGGATGAAAGGAAACACTTTTAATGCTTTACACCTTGCATCAATTTTTATTATACTGATATAGTTTTTATTTTACAAAGAAGCTCGTAAAAAATCAAGTACAAATGTCAGAGAGACTGAATAAAGGAAAATATTGCAGAAGGAAAAAAAAGTAAAATTAAAATGGTACCTTTCATAGTAGAGTTTTAATTAAAAAATAGTGTTATTGGAAAAATAAATATGATAAATATTTTATTATGTAATTACTATTTTATTTATTCACAAAGTTAATCACAACAGTTTTATGATAAAATTAAATCATCAATTTGTCTTCACGTAATGATTTTTGTAACATTCAAAAAATCTTTTTGCATTTCAAAATGTTATGAAATGTATAAGTCACAGTAGTGTGCATTACGCTTGAGAGAATATCGTCTCCATTAAAACATATTTCAAAGTCAAGTGGATTGAACAACTACCCTAACTTCCATTTCAAGTCAAACAAGAAGAAAGTTTTAACAAACAAACAAATTTACGCCAGCGGTTATTGTAACTTTTAAAGCCACTTAAATAATAAAGTGAAACTGATGAATATTTGAGCATGACGTAGTGTAGCAGTGAGTTTGCTTAAGGGCAGCACTAAACAAAACTGTATGCAGTCAGGAAAAGGTGTTTTAATTAGATCCACTTTTAAGGTTTATTTGGCACAACTTCTACTTTCTTTATTAAACTTTGTTTACATGAACTAATGAAACTGTTGTTTGTAAATAATGTAAAACTTAATTTATTTTTGTAGCCGATAATGAACTAACTTTATTTTGTAACGTCACACTATTATATTTGACCTTTTTAACAAACTAAACATTTTTACCTTAACATGAAAATTATTATTTAAATAAGTTACATCAAACACAAACTCATGATTAAATGATATTTTAACCCCGCTATGAACGTATTTTGAAATAAATGATTCCATAACATTTCTGACGTAAACTTGTTTTCCCAAAAAAGTAGGTTTTCCATACTACAGTTTGATTTTGTTCGTTTCATCATGTACAGTTTTATATTCAATTTGTTGTAACAAAGTTAAAATTAAATATTACAATTAGGGTTTTATTTTTCTCTATTCCCCTTTTTTACTGAAAAAAACAAATAAACCAGACTGAATGGATATATTTGGTTTTTTATATTTACACCATAAAATTCTTTCATTTTAATTTTTTTCACTGACCAAGTAAAACTTGGAGAAAAACGTGATCAAGCGATTTAATAAAATAGGTAATTTCTATTCTTGTATTAGTTGCAGGACCACATTGTAAACAAAACAATGACCAGAGGGCTAACGACTAAAACATTTAGTTCTGGTAACTATGGTAAACAGTTTCTACAATATTTGATAAAATCGTTAAAATAAATTTTCAATACTTTTTTAACAATTTCACCAAAAAAGATTTTGTGGAGATAATTCTTGTTAAAATTCAAATTTTCATTAGCAGACCTAATCTATATTATCATATTTACAGACACAAAGACATGTACATAGTTCAAAACTATGTTTCTATGCTTTTAATTTAAATTAAAAAAACAAGAAGCTTTTCATCACGATCACAACACTTATTTTTCTGTTTTCTATAATGACTAAGTAGAACGATTTGTAAATGTGTAGAGATATTTTTTTATGTTTACATCGTTCATTGTTTCAATCTATTGTACAATGCCTTCTTCTTCTTCTTCCAATGGCTCCTTTTGGTTCACACCATTTTGGATAATGTACAATGTCCGTTCCTCAGTCTGTGGTATTATGGGACGTTTAGTGTACCTCAGTGGAGATAATTTTCATGACATTTTTATTAAAGATTCTCCCCCCTCTCTCTCTCTCTCTCTCTCTCTCTCTCTCTCTCTCTCTCTCTCTCTCTCTCTATATATATATATATATATATATATATATATATATATATATATGTGTGTGTGTGTGTGTGTGTGTGTGTGTGTGTGTGTGTGTGTGTGTGTGTGTGTGTGTGTGTGTGTGTGTGTGTGTGTGTGTGTGTGTGTGTGTGTGTGTGTGTGTGTGTGGTGTGTGCGTGTGCATCGATGCACCGATATTTTAAGTACTATGATTATCTGATTCTTTATATAAGAATAACAGTGAAAACCGTTGTACATCCGTTCGACACAGTTTGGTATCTTTGTGGTTATTCCTTGAATGGATAACCTCGAAGTCGCCAGACAAGCTTTTGGCGAAACATCGGAATAATGTTTCTTCTAAAAACAATTGTGTCGAACGGTGTACACCGATTTTCAATGTGATTCATGCTTTCTATCCGTGAAAGAACTTGTGTGTGTGTGTGTGTGTGTGTGTGTGTGTGTGTGTGTGTGTGTGTGTGTGTGTGTGTGTATTTACTTAAGTTGAAATTTGAAAACAATATTTTGAAAAAAAGTTGAGTAGTAGGAATATAGTAAACGGCTTATTTTAAAGATCGTATTAATTTAGAATTTGAGGGAAAAGTAGAAATGTTTCTTAATTAGGCCCTTAAAATTGCTATAAAGAGCAACGATTTTTATAAAAAATCATCTTTAAATAAAAATAATTCTAGTATTGGTTTCTATGATACAGACGTTCTAGAAAAATAAATATGTATATAATTAAGTTTTCATTTTTGTTTCTAAGGTAACGGTTTAAATAATTAAATTTATTAAAACGAACATTTCGTTTTATTTATTTATGAAGTTTTCCTAGTTTTTGTGTCATGTATATACTGTAAGTTGTAAACAAAATTGTTCAGTACTTTTATTATTAATTCTTAAGTTGTATAGCGCTACGAATTTACAGTGGTAAACTTAAAAAACAGCTTGCAAAGGGCAGGTTATTCTGAATTACCTTCATAAAGAAAGGAATGGAATTTACGTAGCCTATTGGCAGTAAAGTAGAAGTTCTTTCAGGTCAGAGGAAACTATCCTTCGAAGTAACATGCAAATCTCAAAACGGTTATGAACTTTATAAGGTTAAGGGACGTAAAATTTTATGATAACCGATAATATTGAAACTTCCTCAGATATTCGCAAAAGTTTTATCTCTGAAAAAACACACGCAGCTATATCGTAAGCCTACTGTAAATAACTGTGATGGAAAAGATTATTCAGAAACGCTTTTGTTTTAATATGATATTTCACAGATTCAAATTGTTCAATGAAATATGTAATTTTTACTTTCTTACAACACAAATTGTCAAAAAATAATGTAATCATTAAAAACCCGATAATTTGACTGTAAATATTCTGTGCTTGTTGTGATCGTTCATTCTGTCATCACTCTTGATTTCAAAAAGGATATCTTCATTTTTTTTAACTGCTTTAATTTCTTTTTTATAAAACGGTTTTTTTAAACTCTATTCTAGCCAAAAACTGTTATAAAACGAATATCTTCTAAAACAGTTTGAAAGATTTTTTGCTCAAATATTGTACGAGTACATATATACCAACCCAAAATATATCTACGTATCCCATAAATATCTACGTATCCTTTCATATATCTCATATTATTCCGGATCTACTGAAAAATTAAAAATTAGTTAATTTATTTCGTTGAAATTATGTTCGTATGTGAAGGTACTTAATTCACGTTAGTGTAGCAAATTAAAAAAACGTTTGTTAAAAAAAATTGAAAAACCTAAATAGCTTTTATAATTGTAATTTTGTTTTTTATTTTCATTTTCGGACCGAAATTTTCTAAAATAAGAAATTACGTACAGTGACTTGCATTTTGGTGGGTTATGATTGCTAAAAATAAGGAGAAAATCTCTCACTGAAGGATGAAGCGAGTTTCAGAAAATATCCGTGTCTACATTTTTTTCCGGTGATTTCCGGAACAGATTTTTGTAAAAAAAATTAATGTGAGAACACTTTTTACTTGTAATTGTATTTAAAAATAAGCCCGTTAAAAGGATAATACTTAGTTAGAATTATAAAATGTTATCTGTTTCTTTTGTTTAAAAAATAAAATATTAAAATATAGTGGTAAGATATTAGGTCATAATAAACCAGTAAAACTGCGATTAATGTAAAAAAATTGAAACACAGAAGACTACAAATATGGTTACAGATAAAAAATAAGTGTTTTTCAATAAATAATAATTTAGTTGAGTTTGAAATAGGCTACAAAACGAGTGATAAAAGACCTAATAAAACTTAAAACAATTTTGTAACAGTAAAACCAACAAATATAACATTTGAATAAATAACACACACACACACACACACACACACACATACATATATATATATATATATATATATATATATATATTTATATTTGGAATGGAATTTAAATTAATGAATTTTAAGGACTGGTAAATCTAAAGTAACCTCAAGTGCAATAGAAGGTAATATGAGTTATACATTTTAGTTGTGAGTTTGAGTAAGTTTTACTAAATTACGTATTAATAAATTTCAAATTAATGGTAAAAGAACTATATACGTTATTTAATTTTACTTATAAATTAATATTTAAATGTTATTGTAGCTGTGAATGTAGATGTGTCTCTGCTTTAAACCAATAACCCGAAATTTAAGTGATCACAGCGAATAGAGGCCAAATTAGAGACAAACGAATTTGTATTAATAGAATCCATTATATTAATGTATTGTAGGAAGATCGTTTGTAACAAAAATGTAAGAACAATTTATGTATTATTTTATTATTAAATTAGTATTATTTTAATAAACTATTAATTTAAATTTTAGAAAAAAGTAACATATTATATGTATATTATTTAAGTTCAATATAACTCTTTTTTGTCCAAAAAGAAAATTAATGACAATTTATTCTATTACAAGTATAAGTATTATTTTTGAAATATAGGATTATGATTTAGATTAGTGATGGGAACGATTTTTCTTCTATTATAAATAACATTAGATTTTCAATCAATACATTCATAAGTTAAAAGTGTAGAAACTTTGTACACATATTTAAATATTTTCTAAATTTAATTTATTATCGTATAATATAAAGTAAATTTGATTATATTGCTTTTATTGATTTATTATTTATTTTATTTCTAATAATATACATCTGATTTACATCCTGTAAACATTTTGAAATGTTTACTAAATTACAACCAAAATTTAAATCTATTAACAAACTACATATTTACTAACATATGCACTGTAAATAAAATTGAAAAAATAATTCGTAGATGGTGACAACAAGAATTTGTATGAAAAAAACTCAAGGTGCATAGGCCTATACCATGTTGGTTAATGAACTGGCTAGGATATGGCTCAGGATTTACAGTAAGAAATAGTAAATCAAATAGTACAAAACAAAATTTTAAAACTAACTAGTCTAATAAATATAATTAACAAAAACTATTAAATAAATATAACTGAATTTGTCACCAAGTCAAAACCCGCTGCTGATTAAACAGCTAATTAAATTTAATAATAATAAAAACTGCCATAACCTAAAAACCTTTAAAAATGAACTTGTACAAGTCAATGTTTATGCAATTTTCTGTTCATACAAAATCTGCGAGAGGAAATCTTAAAACTCATACAATTTATATGAGCATTTGTATGATTAGTTAATTGTACATAATTTGTGTCCTATGATCCAGAGATGATTCTATGATTCAAAGATATTGATGTAATACGTTAAAAAAATTTAATACTATTTTTGAAAGCTGATTTAAAAATAGATTTCATTGTTTTTAACAATAAATTCATGCAGTAAATAAAGTAGTAATATAAAAATATTTTAAAAGACGAAAGTGTAAACATTCCCACGTAACAAACGTGAACATAAGTAGTTCAGGAGGGTGTCAGAAACACAAGAATAATAATACTTTTATATAAAAACATGAACAAACTTGTTGTTTTAATGTGTATCCTTTATTATAAAATTGAATTAAAATTATTGAACATAGACGTATTTGGACATTTAAGTTCCAGAACAAATTAGAGACTCATACAAGCACAGACAGGCTTCCTTTACAATGCTGCCATTGTAGTCCTTTGCAAACTGCTTAGGCGTAATCCTGATGTTAATCAGGAAAGAAAAGGAACCTAAGTAAAAGGATAGGCAGTTGTGGGGTAAGTAAATTTGTTTAATTCCATCTTTTGTAGCAGAAGCCATGAATGTGGTCTGAGGAAAAATTAAACTAAGGATGTTTCTTCTACCGTATTTTTTGTAGCTAATTTTAAAAGTAGAGTTTTTTCTCTTACAAACGCAATATTCCGTAAATACATATATTAGTAATTTATTGAAAAATCATTCCTAACATTGTTGTTTACACTAGGTAGCTTGCAAAATTTTAGCTTTATATCTTTTACAATAAAAGGTAATAATTTTCTATATTGAAAAAGACAGCTGGATTAAAAACAAAGCAATTTTGGGAAAAATAATTACTTAAACGTTTTAATTAGTTTAGTTTTCAAATGAGCTTCTAAAGTTTTTGCTAACGCCCTTTATATTTGTATTTTTTTAAACCTTAGCTCTCAAGTCTACCAAATATCTATCTGTTAAAAGAAAGTATTTTTCAAAAATGTTGTTAAAAATTTACAGTTTTAAACGTTAGGTGTTATAGCATATGCAACTTTGTATAATTTTGTAATTTAAAACTTAGTGGTATAAAACAAACTAATTGTTGATAATGGACATGCACGTGTGTTATATTTTCTGTAACATAGCAACGGGGTGTTCGTTATAGATTCCTTATACTTTTTATGTTTTGTTTTTTGGTGTTGTGATGTGTATTTATATAACGTTATATTTACGACATTTATACGTAATTTATGTTGTATTAAGTAAAGAATAAATAACTAAAAAAAGTAGTAAAAGTAGTTAATTAAATAACGCAAGCCTTAATTGGTACAAATATTAATATAATTTAATTTGTTGAAATTCGTTTAAAATGTTTTTCGAAAATAAAAGTTTAAGAATGTAGTTAGCATGATACTTTTAAAGTTTGCCTTATTTACTACTATATAATTTAATTTATGTAATAAGCTCAAAACGTCAATGTTTTCGTTTAACAATGTAGATTACACCGGCTTTGGCGGGTGTAGGTAAAGTTAGCCTTAACCGAACAACTGATTCTAAGTACATATTGTTCCTTTATGAAATAAACTGTGTTTAATAGATGGACAGGGTGTAAACTTCTAATTATAAATTTAACACTATTTCAAAGTAAAATATATTAAATAAATTAATGCGCCATTTAAAACAATATTACAATCAGTTTTAACAAAATTTCGATACCGCTAATAGATATATTGATTTGGACTAAAAGGCATTAAATTAATTTAATGTTAAGTAATTACTTTCTATGTTATTTTACTTTTTATTCAAATATAGTGTAGTGATATTTTTGGTGATTCCAAATGTATTGAATTCTTCATGATTGATAAGAAACTAAACAGTAAAAAATTTAAAACAAAATAAATTTACTTTTCCTGTGTAAATTGAAAAAAATCCTGATCACAGATTTTGCGCGGACAATAAGGAAAGTATTGCAAGCTAGAAAGTTGATAAAATGTTTTTGCACAATTTACTTTGATTTAATTTAAAATAATCAATATTTGTATAGCATTTTCTTTATATATATATATATATATATATATATATATATATATATATATATATATATATATATATATGTGTGTGTGTGTGTGTGTGTGTGTGTGTGTGTGTGTGTGTGTGTGTGTGTGTGTGTGTGTGTGTGTGTGTGTGTGTGTGTGTGTGTGTGTGTGTGTGTGTGTAATACGATATTCCTATAAGCCTATGTATGATATTCGTTTCTTATATTTAGCGTTTTACATTAGTCTAAATATATTAAAAGTGCAGCCTTTATAGGTTTAACATAGTGTTTGCCTGTCTGTGACAACATATTTTCTTATACACTATAAACTGTTAGCTTCTTCTTTAGGCAGTTTTACTTAAACATTTGAAATTATTATTGTTAACATAGTGAGGAAAACCAAATAGAATAGTCTGAATTTTATCTTAGCAGTTGCAGATTCAATATTTTTAGCAATTTTAAAGACTAAGTGATCTGTACTGTAATTAAGCAATTGAAAAATGTTAGTTTTAATTGCAAATTAATTATTTTATGATCAAAGGACTATAATGTGAGAAAGTTGAATATTTATTACACAATCAAGATTCGTAACCATAAGTAAACTTTTAATGACTTGCCCGCAATGTTTAAGGTAGACGATGTAACCACTGGAAGGAGTCCTGTCGTTGGTAGATTACTGTACGGAAATTAACACAAGTAACGGCAGGAAGTTTATAAACAAAAGTTCACTTATTGTGGATTTTGATTGTTTATCCCTGTTCATTTGCATTCGTGATAGGTCCAAAAAACCCCAAAATAGATTGATTTAGATAGTATGATTTAGTAAGCATAATATCTCAGTGGTAAAGTACTAATATTCTTCTTCTTTTTAGCTTAAAACGTTCTCAAACGTCTTCCGACTTCTAGCTTCCATTTTCTCTGTCATTCCACAGATCTCGATCCAATCCTCTCTTTCACTTCCTTATCAATTCCTTCTCTCCAACTAAGTCTCAGTCTTCCTCTTTTTTCGCGACTATGTGGTTTCCATTTTAAAATCTGTCTGGGAAGTCGATTTTCGTCCATTATATGGACATGATCATGTCTTGATGTTTACAATTATGTTTCACATCAATAATTTCAGGGATTTTTACATTTTGTATCTTTTCCCGTTTGGACCGACCTGCACCTGAAGTACTAGTAAGTTAAGAAAAATACTCGTTACAATAACGGAGGTACCGGACACTGTCCCGTGATTGTCGTAATAAGTAAGGGTTACGTTTAATGCACACTCAGAGAAAACGATAGATTTTTATATCTGCTATAATCTTGTGGAGAAATATTAGTAGCAGTAAAATCCGACAGGACGGCTAAAAATAGCGCGTATGGTCTTGGCCGAACTCTGCACTGAACGCACTTTATTTACTCATGTGAGGTTTCATAGGAAGTGACGTTGGTGGAGCGGGTTAGAGGACGCTACGGACTTGACCTTACTGATGCCTCCGGGTAGCCACCTCCAGCGTGGGTTCTTGTAAGAATTTCGTTTGTGACGGATTTATAAAATTCAGCCAACCGATAAATCTAGCGTTCTGATTGGTAGTTGTTCTTGGCGAGAAGCATCTAAGTTACTGGTAAGGAGACAATTGGAATCGTCAGTTAGGACCGTTATGTTGGCGTGATGTTGAGCAACTCTCCGGTGGGCTGAGAAATATTGGGCAACTATTATTGTACAAACAGTTAGAAAATGTCAAATGTGAAACGTTTTGTTTATCCTGGAAATCATGGGCTAATGGCCTTAACACTAACACAAATAGAAAAAATTTCTAAGCCTAATTAGTGTTAAATTTTAAGATGATCGTAGAGAATGACATTATTTTTATAAAACATCAAGTTGGTTATAAGTAGGAAAGCTAACTAAAGAGACAGCTTTACTAGAATTTACTACTATTCCTTGAGAGTAAATGAACAAAACAATGCCACAAATACCAAAAATAAAAATAAATCTAATGTTGCAGTTGTATACATCTATTAGGAATTAACTCCTCAAAAATGGAGTTTCAATATTTTGTAGTTTCATGTTAAACAATATATCTTAATTAATACAATTATTAATATATTAATACCATATTTTATTAAGATATGTTATAACAAGCTAATTTTATTATAAGCTATGTTATAATATATAATAATTACATTTTGAGATTGTTTGAATGTTAAATTAAATAATATATTTAAAGAATTTTGGAATTTTAGTCTTTAAACCGGAACATTAATTTTATAATTTATCTTGTTCATATAACAAAAGGAGATCTCACTATAGCCTATATAAATAATGCATAAAATAAGTTTACCTTTTAATGCATTAAAGCACGCATGGAACACATCGATAGGCCTACCGGATAGCCAAAAGTAAAATAAACAACACAACCCTCTAAAATAACAAACCGAAAGCCTCAATAACAACATCCCCGATGTTTAGTCAAGGGATGTTATTTCCCTTAATCTACGCTTCTCCAAACATTTATTTCTTATTTATACTGGTGTTGTGAATTTTAAGTACCCTTTAATTTTGACAATCTTTTTGCAAAAATATAGGTATTAAACAATTTAATACATACATATACGTTGCAACAAAAAACAATTTCATTCAAGAATGCTACTGCTTTCTGCCTCTCTACGTCCACCTGCTTGGTTTAGATATCCTGTACGTGACGTCTGTTTTGTTAAGGAATGTAAGGATTCGTCTTCAGCTTGCACCACAAAATCGATTTTGACAAACAAAAACACATTTTATTTTTTCGTGCCGCATATACGGATATCATTAAATAGGATATTTCTATTTAATGAAAGATTTTAAGAAAAACATAAAATATAAGTAAAGAAACGTTGAAATCATTTCAAACACTAGATTATATTTGACTAGAAAATTCTCATCTAGTTCATGACAGTGATAGGCATCGTGTTTTGTATAGACTTGTGGTAGTGTCGACAAAAAAAACGTTTATGATCGCGATTAAAAAAAATCAATTACTTAATGGAGAAAAATATTTAAATCGATGTTTCTACAAAATTACAAAATTCAAGTAAAATTTATTATTTTTATTTATTATTTGATCTTAATTATTAATAATTTAATTATGTAAAAAAGTAGGCATTTGCGGGACTGGCCGACAGAAGTGGTTACTTCTTTGACTGTGTACTTTTTCACTATTATGATTTAATTATTTTTTATAAAAATTTAGGTTCATGCAAGAAATGTTTATTAGGCTATGTATAATAATAAATATAATATTTTGTGATTCAGGGATTAAAAATTGTTATAGGTAATATTTATTAAATAATTTAACTACACAAATTTAGAAAATAAACATTTTTAAAATTTACAAGAACGATAAACATTATCTGAACTGAACAGCTGTCGTGCGAAATCAGCTGTTTCGAAGTAGTCACTTCAAGTCTACATATATACACGAATACATATGCTGTGAGGTATGCGTTACGGAATCAAGCGTGACGCGAAAGTAAATGTTTATAACCATATTTTGTCTACCACGACCATAAAAGTTTTCACTCCAAAAACAATATTGAAATATCTATAATAACTGGACCAATGTTCACTAGAAAGAGCTTTTTTCTATATATAATATTTAGTATAACTATCAAGAAAAATTTTAATTGTATTGAATAATAGAGTTAAAAGGGTGTAATTTTTTTTTGGAAATACACTTAGATATTTAGAGCTACTAGACCATTTTCGAGCATGAAGAAATCATTGTTTCTTTCATTGTGCTCTTGGAGCACGTATAATAGAGGGTTAGTAACAGACCATATTCTGCAATTGTGAATGTTTACACTGCCAATCACACGAAAGTGTGTTTCATTTGTCCACAAGATTTTAAGTAATATTTTGGATAAATTACCCACCCTTTCTCTAACAACATTTGAGCAATGATAACAAGGAAAAATTTAATATTTTATGCTTATCTTTAATTTGTCAATTCATTTTATTAGGGTAAAGTCTCAATGGTCTTCTAAGAATGGACCATACGGGTTGTGTTAACTCAAGTTGTTCGGTAATTCTCCTAACACTGGTTTTACTTATTGAGTGATATTAGCAATTTAACTTTTTTGCATGCAATATTCGGTAACTGCATTACCGTCTTTAACTACTGAAAAGTATTTTGTTGCTTATCTTTTACCGAAATAATAGTTTGAAACTTTTGCACTAGTTTTGTATGAGGTCCTCATGAGCCATCGTTTATGCCATTATACGAAAATATTGTAATGCTGCTGTATAGCTTCTGCTATATTCGTACTAGTTCTAAATTAATTCCATAAGTGTTTGTATTATTAATGAAATAGTGCAACGGGTTAAAAATTAACCCTGTTATTAAAACGCACGGCTGGCCCTACGTAGCCTGAGATCAGGTAGCAAACCGTACAAAGGTCAGTTGACGATTGTAGATAGGTACAGTGCAAAGGTCAGTTTGAGAGGGTACGATGCACTTGTAGCCTAAGGCAAGAGAGCAACCAATGCAAACGTCATTAGCTACGCTGGGAAGAACCGCTCGATTCGAGCTCTGGGACCCGACTGACTAAGAACGGGTTTCTGCGCATGCGCGGCTCTCAACAGTATAAAATGAGGCCGCTGTGGCTGCCAAGGGGTCAGTCCTTCGCCGACCGCCCACGATAACAGGGTCAGTCTTTCGCCGACCACCCGATAACCAAGGTCAGTCTTCCGCCGACCGCCAACGATAACATTGGGTCAGTCCTTCGCCGACCATCCGATAATTTTGGTCAGTCTTGCGTCGACCACTCGATAACTCTGGGCAGTATACGACAAATCATCGAACGAAAACGCATACCGGCAGGAAACAGGTATCGTATACCGAGGTAGGAATTACCATAGAAGCATTTATAAATCTTAGAAATTGGGCATTCCGAATCCTTGGCGTATTTAGGATTCCGAGAGCTCGAGAATAGCGTAGAAATTGGGCATTCCGAATCCTTGGCGTATTTAGGATTCCGAGAGCTCGAGAATAGCGTAGAAATTGGGCATTCCGAATCCTTGGCGTATTTAGGATTCCGAGAGCTCGAGAATAGCAAACACCTGGAAACCTAAAACTTCCTTACGCTCGAGAATATTGAGCACCTAAACTTCCTTACGCTCGAGAATATTGAGCACCTAAACTTCCTTACGCTCGAGAATATTGAGCACCTAAACTTCCGTACGCTCGAGAATATTGAGCACCTAAACTTTCCTTACGCTCGAGAATATTGAGCACCTAAACTTCCTTACGCTCGAGAATATTGAGCACCTAAATTTCCGTACGCTCGAGAATATTGAGCACCTAAATTTCCTTACGCTCGAGAATATTGAGCACCTAAACTTCCGTACGCTCGAGAATATTTAGCACCTAAACTTTCCTTACGCTCGAGAATATTGAGCACCTAAACTTCCTTACGCTCGAGAATATTGAGCACCCAAATTTCCGTACGCTCGAGAATATTGAGCACCTAAACTTCCTTACGCTCGAGAATATTGAGCACCAAAAACTTCCTTACGCTCGAGAGTATTGAGCACCAAAACTTCCTTACGTTCGAGAATATTGAGCACCTAAAACTTCCTTAGGCTCGAGAACGTTTTTATTGAGCACCTAAATCCTTGCTCCCATAAATTGGCGCAGCTAATCAATATTAAAACTCAAAGCCTCTTTTGGCGATGATGACTTAAACATGGGTGAGCAAAATCATGAAATACTGATTTTTGTCAATGAACCCAATTTATAACTGAGCCAAAAACATTACCTACAGTTGAACCCTGGACGAAGCCTGTGAATGCGGACGGCTATCCGGCTCTAATGGTAACGAGCGAATCTTTTCAGCGTTACAATAGTAAACGAATAACACTTAAAAAACTAGTTTAAATTTGCCGAAAGTCAAAAGTATCATAAAAAAATGTCTACACATTAAACTGATACTTAATAACTTTAAACAAATTCGTTGTCATAACAACAGTGCAACACATTTACAAAAAACAAAAACAGCTGATTATTAAATCCCAGTTTCTCTGAATATAGCAATGCAGCTTATTATATTGTTTGAGCAAAATTAACCAAACCACATTAATTTTAAATTATCACTTACTTTTGAAAAACCTGGTTTAACTATATGGTTTAATACAATAAGTAATTAGTTATTTATTTACGACTGAGTGGAGTGTCCCATTATTTCGTTGAAATGTTTCGCTACATTGAACAAATATAATTCAATTTTCTTAAGCAAATATGCGTTATCGGTCTTGAAGTATATACGGTTGATCGGCAAGTGCTTGTACAGTTGAATGTTTCTAACAAAAGTTAAAGAGAAATCAAAAGGTCGAAAATGACTAAGTACATAAAACATTGTTAAGCAAATGCTGAGTTTTTCACAGACGATTAGATCATTATCTTTGTTTTCATTTAGAGCATTTGCTCTTACTGTCAACAAGAATAACATTAACGAGGTGATTTTCGGTTTCGTTTCCAGAATTACAAGAACATGGTAGGAAAAACATAACGCTTATGAAAGATGAAGCGCCGCCACACACTTACAATCAAAAGAAAATCTTTTAATCACAACACTTTGGAAACCATCTAAAAGGATGAAAGTGTGCAGGGTCCTCAGACTTGAACGTTCTCGAGCTGTACAGTCCGTACTTGTCTACGGGCTTCTTTCTCTGGGGCTATTTGATGGACAAACTTTACCACTTATATTTATAACTTAAATATAACAGCATTCTCCATAGCTTTGGTCGATACCATACTCTGTGCAGGAAAGGTTGATGCTAGTCCAAAGGCAAAATGGCTGCCAGATTAAATATAAAAGAAACAAACAAAAATTATAGAATATAATAAAAACAATCACACAATTATTTTTTATTCAATTGAAATCGATTAAGAACAACTGAAAAGGTTTACATTCATTTTCTGATCTCGGGCGGGGTGTCCATGCAAGCAGAATAATTATTTTGTATACAAAAATTAATTACTTTTTCTATAGTTTTTATAAGAAATAATCATAATTTTTTAAGCTTTTTTTAACATACGTTTGTTATAAAAAAAATATATAAAAGTAATTAAAAAAGTTCTAAAGTTTCCGTAAAATGTTACCTTAAAGTCTATCGATTTATAGTTATTAATATAGTTGTCTACATTCATCTCGATACATTAATCACACTAATACTGGTCTTCCTGTTTTCAAACTTCATTATTTAATTATTTTCCGTTGACCGTTCCAATTCTAATTTATTCACTTAACGCTTCTCAAAAATGTATCTGATCTTTCTCATGATTCACAACTAAAAATTAATGCTTCGTAATACTTAACTGTTATAGGTTTTTTTTCTTTCTTACGCTCTACGTTTTTATTGGCTGCATCTGGCCCCTTTTCACTGATTAGTTTTTTGGTGCGTATTTCATTTCGAACAGCTGTTTTTACCGATATCTACACCTACTTTATTTTCAGCCCGAAAGCCTAAACTTAATAGATAAATAGAAATATTTGTGATATTAAATGTACACAGGTTAAATGTTTAATAGGTTACTATTTTGTCAGTATTTGATACTTATTGTAAATAGTGTATTTATGATCAATGTTTATAATTATTAAAAAATACATAATCTGTAGTTAAATAAAATGATTATTTAGTTTGAAATGTACCAGCACTTCCAAGAAAATGTGTTACCTATCTAATCTTTAACATAATCTCGCAAAATCTATATCTCCTGTTGGATTAAATGTATTCATATTTGATATAACCCGTACTGTTTACATAATATGTGTGCTAACCGCTAGAATGGGTCTGGTTTGCATGACTGCACAAAATGGTACATTTAGACATGAAAATGTATCAGTTCTTGTGTTTTCCTGAATACATAACGCAGAAGTTCATATTGTTTTGAAATTAAGTAACTAAGCGCAATTAATTATTTTCAGAATGTAAAATTCTGATTCAAACTGTTTTGATTTGCTTAAGAATAAAAAAAGAGAAAAGAATACTAGTAACAACTGTACACATTTGTGTAACAATTTAAAGCTTTTAAAGTTTTGTTATAAAATAAAATAAATTTGAAAACAAATATTGTCTTTAATTAACAGCTTCAATATAATTATTTTTGTTACAAAATATTTTTTCTTTCTCCAAACGTCAATTGTGTACTATAAATTATTTTCCAAAATATCGTCGTAAAAATATACAAAAATACCATTGTTGATAATATCACAACGAAATTTTATTTATTGTTATAGTTACGTAATATTTTTGCATTTATTGCTTTAACACTTAATTCTACATTAATAATAATTAGCAATACTAGATAATTTTTGATTTTTCTTTCTTTGGAAAATTACTGTAAATAACAAGAAAGAAAATGGTTTCGCAAATGTCAATTATAAAGTCTACCAAGTTTAAGCAAAATTCTAAATAACTTAAAACATTTAATTTGCATGAAAACTGTCCCAGAATTCTGATTTTAAACAATTTATTTGTCTTAAGTTATTAAAAGGTCTTTCAAAAAACTAAATTTTTAGTTACGCATTTTATATTTTTGTTATTTAACCATTATTATGAATTGAATTAACCAAAAATGAGATAATTTTATAATGTAACTAGCGAAGTGAGATCTCTGTTTGAACTTGGCCGTTCGGCATTAGGTTTGTGTTTGTTTGCTTGTTACGCAGTTTTGGTCAAACGCGTTTCGAAATTTGGTATGGAGGTACTTTGTATAAAGCCTGAACTACCCGAGAGCGCGCGCGCGCGTGTGTTTATGATTTTTCCATATTTACTTATGTTTTTAGATAGCGGCTTCTGATTTAACGATGACGAGTGTACGAAATTTTAGTCAAATTATTGACCGATTATTTGAAATTTGATATGAAAATAACTTAAATAAAGCCAGCACTATGTGTGTGTAAGACTTTTCCTAGTTACGTCTGTGACAAGATGGGAGTCTGTGATTTTTAACATTGAGAGTGTAATTGTTGGTTGTTTCATGTAAGTTTAGCTGAACGGTAAAACCAGTCATAAGTTTGACCTTTTAGTGGAGAAAGAGCACGCAATTTTTAATAAATTTGGTCCAATAAAGTTTTTCGTTATTATTATTAGCGGAAACGCTACGAGCGCTGTCATAAATCGCTTTGTATATTAATTAAGACTATAATGCGAGATCTGCTGTTCTTTGAACTAAATTTAAAATGACCGAATACTTTTTAAAATGTTCAATCGAAATGATAATGATTGAATATATTATCAATCATTTGAACACTGGAAGTTCAAAATATATTTCTTTTAAATACAATTTTTTTAAATAAAAAAAATAGTAAAAGTATCCTCAGAAATGTATTTTACTTCAATTTTAATCCATAGCAGTTCCTAGCACTCCAGTTCCAAGTACTCCTAGCAGTTCTATAAGTAAAACATTTATCATAAAACTATACTAGTTAGTTCATGCTCACTTTGCAGAAATCAATAGTCTCTGAACACAATCTAAATTCAACCAGTGTATATAGGTTTCAGTCAAACAGCTGATGTGACTACCGAGAAAACTCTTCAGTCAGCAGGATTATTGATACGCTTTAGTCAAATTCCAAGCTGTAAGGTGAATTGTTAATTTACAACATACTATCAAAAAGGTTAAACAACACTAGAGTTTGAAACGTCCGATTAATTTCGTACATTGTAAGGCAAAAACATAACTCAAAATGTTAGTAGTAGGTCATGTTGGTTATTTTATATACTTAATAGCTGTTACCTGTTGCGGCTTCACCCGCAATTATAATATGCAGGTAATAAAATGTATAGTCGATTTTCAAAATCAGAATAAGTTCATTTCTTTTTAATATATTTCTGTATACAATATAATACGATTTATGGTTTTCGGCTAAGACATAAAGATGTTTGTTACTCAATACTTTAGAACAGGCGATATATAACTAACCGTGAGAAAAGCGCGGCGTTCCCAAATGATTTCTTACAACTGTTAACGTCTGATCCTGAAACTTATTTATTGGCATTGTAAATAAGACTTCGATGGAAAGTCTAATCTTTTAAATTGGAAAGGCAAGTTGTTTGGAATTATGGGGATTTCTGAATTTTTTAAAATTAAAATCATTGCAAATGTAATCTTATAAACAATAATTTTGTAATAAGTAATAAAAGGGATTACAATTTTTAAAACGGGAATGCATCTATGTCTATCTCAGGTACCAAAACCATATTCATTCCAAAATTTCAGATTTATAATATTATATTAAGAAGTATAAAATATTATTAAAACGTCACTGTTGTACAGTTAACATATATCACAAAACTAAATATTAAATAATTAAGTAAGTAGTATAATGTCTATTAAAATAATTTAAATATTTATTATTCACACCTATCAATAGGCCCTGTGTAATAAACGTATAAAACATCACTGTTATACAAATAACACTTGTCACAAAACTAAATAATAAATAATTAAGTTAGAATGGGTTAGTAGCAGAATGGCGTTTTTTAAACGGTAATAGGTCTATGTTCGTCTCATGTACCTAAACCATCTTCATATGAAATTTAATCTCAAATGGTCTAGTAGTTAAAGCGTGATTGAAAAACAAACAAACACAAACTTTCAGAATTATAATATGACTAGCTGATACCCGTCACGGCTTTGCCCGCAATTATAACATACATTAAAGATCACGCATTACTGTGTTAGGACCAAGAACCGTGTCAGTTAGGTTATTGAGTATTTTTTTTTAATAAAGGTTTTTTAACGCATCACCTTGTTAGGTCTAACAACCGTGTTAGTTAAGTTATGGAGTACTCTTTAAAAGAAATTAAGAGTTCTTTTCACGCATCACCGTATTAGGCCCAACAACCGTGTCAGTTCGGTTGTGGAGTACTCTTTTTTAAAAAAAATAATAAAGGTTTTTTAATCCATCACCGTGTTAAGCCTAACATGTTAGTTAAGCCATGTTAGTTAGCTTATGGAGTATTCTTTAAAATAAAATTTAAAGTTTTTTTCACGCATCACGATGTTAGGCCTAACAACCGTGTTAGTTAGATTATGTAGTATTCTTAAAAAAAATAAAGTTTTTTTTGCAGCACCGTGACAGTTAGATTATGGAATATTATTTTTAAAAAATGGGTTTCATATCACCCAAAACCCGTGTTGACGTATTTTTATTGTTTTACCGATCTATACAACACGTTACCGACTTTCGCGCGGTAGCAATTTTGAGGTAATGTTGGTCACTTTTATTTTCGATTTTTATCGTACTTTTCGTGGTTTCCGCGCTTTTATATTTTGGATTCTTGCCTTTGGGCACGTAATAAAGCGTTTTAGTAACAAAAATACCGAACAATCCAGGTCATGCTACACTACATATTTACTATTTTTTCATATAATGTAATTACACAAATATATATACTACTTTACAATTAAAGTATCCTAATAAAATTTTATATGTTGTATATTCTGCACTCTGCGTCGAAAACATTGAAAAGTCTTAAATGAGAAACAACATATTGTGATTATTTGGTCTAATGAAACTTAAAATAACAAAACTACAAACAATAAAGCAAACCAGACTTTCACAAAGAGAAAATACTTACAATTATAGTAATGTTTAACGTATCGTAATCTGCACGTATCGTAATACGTGCGTAATCTGCGTAGGGATTTTTTACATTTAATATTGAAAATTCAACACAAAGTAACAAGTTAGTCAGTTTTGAATAAAATTCAACTAAAATAATTGAAAATGTAATATTAAAAGCAATAATTATGCAATAAATAAAACAGAGATTAAGATTATTAAAATGGGATTAGATCTATGTCCATCTCAGATACCTAAATCTCAGGTCCAGTAAACAGTAATTAAACATATAAAACACCACTATTGTACAGTTAACATATGCCACAAAACTAAATACTACATAATTATGTTGGGCTGAGTAAGTAGTATAATTACGTTTTTTAAAACGGGAATAGGCCTATGATAATCTCAGATACCTAAACCATTTTCGTACCAAATTTCGTCTCAATTAGGCCAGTGTTTACAGCGTGATTGAATAACAAACAAACAAACAAACACAAACTTTCAGAAATATGATATGATTAAGATTAAGATTAAGATAAGATTCCTCAAGAGTGTTAGTACGCAGATAAGTTTGTTGTTTTCCATTAATGATGGTGCAAACTGTATTTCTAGACTCACAAGCTGTCATAAATCGATAAACATTACATCTTGTCTATCCACAAAACCCCCAAAGCGTCATAGGTGTTAAAATCGTCTTGACTTGCACTTTTAGGAACGGTATTGTTTGAACTAGCATTGAAATGAAAGTTTAAGGATCAAAGTGCAAACCGTGAATAGTCACTATTAATTTATTTTAACGACTGTGAGCCGGTTACATCACGATTCATTATGTACCACCGTTTGTCCTTCAACGATTTTACCTATTTAAGGACTTTGTTGTCATTCACTTTAAATATTTTCCAATATATAACCGATTATTTATCAACGTAAAGGACTAAATGTGTACCCAGACTACTTTGACTCAACGTTACTGACAACTTTGTTTGACTAGACCCATCCAAAAAGTCTGGTCGAACATGTGCGCCAAGGCACTAATAATAAAGGCAAGTAACCAATGAACACAGAAATTTCAATAAAAACGCGGACTCATTCTATACACCTGTCGCGTACACGTATGTGCTATGGTTTAATTAGAGTTTTCAGTAAATTTCATGGAAGGTATATACAAAACGTTATTTTAAGCAAACCTTAGCGCGAATATATTTTCGTTAAATGAAATGAATACATCAAAATTTGATCCCCGCATTTCCGCTGTCACACAATGATTAACGGAACTCAGTCATACTGCAGGGTCTATACAATAAATATTAAAGCCTCTCACGGCTTGTTGTTTGTTTTATAGCCTCATCACATCTGCGGTTTCCACATTGCGTTAAATCACAATTGATTAATGTATGAATATTTACAGCTCGCTTCATTTGAATGTGTGATGGTAATCCAGTTTTTTTTTATATTTGTGTAAAATTCTTCGGTACTTATCTTTATGAACAAATGTAATAATGTTTCGGATAGGGTTCACTGAAGATTTTTCTGCTCACACACACGCACGCGCGCGCACACACAACCACCCACCCACCCTCACACACACACACACACACACACACACACATATATATATATATATATATAACAAAATTAGTTGACTGACAATAGAAGCGTTTCTGAACATATCTTATAATAGTTTTTTTACTTATTTACTCCCAAAGTATTTATACCTGTTACAAGTGAATCATTATCTGCATTATACTTTATAATTTTTAATTAAAATCGTTTTAAAAGAACACAATTGTTACAAATTAGATAAAAAATAAATTTAAAAATTATTCTTGACGAGAACTTAACGAGACCTATTTTTAAAACTAAACGTGAAATATTTTAAAACACACAGAGTAACAGGTACACTAAAATAAATAACTTGAGTGCAAACAGCAAATAAGACAGTATGTTTATTATATATATATATACACATTGCATATTTTACAACAGTCGAAGTTCTTCAAGGAGGAGAGACGGTTCGGATAGGGCTCAATTATCCTAACCGTTTCCACCCTTACGTTAATAATTTACATCCCTTAACTTACATGTAATACAATACTGAAGTATATTAGTTAATATGGTATGCTATAAATATTTTACTAGCATATTTTCAGTAAAACATATTTGTAGTTTAACACGAACATATAACATCCACTGGTATTATTGGGTTTGTTAAAATTTTAAAATACTAACATTAAAAAGTATAAACTTTCCACCATTCATTATGAGTATACTGTGTTACAAACTAATAGCTTATAAAATTTTATGTGAAATAAAGAAATATTTTATTTAACAATATTGAAAAAAAAATTGTAAATTAACTTGGTTTTATATGTAACAAATATATATTTTTAATTAAACATTAGGTAATGTAAATTAGTTCTTTCGGAAACAAAAGATTATTTTACAAATAAATTTCAAAGAAATATTATTAAACGTTTCCTTGTATTTAACGTTATGTTTAACAGTTAAAATGAGAGAAGTTAAGCAAAGTAAATAAAGTAAAATTAATACGTATAGGGAGAAGATTATCGAAGGTAATCTTTCCGGCAAACTAAATGCATAATTAAAATTTAAGTCGAAAAATATTGCTCCTCTTTCATTCACTAAGCTTTTGTTAAGTTACAGTTTCATAAAAGTTAATAGAATATTTTTTTTTATTTTATAATTTAATCTTTGAAAGAATTGATCATGCAGTTGCAATATACTCTTAATCCTTCCTAGCATAATATTAATAAATATATTTTTTATGATAAACTTTTAATTAAATTAAAATTTTTAAATAAACTTGTTTTAATTATGATTACATTATTACAGTTTGTATCGCCTTTAAAGTATGCAAAATATATATTTTGATAGGATATTTTTGTAATTGTGTTTTAATTTTTGAATTTTAAATTGGAGACGTAAGACTTTTCGTCAGAATTTATATATATATATATATATATATATATATATATATATATATATATATATGTATGTATGTATGTATGTATGTATGTGTGTAATAAATTTAATACGTATTTTTAAATTAGTTATCACTGAATAAAAAGATTGGAAAATAGACAATTAGCGAATGAATGAAAAGATCTTGATTTTTGAATACCTACTTAAAATTTAAAATTGCTTAGGAAGTCGTAACTACTTAAAAATATATTTATATTTATGTATTCATATTTGATTTGTTACACAAACTAAAATCAATAATTTTATTGTAAATTATGTAACCAAATAGTTTGCAATGTATTGCTTTATCAAAATGCCTAATCTATTTTTTTAAATCAGAAAATAAATCTTCCCTCGTAACTTGCGATTTGTTCTTCTTGTACTGCAAATTTCGTCAGTAAGGTCAGTAGCAAGCATTAAAATGAATTCGATTGATTAGCTCTCCCACCACCTCAATCGATATTACTGAATTGATAGTAGTTTTATCAAAATAAGCACAGTTAATTTTGAATTAGCTTAGGATTAAAACTGTCAAATTATCGTTCCGTTTAAACGAACAAATCGCTTGGATACTTTGTTGTTCGTCTAACTTGGTAAATCATTAAGTATCCGCATTCGTCACAAGTTTTCTTTTCGAAAAATTTGCATGTATATAAATAATAAAATATTTATATATAAAGGACGTATAAGGGATCAACCTTTATTTGTCAATCGTTGACTGTATAAAAGTATTGTCGAATTAAATATATTCAAATAATAACTTTTAATTGTCGTCATTGTCTTGTATGGAAGTCTTACTTAACGACAAATTTGTAAATAAGAAATATCATTTGTATAAGTCTTCCTCAATAAATGTCTTGCTGAAAGAAAAATATTTAAATAACAACTGTCACTAGTTTATTTATTCCTGAATAAAAGTTTGGTGGAACTAAAACTGATTAAATAAAAACCTTCAAATAAAAATATATATCATTGTATGAAAAATAGAAATGAAGCAAATATTTGTAAAGAACAACCATTGTCTCCTAATTTGTTACTGTTTTACTAGACAGTTAGTTGGTTATAATTGTTTTGATGAATTAAACATTACAAAAAAATGTATTTTAATAGTCTCTATCGGTGGGGCCTAAAAAATACAAGTCTCTTACTTGATTCAGAAATTTTAAGTTGATAATTTTTTTCATAAAATTAAGTTTCAATCATTCGTTAATTTTTTATAGTACTTTACAGCAAAAAGCATTTATACACAGAGGTTCCATACAAATACAAAATATTCTCTGGTTTATAAATACAGTCAGATTAAACATTCATAGAAATGTCTTTTATGGAAATTGAATTTGAACAAAAAAAAATTCTGCAGAAGTTAAATATAGTTGAACATTGTTATGAAGGAATTATTGGAGGTTTAAAATTGCTTCGAAAATTGATTAATGAAGAACTTTAATTATAAACTTAATGGTGTTTTATGTCGATGTTATACAGAAAAATAAAATAGATTTTATTTAATATAATTTTGAATTAAAATAATTTTAGTAATAACCTATACTGCTTTCAAAAAAGATATTGTAATTATTATTTATTGTTTACACTGACAAAAGAAACAATCTCATCCAAACAAAATATTGAAGTTAAATGAATAATTTAATTATTTTACGAATTAATTAAACATATTAATAAATTTAACTCTGCATTAATGAAATCAGATGTATGTACTTAAGAAATATAGGATAAACATTTAATTCTCGAGAAAATGTCGAAACAATGGAATAGTTTATACTCACTGAATACAATGTCTGATTTTCTCAAAGCCTGATGAAAATGGTCTGCGAATTACTTAAACCTCTATTGTAATGTAGTTAAATATTATTTTTAATTTAAAGGTAATTTGTATAATAACTACAAGTCATGTAATTAGTTTTAAAAATTGTGTAAGAGAAAAAGTATTTATATTACATAAAGCGTTTAAAAATGTCTGTATCTATGCATTAAAAACAAAAATACACAGTCATACTACTGTTGCTTTTTAAATCAAAATAATAATATTTGTAGTTTTTATTATACGAGATTATTTGTATATAGATTCTGGTTCAGATTAAGAAGAAATAAAAGTTTTAAAAAATGTGTTTTACTTAAGTGAATGTAAAAAATACTTTCATTTGTGAAAAGTGAAGTATTCATAATTTAAAGTAATTGGCAATAATAAAAAGCAAATTTGAATTTTTTGCGTTTTAATATATTTAAAATGTTTTTTTTATAGTCAAATAAATTTTATTTGCAAAATAAATTTTGACATATTTTCAACAACCCTGTAGATTTTAGTATAACGTAAATCAGTTGGCCAGTAAAGAAATGTTTACATAGTATTAAAACTGATTTGTTTGCAGTTTTGAAAGTCTAAGGATTAACTAATAAAAGTAAAAGTTAAGTAACCTTCAATAACCATCAGTCGGCCAACGGATTTTTCGTTTACTCTGCTTAAATACTATAATAAAGGTTTTTACAATACACACATTTGGATTACACTAATACGGGTTTCCTATTACTGCTTCTGTATACCCTGCGGGAGTGTTTCTGTTTAGTTGAGTGGTTTCGCTGCTAGAGCTGCTCCTTGCCAGGGTCTATTGCAGAGTTGTCCAACGGGGTAGCATTGTTACTGGATACTTCTGATGCTGCAAGAGTTAAAGTCTGTGTCGATCGACTGACTGTCATCACAGGAGGACATTTTGGTACCATATTATCATTGTTAATGTTGTTTGTGTCTGAAAAGGATAAATAAAATATTTTATGAAGAATAATTACTTTTTCCTGTTTATACTTTTTAACTACTATTCGAAATAAAACAATGTAATAGTTCCATTTTCTTTTTTTACGAAACGTTCCAAATCAGCACCAGTTACTTCTAAATGTTAAAGTTACTTACTAATTTTTAGCAAAAGTAAAATCTTTACAAATTTAGTATATGTGGATACAAAATTAGTAAATTAAAACACAAAAATATACATTTTTCTGTATGTATCTCTATGATAAAACTTTTAAATAAAAAGGGGATTTGTATTATTTCAATTTGCATTTAGTATTATCGTAAAGATAATATTAAATTTGTGTTATTTATTTAATGTCATATTTTCACTTATTCCTGATCAAATACAACTTGACACACCTGCTTGTGAAAACTTTTTCTGCGCATTTGCAACTGCTGCGGCGCCTACTGCCACACTGGCGCAAGTACTCGACTTGATTGCACTCTGCCTGTTGTTTGGCATCATACTTTGTCTGACGTTGCATTCCGGTCGAATCAGGATTATGTACAGCTGAAACAATTCATTAATAATCAAACATTAATCGTAATATATTACAAATGACTAATTCTCTCTCTCTCTCTCTCTCTCTCTCTCTCTCTCTCTCACACACACACACACACACACACACACACACACACACACACACACACACACACACACACACACACACACACACACACACACACACAGCAAAATGTGTTTCTTAATGATTTTCCCAGTTGTCTTGAATAATCTCTAAAAGAAGTTTGTAATAAATGACATTTTCCTTAACAACGATTTAATAAAAAAACATATATAAATATTAATTTTTGATTTAACAAAGCGAATGTCATATATACACAAAAAATATATATGCCTAATAAATAGTATTTCTATACATTCATTAGCGCCATTCTATAAACAATGAATAGTCGTAACTGCACCAGATTTGTACTGAATCTAAGTATTTAATTCGAAACAAAAGTTTATTGCTTTCCACACATTGTGCTGCTTAGTTTGTTATACATTAGTTGGAAAATTATTCCGAAAAACCAATAACAACTTTTTAAGTTTTCATTTCAGTGTAAATGAAATTTTTTCTTGTTGAAATTCTATTTCAGGGTGTGATACTTCCCTACATTTGAAAGACGAGATGGGACACAAAATTTGCATACTTAAGCACCTATCGATAATCCCTTACCCTAAGGATATGTTTGAATCAGTTTATCCTGTTCATTTTTTTAAATTGCTTAAATAGCTTTAAACTATTGAATAAGACGAAATAACAAAGCAATAATAATGAATTACTTCAATAATACTGAATGGAAATAATGAATTATGTTTATCATAAAAAATAATTAAACTTATTCTTGTAATGAATTATTTATGAATGAATGGTGATAAAAAATTTTAATAACAACAACAACAACAACAATAATAATAAAATAATAATAATAATAATAATAATAATAATAATAATAATAATAATAATAATAATAATAATAATAATAATAATAATAATAATAATAATAATAATAATAATAATAATAATAATAATAATAATAATAATAATAATAATAATAATAATAATAATAATAATAATAATAATAATAATAATAATAATAATAATAATAATAATAATAATAATAATAATAATAATAATAATAAATAATAATAATAATAATAATAATAATAATAATAATAATAATAATAATAATAATAACAACAACAATATTATTTTTATATTGAATTATTTTAATACTGAGCGAAGCAAGTTTTAAAATGATGTAACATGATTTTGTAAATGCTTACATAAACATTTACGATGATTAATTTAAATTAATTATTTCTTTTTGGACTTACTAAAAAATAAGAATTTTCTCAAATCAATATTTCTTTGGAGTTTCAAATCATACATTGTATTCTTGAAGAGACAAATATAACTAATGAATTCATGGTTGGTATTTCATATAAATATTTGAAAAATAAAATTTTTGTTCTAACTTTATAATGAATAATTTTGTTATACATTAGTTTAAATTAGTACATAAAACTAACTTTAAAATAGTTTAAACTATATAATACTTTTACTTTATCATGCGTATTTTTAATGAACAGTCAATTCATAAGCGTTCATGATTATAAGTGAAAAAGTTGACGATTTCTCCATTTTTTTCTCGTGATTATTGGAATCAGTTATGTTCTATATTAATTTTTTTACGCAAGTGTCCCACTAATAATTTAACTACCCTGTAAAAAAATCACAGTGTATGTAAGAATAGAAGAAAATCAAATATGTGTATGACTTACTTTTGGTGAAAACAGGCAGACGATAGTAACACTGGCAGATAGGCTGATGGTTACGGACATGCTGGTGATCCTCAGAGGCATGTGGTTGCCGGTACCGAAATACAGTGGCACAAAGGCTAACCATATCACACAAGTTGTATACATGGTGAAACCTGCGGAGTAAAATACATGCACTGTGTTCAGTATAATGATCTTCCTTTCCTAGCTTCGTCAATTCTACTTTCGTTGACGCGTTTCGGAGAACCTCCATCTTCAAATACTATATACTATGCTCTATACTCTAGTATAGATATAGTTTTTGAAGATGGAGGTTCTCCGAAACGCGTCAACGAAAGTAGAATTGACGAAGCTAGGGAAGGCAGATCATTATACTGAACCTAGTGAAAATAATCCTAGCAGAAAAGAAGAAGAATATGAAAATAAAGTAAAATACATGATTTAGAAATGTTCATTTAAATATTTTATAGCTTACAAATACTGGAATTTACATATTCTATATTATGATATTGCAGAACATAAAAAAAAAGAATTGATTCACTTAGAACACTTCGAAAAACATATATTGTCTTGAATGTAAAATGTCTACGATATGCAGCTTGTTATTGTATTCATAATCGGAATTATTACCTATGTGTTTAGATTCGTTGAAAGCTTCTGGTATGTTTCTCGTGAGGACAGCATATACAGTGCAGACAACTATGAGGACAATGGGATATCCGAAAGCTATCATGTAGGACGCATCTACATAGGAAGAACATACAAGAAGGTTGTCTTCTCTGGTAGGGTAATGATGGATCGCCACTGGCGGTGACACCAACATCCACACGCCATTAATCAAAAGCTGAAACAATATGCAACCAGTGAATTTATGATACGAACAACTACAGAATTTAAATATAATTTTAGGAAAATCAATGATTTACGTATTGTGTGTGCTTGTACTGTTTTTGATTACGTTACGCATTTATTGTGCCAAAAACGAAAACTTATTAAAACTGCAGTTTTATTTTGTGTTAGAATTCAAATATTTATCATTAGTTTTCATAGCTACATGTTTAATCTGTACGTTTATAGGATCTATTTAAGCAATGAATTTTTTTAAAGTTACCATTTCAAAAAAGTATTTTTTCTTTCATACATAAAAAATCAGGCGTATTTAATTTCTGTTTTCAGCAGAAAATTAACGGTGATAGAAAAATTACTTTGTTCGTTTTATTTATATTTTTGTAGGTTTTATTAATGAGAAAATTAAACAAACCAACTAAATTTTATATAAGTTATCGTTTTGTATAAAACAACCTACGTTTCTTTATGACATAAGGTTATCAATGACTTACATTAATTTTATGGCCTTATTTCAATGTAATAAAATCGACACGATTTTCTTCTTATATTTTTTTTTATGAAATTGTATCAATTTGAGTATTTCATCTAGAGTTTTGACAAAGTTCGTTAGTACTAAAATCCCCGCAGGGGTGCAGACTAGCTGCACCTATTAAGAGGATTTAGACGTCCTTCGCGGAACCCGAGTCTTAACACACACTTACACTTACGACTTTAACAATTTACACTCACACTTACATTTAGGGAGGCGATAATAGCCTATATGTGCTTCTCACCTTAAAATAAAACACACAAAAATAGTACTAAAAATATTTCTTTCATATTTTGTAAATATGCTTCAAGCACTCACAATATCCAGAAATGTAGTATTGTAGTAAACTGTCTGAAAGTAGCAAATTGTTTCCTAATTGCACAATGCAGCATCATATACACCGCAATAAATTTTTGTTGTTTCTGTTTCATCGAATTGTTTACTTAAGAGAGACTAAAAAGTTACCCCTTTGTGTGAATTAGAAGGGCCAAGGTGGTTGAAGTATCGGCCAGTCAGCTGCTTGTCCGAATTTTTGCAGTTTATATAAGTAGGCCTTGACCTCTTTAGCATATAACGTTTAGGACGTAAAGAATAATATTTTGTGTGGGGGGGTTATCTTAAAGCGGTATCAATTTTCATTAAATCCGTGTTATTAAACAATTTAATCACTAACCACAGATTAAACAAAACAGTGTTAAAGCAGTGCATTATTGAAGTGATAGTTGGTGATGTAACGCAGTAATTAGCACTGAACAATGTATTATTGTTTCCTGCGTATGAAACTAGTAATTAGGTTTGCTACTAATTTGGTTTAACGTGGGATTTGGGCTACAAAAACATTTTAAATTTCTCATTTTTAATTCTGTTTAGTGTTGTGTTAAGTGTAGTCGTAAAACGAGTTCTGCACATATTTCTATAAATTTATTTTCACAACTTAAGAACATACAAATTGAAATAAAGCAACTATTAAAAATATAAATAACTTAAATTCACAAATTTAACAGATTTTTATAAATGTTGGCGTTATAATAAGTACAGATTGATATATGAAATTAGTATATTAAAATTAAATAAATTAATGATTTTCTTTTATATTATTATTTATTAAATATGGTCAGTCAATCGACTACCGGAGGTAAACCTTATTTTCGATTTTGTTTATTTATTCAATGAGGTTTTATGTACGCTCATTCGGAATAAAAATTTTGTAAAATTATTGTTAAAATATTTTATTCATTGTTTAATGTTAGGAATTTTCTTCTTTATCGATAACGGCTGAATGAGAATTTTCACTTTAACTTTAATAAAAGAAAATTGTTGCAACTGCATTGTTTTCCTTTGTTAATCACTTACCTTTTATACAGAAATGCTTGCAACTTCCATAATTTTACAATGTTTGGACCTTGACAGACTTGAGTGAAGAAGTATTTGGAAATCATACTTGGGAACAGACAAATTGATAAAAAAACTTGTAAAATATAAATAACGTAAATTTACAAAGTTAAAAGATTTTAGATAAACCTTTTAGATTATTATTTATTAAATAAGGTTAAGTAATAGATTACGGGAGCTAATCTTTATTTTCGATTTTGTTTACTTACTCAATGATTTTTTTATGTATGCTCATTTTTTATGATTTTTTATACTCATTCACAATAGCATTTTGTAAAAGTATTGTTGAAATATTTTATTCATCTTTGCATTTCTTTAGTGTTAGGAATTTTCTTCTTTATAATGAGAATATAAATGAGAAATAAGTAAAAGAAATGAATGAGTATATAAAAAAGTTTGTTGCAGTTGTAATATTGCCATTTATTAATTGCTTACCTTTCATACAGAAATATTTGAAACTGCAATATTTCTATTTGATAATCACTTACCTTAAGTACAAAAAAGTTTGCAACTGATATATTTCCCTTCATTGATCACTTATATTTCATACAGAAATGTTTGCAAATGTCATAATTTTAAAATGTTTGAGACTTGTCAGAGTTGAGTAAAGTGTTTCGGAAATTACATGTTTGTGAATTTTTCCATGCCTTTAAAAAAAGTGTTTGAAACTGTTACGTGTGTTTAGATTTGAGACTTTGCCTTAATTGAAAGTTACCGAAAGACAGATTTTCGCAGAAAAATATTGTTCAGGTTTTAACTTTTTACCTAACGACAGAGGTACGAATTACAGAATCATACACATTTCTTTTTTTTAGAAAGGAAAGGTTCACGATTATACTGTATAAATCTTATTGCTCATAATTACTTATAGTTGCTAATAGTAAGAAGTAAATTGGTTGTCAAACATAAATTAATACGTAATTAATACATTTACATTTCTGTTCTTTTTTACACTAAACCTTGAACAGGCGATAACATATTATATTAATTATACATTTTACTTACACTGGAATTATGATATTTTCCCAGTTTAATCATTAATTAAATAATGCACATTTTATAACGTAATTAATTTATACTCTGTCTAATGCCTGTAGTGAATTTCAGTCACGTGAATAACGAATTAAACAGCAGGCTCACTTGTCCTTCTGAAATGTTCTCTGGATTAATGGAAATAAGGACTGTAAAACACAAACTTGGCATTTTAAAATGAAATACATTTTTATAAAATTTTGATCCTTAAAATTCATATACGTGGTATATTTTAAAGTTTCCTTTCTTTTTTACAAGAGAGAGGAATTTGGGATGATTGTGTACAAAAATTGTTCTTCAGGCGTGAACAATTTGTATATCGGAATTGTGAAAAATGTAAGTATTTTTTCAAAGTCGGTTCTATTTATTTTAGTAAAATATGAAGCCTAATAAAAAAGTACAAATTGCAATAACACTAAGTTAAAATTTTTGGTTATTATGATGCAATAACTGAAACAAAAACATGTTTGCATTACGTTGATAACAACTGGTTAGAAAACCTTTATACGTATGGATGTTAAAATGTAAAATAAATTACTATGGTTTTTAACTAAAATGTTTTGGTAAGAAGTAGACTTTATTTTAACTACTATGTTTTTAAACTATTTGATATAAAATTACAAGATATTTTAGGCACTTATAAAAAACCGAAAGAAAAATGTTATCAATTTTGTATAAATTAAGTGAAAACATTATTCTATACAGTCCTCTATTTCTGTTTTTGCATAGTATTTGGCGTAAAACTCAACTTTACTTCTGAAAATTAATTTAATTTCTCTTCATTTAACAACAATTAAATACAACTCAAGAGTTTTACGTTAATCCCACTCATTATTTAACCACTATACATTATTTTAGACACAAATGCCATATGGGGAAAAATGATTTTAATGTTTAACCCCTAACCTTGTACTACATATAAGTAAAGTTTTGTTCTAAACTTTCGTATTTTTAATAGATATTGATAACATTTCTGCTCTAAATCTGCTGTACAACCTCTTAAAATTTGTTATAAATTTCAACAAGTTACGTGACTGCACACAATTAAACAACAGGATCACGTGACCAGCGACTCTCGTGCAGAGGAATAATAAAGATATTACGAACTGGATATCCCAACCGTAAAAATATTTAATTTAAAACAGGTGTGACATAAAGTTTTACATTTTATTAATCATTACACATAATGCCTTACACGCGATAAACATTCCAAAAATTAATATATTAAATGTTCAAAATTAAAAAAATTAAAAAATGGTTGATGGAAGAATGGTTGAAGAAAATGTTATAATTTTTTTATAATTAGATAAAACAAAATATTACAATCGCCATAATATTAACGGGTATTATATAAGAAAAGGCTTAGACTTTTTAGTTTAAATTTCGCTAAAACTTAATAAAGCATGTAATGTATAACTGTTACCTCCTCAAATAAATCATATATAATATTTTGAAAATACTGCAATATAAAATGTAATAGTTCGACTGAATTTTTACTAAATTTGGAGGTCAAAGGTACCAAATTTAAAACAAATAACTTTCATTTTGTAAGTTAAGAAAGAAAACTAAATCTTTATTTTCAGGATTTATTTATTTTTCAATTATTGCAACCATAAACATACACTTACTACTTGTTTCTAGGTTAGAACTATAAATTGAGTTCCGATTATTTTTGTGATCAAAAGTTTTATAGCTGATTTTGAGAAATTATGTACATTGAAAATAGTGTATATATATATATATATATATATATATATAGGTCTCTCTCTCTTTCTCTTTCTCTCTCTCTCTCTCTCTATATCTATATAGGTCTCTCTCTCTCTTCTCTCTCTCTCTCTCTCTCTTCTCTATATATATATATATATATATATATATATATATATATATATATATTATCAAGAATTTTGTTTTAGTATAATTTTTAAAGTTAAACTCAATGAATAACACAATACAAAACATTAATAAATGCAGACGGAGCACATGAATAATAATGTAGTCTTTACTAAATAGTCGATGACCATTAATGTTAATGCTACACATCTGATAAATTCATTGACGTTACAAACCACAACATTATTATAATCCCTGAAGATAATAATACTCTGCTCATGGTTATGAGCGTTACATTTACGACCAACAATAATAATTGTGTCACCTGTCGCCATGAGAGGAAATGTTTTCAGTATATTCTTGTGTGTTAAATCTGTACAATTGTTGCGTCAATTTCTGTACATATACAGAAATATACAGAATATCAACTAATATTCTAGAGAAATCTGAAACGTATTTTGCAGCCGTAATCATATGCTAAAAATATCATCTGACTACTAATATACAGTATTGTTAAGATGTTTTCTGTTTTAGTAATACATTTGGTAAAATACAGATTTCAACATACTTTCATCGTTTTCCGACTGTATCAGTCAAATGTATAAACTAGGATAACAATTTCAAGATAACGAACAACAATGCGACAGAAGAAAACCAATTTTATCATTCTACGACGAATGCTAAAAATTTTTACGCCAAAAATAAAAACTGTTACTCATTATCGCCTTTTTATTACCATAAATTGCTATAATATTTTAAATTAATTGTAAATTTGATAGGAATTTACATTTTCAAAACGGGACTCAAACCATTCAGAATACTACTGTGTTTTGTAGCTCTGGCGTATCCAGTAATTAATTATGTTCGACCAATGCGACCATTGAACACAGCCAGTTACGTTTATTTTATAAACAATGATGTGAACATTATGTAACTGAATTCACAATTTTGTGATGGAAGATAGCCAATGGCTGTTATAGAGTTCAACATATTTCATTACTTCTAATATGGTAAAATGTTATTATCAATAAATTATATTTCATCAAATATTATTACTGTTTATTTTACTTTGTCATAATGTTTTAAAGGAATCAATTATCGTAGACATGCATTAAATGTTATCTTTGTACATTTATAGGATACACATTAAACAAGGAAAATTTGGCAGAAAAACGTGGCGGAAAAAATTTAATTAATTTTTTTATTTTTATTATTAAAATGTTAGGTAATAATTGTTAACTGAAACAATAAATTAGGTATCTGGATTAACTTTAATATTTATATATTTTCAGTGCTTTTATTTATTTTCCAATTAATTATATCTTTTGAAATTTTTTATAATAATTTGTATTGAGCTTTAAAATTGCGATCCAATTATTAATTTAAATTATATGTTCATCATGTATTGCGTATTTCATTCGAAACAGACCTTTTAAAACTTTGATTCTTAGTTGAATCTATTCTAAATATGCAGCTTTAGATGCAGATTCGTTTATAGATTATACTTATTCGTGTATGTTAAAAGCTTTTCACTTGTATGTTCCATTCTTTTCAATAAAAATAAAAAATATTTAAAAACAAAATTAATTACCTTAGTATTATAAGCTTTTCGTTATAATTTTTTCTTATTATCTGTTTAAAATTGGAAAGTAAATATTTGAATCGAGCTTTAAACAAATTAATTATCAATACGTCTTATAGTTTTTTTAAAAAATACAATAGTTCAAACGTTAAAAGTTTTTGAAGTTAAAAAAAGTTAAAATAGTTAAAAGAAGTAAATTTTAAGAAAATCAAACTTGATAGATTGTTGTAGATCTACAGATAGTTGTAGATTGACAGATTATTGTATACTGACAGATTGTTTTAAATGACAAGTTGTTGTAGATTGACAGATTGTTGTAGATATATATATTGTAGATATATATGGCTTAATAATTATAAACATGTAAGTGTCGTTGTATTTTACGAATTGGAAATTTCTGTTGGGTTTTCGTCAAACTCGAAGTGTTTGTATTTCTTATTTTAGCTTATATTAAACGTTTAATAAAACTTATCTACAATAATTTATAAAAATTCAAAGTAGTAATAATTATGATACAAATAAAAATAAGCGGGGAGGGAAAATAATAGTAAGTATAACGTCATGTCTTTAATTGAAAGATATTAGATATGCTCCGATCAACAATGGAGAAAATCATAACTTTTTCTTATTGCATTGTTGAATAAACGAAACCTAGTAAATAATCAATCTAGTTTTAGGACTTCTTGACATTTGAAATTATGAAGTAAATAAATTAACTAAACGAAACGAAATTAAATTTATAAAATTAATTAGAAAACGAAAGGATACTTATGATATAAAATTGTACACTTAAAAAATAAATATAAAAGTATTATCCCTAAATATATTTATTTAAAATTATCATTATTACATCCATTTAATTAATTACATAAATTTTATTTTAATTATTAACACCTCCATTGCTTGGTAAACCAAAAAAAAAGAATAAAATCCCAATAGTCTAATTTATTCTGTTTTATAGTTTCTGTTATTGTTTTACCTAGTTTCACCCAGACAAAACATAATTTGTTATATAAGACTTTAGTTCAACATCTAAATATATTTATTGAGCTATTAGTTTGTAATGGAATATGCAACAAACCTCAATAAATATTAATAAAATCCAAAAGGGAACAATCAATTAAATATATTAATTAAAGCTTACATGTTTAAATATTATAAACAATCTAATTAAAGACCGTAGTTAATAATGTACATGTCTGCCGAACCCATAAATGTACTAATAACGCTCTCTCTCTCTCTCTCTCTCTCTCTCTCTCTCTCTCTCTCTCACACACACACACACAAACACACACTCGAACACGCGCGCAAATCACTTCGTCGAGCGTAAGGAAACTCCTTTCCTACTGGTAACCTTCAGAAGCAAACCTTTATTTATTCTTATCTTAAAAACAATGCAATTTATATTTTCAAATGGGTTTTAAAGCCCCTGGATCAGATAAAGTTTGGTTCTTTGGACTTAAATATATAAATTACACGATTCCGATTTTCCATTCTACAGTTTAGAAAAATTAAGTGCTTTCCCTTAAAAAAAACTGCGCAATATTAAGGAACTCATTAAAGACAATTATTGAAGATTTTGAAAGTATATATATATATATATATATATATTTAGTTTCATGTAATGTTATTGCAAAATACACTGTGTTGAAGACAAATAATTGAATAAACACTGTTATGATAAGGAATATGAAGAAAAGGAATTTATAAGATAGTGAGAGACAGAGGATTGAATTAAGATCTGTGAAATGACAAGAACAAATGGAAACTAGGAATCGGAAGACGTCAGAAGACGTTTTAAGTCGAAAAGAAGAAGATATATAGAAACAACATACAAATTGTATATCTGTTTTATACACGAAGCTCATGTCACGTTAAACAAGCGAAAATAAAAGACTAAACATTTAAAGAGCTTCATAAATAGTTTTTAATGTAATACTTAATGTTAAAGTAGTTCATAATTAGTTTCTAATGTAATACCTAACATTAAAGTAGTTCATAATTAGTTTCTAATGTAGTACCTAACATTAAAGTAGTTCATAATTAGTTTCTAATGTAATACCTAATATTTAAGTAGTTCATAATTAGTTTCTAACGTAATATCTAATATTAAAGTAGTTCATAATTAGTTTCTAATGTAATACCTAATATTAAAGTAGTTCATAATTAGTTTCTAATGTAATATCTAATATTAAAGTAGTTCATAATTAGTTTCTGATGTAATACCTAACACTAAAGTAGTTCATAATTATTTTCTAATGTAATACCTAATATTAAAGTAGTTCATAATTAGTTTCTAATGTAATACCTAAGTTAAATGAAAAGTGTTCTCCTTAAAGTATAGATAGTGCAGACGACGGAATGCAGGTAGCTGATTTCCTGTAATTTGATAATATAATCTAAAAGGAATTTATTAATTAAGGAATAACTTAAGGCTGGATAAAAACTCTCATTGTAAAACTGGTACAAATAAAAATGTTAATCATTTACCTAAAATACTGCCTAGAAAATCAAGTACAAAAGTATTGGATATTACAAAGTGACTCATTATATAAGTGCATACTTTGGCAGTATTTTGGTTCAGATATTCTACGATGTTGATACGTATCAACTAGCTGTGAGCCAAAAATTAATTATTCCTCATAGACAATGACCTGACCGAACAGTTTATTATAATTGTGTAAGATTTTTTCTTGATCAGTTAAATTAGTTGTACATTCAAACATGTTTTAAAGATGATCATGAAAACCCTCGGAAATAAACTACTTGAAAATGATGAAATGTGTTAATATAATTTTGTGTATGCTAAGGCCGGACAACTACCAAATATGAAGTGGAGCCGAGTGGAATGAAATTGAACAGCAACCAAAAGAGGAGTTCAGTTTGTTTGAAGAACGCGTGTGTATATTTTGAATCTAAATATTTAGGACTAATGTTTAAAACTGTAACCTAGGTAACGGTAACTTAGGTAACGAGAAATAATAAGTTTGAAACGTGATCAACGTGGTGGTGGAAGGGAGAAGCTAACCAAGAGAGATTCAAAGCTGCCCGAGCTCAGCGGACTCCGCTCAGCGCCGTTACGTTTTCAGTGGTCGTACTTACATTAAATACAATAGGTTAGGCTTTGAATACGTAGTACGCTCCGGTCAGTGTTAACTCCGCTGCGCTCTTGGTGGCCACTCGGCCTAAGGAGGAATATCTACTGAGCCGCCTCGGTGGTTTAGTGGATAGCGTACTAGGCTTTCACCCCGAGGATCCGGGTTCGATTCCCGGCGAGGGCTTGGCATTTTCATACGCTATAAATCATCCCACCGTCTGCATTAGCCCAAGTGTGCACAATAGTCGGACGTTAAACACAAAAAAAAGGAATATCTACTGAACAGTGAAAGGTCCAGAGATGGAATGGAGTTATAAAGAAACCGGAACATTACGTTTCACTACGTACAAAGTGTCATTTATGTACAAATTGTAGCTAGAAAGGGAATCAGCTGCACAATAAACAAGAATGAGTGACAAAAGAGAAGATAATTTTACACAGAACTTAACAGAGACTAATTAATATCTGTTAGTATTATGACTTGAACACTGTAAATCAGTTCAAGTCATGATTTGCTTTTACAGAGGGAATAAATTAAACAAACGTGTGCAGTTTTATTCCGAATGAAATATGTCTCGTAAAAATCATTTTAGAACGCAGGGATTTCATAAAAGAGTTTAACTTGCTAGAATTTTGGTACAGTTAGATATTGAGGAATTTATTTCTATGTGCGATGTTTAATTTAAAGATGACTAAATTGTAAAGAGGCATTAAAACATTTGTATGACTTTTGAAGAAAAGTAACACTTATTGTATATACCAAATACAATGTTAGCTACGCTATTGGAAACAAAAATAATACATAATGACACGTAAGCAGTAATTATTACATCCTGAGTTCGTAAAAAATATCACTTTAAGCCTTAAATATCTTATCCATGTAATTACAATTACACAAGGAGCACTGTGGCTACAACAAATTCAAAATGAAACCTCTTTATCAGAAAAATTAAAAGAAACTGATTGAATAATTGCAAAACAAACATCAAACTCGTTGAATTACATAACCCTCATGTACATTTCGCCCATCTTCAGAGGTAAACTAAACGGAAGTGATACTAACCATAAATAAAGTGGCAATAAAACCAAAGCCCCTTTCCTTCCCCAGACAGTTGTAGCAAAACACCTGTGCTACCTGACCGTTAGACAGAAGTGATAATACGAACTTATGCTGGAAGATCTTCAATTTATATTCGATTAATTAAGTTACTTGTTTGAATAAAAATGTTCAAAATAATCTAACAAAATGGAAGACAAAGACAAGTTGTATGAGCGTTACAAAAGAGAGTATGACGCGAAATTATTTTCCCAGTGGTAAACTGGCAAGGCACGCCTACAGGCTTTTTTAATTCAAAAATAAAACAATAAATATTTTTTTAAACTATCAACTAGTCATAATTTGGGAAAAATTAAATTATCAATAATTGAAGTTCAGTATTTTGCACTTTCAGACAAGACAGAAAGACACAAAATACTCACTGAGGAGAGCTGCTAAAGAATTTTGTTAAAATGTATGCTACTGAAAAAGTACTGACTGGAATAATAGTTATGATTAAAGAATGTTATTACTGTATTTATTGTACATAAACATTACACTAATACAGCTATTTTAACTGTTAGAATTATTGGAAACTTTATAATTCTTCATTCAAGAATATGAAACTGTTAATTTTTATGTTCTTTTTGATATTTTATTGTTTATCGTAATTTACATCAAAACTGGAAATCTTGAAACGGTTTTCTTATTTTAAATGCTTTGATTACAATTTTTTTTGAAAATACAACTTTTTATATATAAGTGCAATTTATATATAATGAAAGTGAATACTTCAAGATAAACTCTATTATCGAGTTCTGAGAAACTGTTGCAATAATATACTGCAGTTGACGTTTTGTGTAAGACTTGAGGAAGAGACAGGAAATTGACTGCCGTGGCGTAATTAACTAAAGGCAAAGGAGAATTAATGTTCGATGTTTAATGGCAAAATTTAGAATTAATTATTGTTTAAAGTTAGAGGGCGTAATTCGGTATGGGTATAAGTTTTCCGAAAGGCTTTCGTTAACGATCAATATAAAAACATACAGAAAAAATATAATGAGATTTTGTAAACTTTGTTACAAAATTCATTTATTTTCATTTTTACAGTAAAGGGTCATTGAGAGAGAATCTATAGTTAAAGACAACTCATTACTTGAAGTAGAGTAGAAGTCTCGGTCAGAAAATGAAAATGACGAATGAAGTTTTAACTGTTAAAAATATCCTCGGAAATAAGCACAGCCTAGCCAGTACTGATGTAGACTGCATGATACACAGCTCATCAGTCCGTGCTTAAGTTCACTATTAAAAAAAAATTAAGTGTTGAAAATAATTGGATGAGAAAATAATAAGTGTTGAAAGACAAACTTATCGTTGCCAAGATTAACATGAATACGAGCAATTCAAGGGTGTTGGGGTACAGAAAGTGTACACTTTAATCTGTGTATGCACTGTATACACAGGTTTACAATCACCGTTAGAAAACATTAATGTATCAATGTCAATTGAAGTCCCAACATCAATTGCACTTCGGAATTTTGTGTTACAGATACTTAATTTTATTATGGAAAATGTTTGTATATGAAATAATGTACGTGTCACACACATGTACATGTACGTCACACCTGGTTTTCGAAAGGTTTACGTGATTCTTCAGTTGAACGTACGTCTGCATTGAGTACGTGACATTGCTTGTCATCATTGAATCACATTTTTTTTTTAAATCATCACAATTGTGAAGTTAATTTATTATGAAAGTATATAAATAATTAATATTATTTAAAACTGAATTTTGCTTTTGTATTTGTGTAATATTTGTAATATTTGTATCCGATATGGTTTACACGTATTTAGTACAGTATACGCCTAATTGGTTTAGTCATTTACTTGTTAAGTAGACTAAGTTTACTTTAGAAGACTCCTAATAAATAATTGAATCTCGGTTTACACTCAGATAATGTTACCGCCTAACGAGTCCATCTTGCGACAAATAGCCAGTAGCATCGAATTTCTAATTACACCAATTTCGTATCGTATTGTGACACACGAAACGCTTTTCCCCACACGGAAATGCCATGTTTGCACACTGCTGCTATCTAGTTTTAAACCGCACGACTTCCACTACAACGATTAAAACTTAAACCAAAGTGCCCTGTCAGTTGACACTTGTTCTGGCAATAAATGTGTTTTGATTCCTACGTTGTTGATTGTTAAAACAATTACAAACCACATGTAATGCAGGGGTTTAATATTTCTTCACGAGGTTATAGCAGAGTAAAAAATGTAAGTTCTTTATTTTTAAGGATTAGTATCAGATTAGAAGATGAAAGTATCCTATTTAGTGTGCAACTAAACTTAATTATAATTTAAAGACCAATAAAAACTTAAAAAAAAGGTACTTTGCTTTCTACTTTTCTCTCGATTTTTAAAAAAGAATTAAAACACATTAAAAGGCGGACAACCGGCTGGTAATTTATTACTGCTACGATAATAAAACCCTAAAGTATGTTGTACGCTCACAATCTCTCCGGTCATTAATCTAGTTAAGAAAGTAAAAATGTGTCAAACGTACCTTTTTATGCCTCGTTTTGCTTGAAACTGTACGATAAAACTTGGATATTTTTGTTTTGTAAGTAAAAGTCACCGATTCATTTTCAGCTCTTTAATTGAGACTTTTTGCTTTCTATAATGGAAAAAGTGTATTTTCTAAATATAATAAACACTGATACTTTACTAATTACGTCTACATTTTTGTTTATGCCATCGCCCTTTCATACATTCACATTTTCTTTTACAAATCTAAAAAAAATTATTTAAAGAGTGTTCTATAACAGTATAAGTGCTTTTAGATACAAATGTAGACATTTTATCTTGGAATTTGAACTTACTGCGATATTTAGGCCTACAGAGTGATTAGTATGGCATATTTCTCAAAAAGCATACAGGCGGCGTATTGGTTATTTCAAGATTACAATAAATTTTGGAGATATATACTTTTAGGAATCTTAGAAAACACAATTTTAAATCTTAAAATTTCAGGACTTTTTGTGTTACACTTCATTTAGGATTTGGTTGAACCATTCTAATCATAGTAGAAAATTGCACAAATAGAATCACTAATTTTTAAATTCTATAAACAATACGAAATTCAACTGACGTGTTGTAATTGTAATTACTATGTAGCCTATACGCGTATTTATGCAGATTTGATTCACATTTTAGTAATAGCTCAAAAACACATATTCTTTTACCAACAAATCTTTCAACAGTTTCATAATGACACGAAAAAATTTAATTTAAAAAATTATAAATTTTCTGTCAAACATATTTTTGTGGTTATTATTGTAATAAGCTTTAAAATCAGTTTTTAACCGATGTAATTCAATCAGTTTAATTCAAATTAGGATTTAAATTAATGTTTTTCAAATTTTAAATGTAAATTTTGTATTATAAATTTATGAAAAAGACGCGTACTCAGTACTTTAATACACTTGAATGTTGTAATTTGTATGCAAAGTTTCGATGAATTTGTACTCCATTTATTTTCCCAAGAATTATGTTTTTTATTCCATGTGTTTTTAAATTAATAATTCAAAAACTATTTGCTTGATGTACATAAATATTCAGCAAAAGATGTTATTAGATGTAGGCCCTAAATTTATTGGATAACGTAATTTATAATAATCCTAACTTTAAGGCCATTGGTTGTCCTGATGAAAATTTCTGTTATAATGTAAGAATAACATATTAAATAATCGATTATAATAAATTTATTGATATGTTGTATTATTTTATTTCACGCAAACGAAATATATATTAATTAGTTTTGGTGTAAAAACCATAGTTTTACCAATTCGATGAAGCAATATTTAGTATTAATATCAATTTAAATAATATTATTAAATAATATAATTTAATTGAAATAAATATTATTTCTTAAAGTGGTTGAAAGAAATATAATGACAGCTGTTTTTTAAATGTTAATCAGCTGTATAAAAGCGGTAACTACATGTTATACGTTACTCTAATTCACATGTACTGCATAAGGACAAAAATACTGATTGTTTAACAACAGTTAATATTCGTAACATACATACAGACTATATGTAATATATAAATAAATTAATGTATACATGGAAATGAACAAACATTACATTTTAGTAGTTTTTTTGTGTTTAACGTCCGACTATTGTGCACACTTGGGCTAATGCAGACGATATAGTAATGTCTTACATCACGCTGTAGTAACGGTTTACATCTACCTCAAGACATATTTTAATACAATTTTATGGTATTTTTAAATTATTCATGGAAAAACATTGTATGACAAGATACGTAACGTTTAGACTGGAAATAAACTTGTGGAGTAAAGCAATAATTTACGTGATTTTGCTACGGAAAGATTT